>OY986436.1:77696552-78138929 GCA_963920525.1 Dichetophora obliterata
AATATTGTTCTTAAATTAAAAACAATAAAATTAAACCGTCAAACTCGTAATTAGCGACCCTTGAAACCCCTCGAATGCCATAATTTAACTCCATTCGATGAAGTTTGCATTTTATTGCGGCTTAACATATTGAAATATTTTAAATATTAAAATAATAAATTAGGTTTTATTTCTTCTAATCTTCATTACTTGTAAAACCAATTCAAAAAATATTTTCACACAGTCGTTGTATAATTTTAATTCTTATTTATGTAATTTTAGTCAATCGCAATATCTAAAAGATGTACTTTGTTCTGATTACTTTTCTTCTAAGACATGTTTTGTTCTGTTTACTTGTTTTTTGCCTAATTGATTATGTTTCGGAATTTTGATATTCTGAGAGTTGTACACAACGATTATATAGTTGCAATAATTTTTTTATTTACGCTGTTTTATGTTATACCTAGAATAATAATTTAACATTTGTATTAGAAATAGGCTTAAAAGGCCGTAGTAATAATAAATAAATAAATAAATAAATAAATAAATAAATAAATAAATAAATAAATAAATAAATAAATAAATAAATAAATAAATAAATAAATAAATAAATAAATAAATAAATAAATAAATAAATAAATAAATAAATAAATAAATAAATAAATAAATAAAAAAATAAATAAATAAATAAATCAAATGTAAAATCGGGGTTTTCCTCAGCTTGGTCTCAGTTGTCTGGCAATTATTGTCAAAGATTCTACTCCACATAATTTTTCAATTCATTCTCAGATAGCGACGTATTTTTTATTATTTCAAAGAAATAATGAAAAATTATAAAATTTTGTTTGTAGAAACACAAAAGCGTTAAATTTCTGTTATGTTTTTTTTAAAATTCTAAAGTATGTTTTTATTCTGTGTCAATAATATAAAAAAATATTCCAAAATAAATTTTTTGCTTGTTCTTAAATGCATCTTCTTTTCGATAGGTGGTATAAAAATGCAGTCATTTTCAGCCGGTGTCAAGATATTTTGCTCGCGAAAAAACAAAAATTATCGGAAACAAAATAATCAAAGTGCATTTTAATAAGGGTACTTGTAGCTAGAACCTTTACTAAAATTGTTAAGTTTGGCCCAATAGAAAAAAAGTTAGCACGATGCTGTAATTTGCAATGCTTTTGATTCCCGCAGCAGCGGAAAATTGTAACCAACCCTAATAATAGTAGTACAGGTTGTCACAATTTTATTAATATGCACTTTGATTTTTTTGCTTCCGATAAATTGGGACCAAAATATCTTGACACTGCACAATGAGCTTTTTTTAATTTTAGGATGACATTTGTGTTTTTTTTTTAATTTTATAAAAAAATATTTTTTTTCGTCAGATTATAAAACATGTATTGTAAATCTGGTACTAAAATCTTGATGTATTGTATGGTTTTTTTTAAAAAATTCGTCAAAGTTGAAACTTTTTTAACAAAAATAAGCTCAATAAAACCCAAAAAATAAAGTCAAGTCTAAACAATAATAAATTCGAGCACAAAGAATATTTCAAGGTTTTGTTTTTTGAACTTTTTTTATGTCTTAATTGCCATTGAATTTAATATAAAATACAATAGAAAAATATTAATAAATAAAAATAGAAAAATCATTGAAATGTAACTGTCAATTTTTCAAGCAATGAAAATTTAAGTAAAATTTAGCAGAAAATATCTAGCTAATTAGGCATTATTAAAGTCGAATGCTATAAATATCATAAAATATCATACTTCTGCCTTCTGTTTCTGTAAAAACCTGCTGCATCTAGCTGCTTTTAAGAAAAACCACTCAATTTGAAAAAAAGTCTTAAAAAGCAAATTTTGTCCAAAAATGCACTAATTTCCAAGACAATTTGTACGTACTCTTAAATTTAAAGAAAAATAAAATAGAATTCATAATTTAAAACAAGTTGTGACCTTATTTTGTATTAGCAACCATTTTTAAAAATTTTTTTTATTTAATTTCTTTAATGTGGTAATATTGTTTTATAGGAGATATATCTAAAAATTATCCGATTTTAAATATTTTTAGCATGACGTTTAAGTGAAGTAAAATAAACTAAATTTACTCTTTAAAAACATAAATAAGCAAGTTTATGCGGGTTTTTTTTTTATTAAAAAAATATGAATTGTATGGGAGGTAAGCGATGCAGTTGACCTAGAATTATAATTTTTTTGTGCTGTTACTTAATTTAGGCTAAGACTCATTTGTAGAAAATTTCATAGCTTTAGCTTTTATAGTTTCTGAGATAATGCAAATGTCATCCTAAAATCTAAAAAAGCGCACTGTGGTTTAGAGATGGTCAGTGCCACTGGCTCAGTGAAATGGGTGACATATTGAAAACAATTTGTTCCTACAATTGAAAATTTTCTATATGAACTTATTATTTGACGAAATAATAAGGTTCCTGCTTTGACGAAATATGTTTAAAGATTTTATTTCAACATATTGTGGTTAAAAAAATTGCTTGAAACATTTTTATGAAAAATCATGCGTTGATGTTAAAGGCATTGTGCCGAATTTAAAACGTGATGATTTTTGCTGTGTGTATATTGATTTTGACAAATATTTTGTACCCTATATTTGTTCGCACAGCTTGAATCAGACAAATAGACCTGTAATCTTTATATATCCATACGTTATATATCCATCAATAATCCGATTCCTGAAAATTGGTGCAACGTTGCCGGTTTCAGTCTCGTCAAGCGAACCCTCGTTTTCGTCGCTTCGAAGACTCAAAACATGCATGAGAAGTAAAACTGAAGAAAGGCTCATTGGGTGAGCTCTTCTAAATTTTCACAGGGATGTGGAAGTAACAACGGAAGAAATTTTAAATGCACTAGCCCGAAAAAAATTATTATTATATATATTACTAGCAAATACCCGCTGCTTCACTTGCGATAACCATATTTAATACCACGTAAAAATTTTAAAACTTAAAATTAAAGTATTTTGATAATTAGTTTTTATGATCTATTGAATAATCACATGACTTAAGATTGTGAGCTTTAGATCAAGTAAGTTTTCAAGAAGGCAACAACAACAACAACAACTCTGTATAGAGTCAATCACTTAGCTGACTAGACAGTCTGTTTCGGAAATCGCTACATATTCCTCTTCAGTAGTCTTTGAGTGATTAAGCTGTGATCAACTCACTGTTTAAACTAGCATATGAATGTGCAGATTCTGGAATTATGAATTGTATGGCTGTATGGCTATTTATAGATCACCGCCATCAACTCTATCAAGGGTTGCCATCTGTTCTAGTTGCTTCTTCATTTATTTCAATATTCATTTATTTTGTATTTTGTTTTATCTTTAAATGCAAAATATAAAAATATTTATGTTTGTATAAATATTAAAAAAATGTATAAATATTAAAAAAAAAAAATACTTTATTTAATTTGAATTACCGTCTTTAAACAGTAATTGTTATTGCGATGTAAAGTTGCTTGGCTTTTTCTGTATTTTGATATTGATTTTTTAATAACCAAATTAATAATAAATTTGATGTGCAGGACAAAACGATTATAAAAATTTTTTATTTTTGTAATTAAAAAATTTAATTTTTTTAACTTAATTTCTGAATATGAATATATTCTTCTTAAGTTTTGAAAAATTTCCATTATTACGACATCAAACTTTTGGCTATTTCTCGAAAACTATAGATTTTCTCAGTACAACGCATTTTTTTATGAAAAGTTGATTAACAAAATAATGGTAAACGAAAGATTTTCGAAAATATTTTACACATATATCTTGTATATGGAAAAAATTCCCGATATTATGATATCAAAATTATTGCGATGTCTTGAAAACTACAGATTTTCTCAATATAACACATTTTCTTTTGAATTAGATTGAGAAAAAACTATTGAAATTTAAATTTTTGAATTTGCAAGCAAATATCTCGGCCATTTTCAAATCGATGTTCAACAAATTTTCTTTTGTCTGAAAGGTCAATTAGTGAATTTGGAAAAATGAGAAAAGATTAACCGTTACTTAACCAATTCAATGTTTTATATTTTTTTCACAAAACTTTCAAATATTCAATTTGTGCTCAAAAAATAGCCCAAAAGTGCTTTTTGTTGCAATTTTTTATAATTTCCTTTTTCCCCACTCTTTCATAGTACATATTATTTATCAGCAAAAATTGCTTAATTTTGACACAAAATTCAACAAAGAGTTTCTATAATTAAAAATGATAAAAACCCCTATTATTTTTTGTATAAAATTTCATTTTTTCAAAATGTTATTATACAGGGTCCGCCATCTAACGTTTTTTTTTCAACTAGTGCTTATTTCGTGAATGGTAACACTTAGCTCATGTCTGATTTGACAGATAATTAGTTTTATCCTTCCGCTGAACGAATATGGTTGTGTATACGCTTGAACAACGCTGGGAAATATTGCGACATTACTTTGAAAATCATGATGCCGATTTTGCCAAAAAAAATCATCTTTTCAGATGAAGCTCATTTTGATCTTGGCGGGTATGTAAACAAGCAAAATTGTCGCATTTGGGGCACAGAAAACACGCACGCATACATTGAAAAGCCGCTGCACCCAAAACGAGTCACTGTTTGGTGCGGATTTTGGTCCAGAGGCATAATTGGGCCATTTTTCTTCGAAAATGAGTAATTAGTGGTCGTTACAGTCAATGGCGATCGTTATCGGGCCATGTTGTTCACAAAAATTGAAGAGGAGGATATTGGCAACATTTGGTTTCAACAGGACGGCGCTACGTGCCACACAGCCGAAGCTACACTCGATGTTTTGCGCCCTGTTTTTGAAGATCGCATTATCAGCCGCAGAGCTGATGTCTTGGACATCAAAAATTCGATCGTGTAGGCTACTGCATGGCCAGCCGAGGCAGCCGTTTGAATGAAATTATTTTTTATTATTAACCGGAAGGATTGTAGTTTCAAATAAAGAAAGAAATTGAAGAAAATATTTAGTATTTTTTTTATAAAATTTTCAAAAACAAAAAGTTATTTGGCGGACCCTTTATTTGTTATAATTTTCTACAGCTTAATAAATAATTGCTTGAAAAAAAAAATTCAAATATTACAAACTACATTACCAAATTTTAGTCTTATACTGCGTTAACATAGGGTCAAATGACTCATTTCAGCCCATTCAGCTAAATGAAAAACGAAGTTATCTCATTTCCCATACAAATTTTCAGTTGCAATACAACTCATTTAAAACAAATTAATAAGATTGGATACGTTCTTAAAACTTATTAAAAACTATTTCAAACGCATTCAATGGAGAATGTATAAAAAAAACACAGAACACACTAAAAACAAAGGAAAACTCAGGAATTTATTTTCGTTTCATGTTAAATACAAAATTCTCATTTTGTTTTATTTAACTCGAATAATATATTTTTAAAAAGTTTATAATTTTCTAAAATCATGTTTAAAATTATGTAATTTTGGGTTATTCATTGTTGCAATAATTTAAGTATAAAGATTTTACTAATGATTTTTCCTGACACAACATCTAGCAGTACATTCCATTCCTAGCAATACCTATTAACTTTACTAAATTCACACATACTTTATAATACTTTTACATTCATTCTCAACTTTACCGCGGTAGGGAAAATAAAATTTGAAAAAACCAAATAATTTTCGCACCCCTTTACTGTAAATTCATGTCAGTTTTTGTTTCAACTTAAAAATATTTGTTTTGTAACTATTCGTCTGTATTTTTACCCATTCGTCTGTTTACATGTACAGTGGCTCACTGATTTCAACCGTCGAAGAGTTCAGTCGTGTTTTTGTAAGCTCCGCAATATTCTTAAATTTCTTTCGTGAAGTTCTTTGCATTTAACAGTATTTAAATTACAGAACCTTTAATTAAACCATTTATCAAAAGTGCAAAGTTTGCGTTTTCACTCGTCCACAGCTAAAGGTTCAGCGGGCTATTTAATAAACAGTCAACAGAAAAAGTGACCCAATTAAATTAAATTAAATCCAAATGAAAGCAAAACAATCGAAAGTGATAACAACAAACCATTAAATAAAAACTAACTCACTAAGTTAATGTGCTTTTGTTGACCCAGCAGATTCAATTTGTTATTTATACCCAAAACAATAGTCAAGCATTAACCTATAAAAATAAAAAATAAAAAAATTTGTGCGTGTCATCATTTCGTGCCTTATAAATAACTTAAGAATGGAATTCACTTGTGCCAACAACAACTGCTCTATTGAGGACAAAAATGCACTAACACTGAGCTGCAATGGTCTCTGCGGGAAATCTTACCACGGCTGCTGTGTGGGCATGACAAAGAGGAGTCTGAACTACATTCAGGATTACTCTTCACATTTTAAATTTTTCTGTGACGAGTGTAGGGATTTGTCGCTTTCACATGTGATGCTCGCCATTAAATGTTTGAGCGATTCTCTAAAGGCATTGCACTCAAACTATAAACTACTCTGCAGTAACCAACCTAACTTCGACGTCTTTACACACTTATCTGATGATGTAGCCAAAATAGAGTCCATGTGTAAAGCAAATAACTCTGACATCTCAACTATTTCAAAGAACCTCAGAGTATTAACTGAAATAGTAAGAGATAGTGAGAAAGCTTTACATTATGAAGAAGCGATTAATGAGCTTAAAAAAGAAGTAAAAAATGGCTTCGAAATCTTAAGAAATGACGACTCCAACAAAAATATAATGAGTAACCTTTCTTCTTTGCGACATGATTTGGATATTGCACTACAATCTAATTCAAGTGCAGCTAAATCAACACCTCTGCAGCCTGATCCTATGCTTGAAATACTATTTCAAAAAATGAGTGACATCAGCGACGATCTAGATGTGTTCCGTGTGACGCTCGCAGATATAGCAGATGAAGTTAGATCAGCCCCCATTAGAGTTGAATCCCCACCACCACAGGCGCTTCAACATAACTCCTCCTCTATTTTCGACGAAATCACTTTAGCATCCAAGCATCTTCCATCAGCTGCCCCTTTACCTACAAGGCAACATAGTATAACTATTGATTCTACCATTGCCTCAGACACCACCATGCTTACAACTCCAATCGCTGCACCTAGAAGAGTTATCGAACGTTTTGGAACTTCGTGGACAATACCAGAATGGGAAAGCCGCATCCAAAAGTTAAATTCGATCAACCAAAATGAGTGCATCACTGTATTTATCAAAGGCTTTCCCTCTAAAGCAAGTATATCCTGGGTGCGTACATACTTTTTAAAAAAATTCCGCTTCACCATATCCGATTGCCAAAAAACATCTCCAACGCGTGCCAAGTTAAGCAGTTTTAAACTTAGCTTACCATCTAAATACGCTTGGATGGTCCTGAGTCCTTCCGGTGGTATGCAAGAACACGGAAATGTACAAGTATCTAGGTGGACGGACAAACCTGGCAGAACCTGGCAACCGAGAAATATATCTAAGGCAAACGTATCTCTAAGTTATGCACCTAAGTCTAATTCAAGTTTTTCTAATGTTATTTCTAATCCTAGCATAAACACTAAATCTAATCATAAGATAAGCAATAGTTATAAGCCTAAAACAAAATCAAATAATATTATTTCTAATGGTATTCCAAACTCCAGCTTAAATTCCAACCCTAATTCTCGTAAACCCCATCGCAGTTCTGTCCCCAACTGGGAACTTAAAACCAATATTTTTCCCACCTTCTCTCCACAGATCAGTCATAAGCCCAGATCGGTCAACAATGACAATTCTTTTAAAAATACCACAACTCACTACAGCAAAAACAAGCACAACGGTAATCTAATTCCTGCAAACTTATATCAAAAGTCAGCTCCCACACAACCTATCACACAACGTCGCCGTGTATCTTTCAACCTTTCACCCGTCTCCGACTCAAGAGAAAACCCAACAAACAAATCTACCAACTATCCGAATTTCATTCACTCCCATACTCTCAACCCGTCTCCATCCCCCTCCGTAGACACTAAATCATCAATTAACCCACCAACCATCCATCCCCGCACTTCAGACCCATCTCCTTTCCATAACATCCCTTCCAATCAACCTGGTAACCCTGAAACCTTTTTAGACCCTCTAATACCTCCAAGAGTGAAATTAACATTGAACTCCTGTGCAGACACTGAAAGCAGATATGCCCTTTCTCGTCTTAGAGAGAACAGCGTCTATAACAACGTCCGTCTGTATCTCGCCTATATGCATAAAGCCCCTGATTCTACATGCATAGAGGGTAAGACCAAAACTAATTTAAAAGTTTTAATACAACAAGAAGGGCTGCCGACCGATGTGAACGATTTGCGTCATATGTTTAATTGCTTTCACGAGCAACTTGGAGTGTCAATAAGTCAAGTCAATGCGGACCTTGACACCTATGGCACTCACGTTAGGTCTAAACATGTCTCTTTTCTGCAAAAGTCCCGTAAGGAGCACCAACAGTATTATTGCCCCTAACTTTGACCCAAACACTACCCCTATTGCTTATAACCAGTCAAAGTCACCAAACAACATTCCTCAAGTAATGTCCAAGGATCCATGCCTACCTGCCGACTCAATTAATTCTCTTAAAATTTTTTATCACAACTGTGGTGGTATGAGAGGTAAACTAAATAAACTATTTATCGACGCTAAATCTTGTCACTTCAAGATTCTGGTAATTACAGAAACTTGGTTAAACGAAACTTTTAAAAATGAAGAAATTCTGGACTGCAATTGGACTATCTACCGAAATGACCGCGACTATTCCTCAACAGGCCTCTCACGAGGTGGCGGCGTACTAATTGCTACCCACAATTCTCTTTCAAGTGAGCTTATAGAAACCCCTACTCACAAACTCTTTGAACACCGTATAGTAAGAGTCTATATAGGAAAAAAATTCTCTATGTACATTGGTGTCATTTACATCCCCCCAAGCTCTAGCGAAGCATCATACAATGAGCTATGTGAAACAATCACTACATTTACGGAGACCTTAAATGAAGATGATAGGATTGTTATTTTTGGTGACTTCAACCGTCCAAATATATCATTTGTCATTGATGAAAATGACAACTATCTTCTTCCTGTAAACCTCTCTAGTTCCATAGATTTTACATTAATAAGTACGTTTTATAGCAATGATCTACAGCAAGTCTCTGCAACACAAAACCAAAATAGTAGGTGGTTGGATTTAATCTTTACTAACTCGTACGACGAAGTGAGGGTTGTTCCAACCATCGAAGCAGAAAATTTGTTTGCTAACACTGTTCACCATACAGCCCTAACAGTAATGTTATCTGATATAAATATCTCTTTTACCCAGTCCTTCAATAACTCCATTGTGTACGATTTTCTTAATGCTGATTACGAAAGCATAACATCTCTTCTAGATGGTATTAACTGGAGTTGCGCTCTATCGAACTTAGACTTAGATAGCGCTGTTTCGAGTTTTTATAATTACATTTATACAGCTATCGAAAGATATGTGCCTAAAATAAAGAAAAAAAACAAACTTTCAGAACCTTGGCTAAATTCAAATCTCAGATACCTGAGAAACCAGAGAAACCGAATTTACAAACTCATCAAAACTACCGCAAATATTACCGAAGAAATGAGGCTCAGATACGATGAGCTATCAAAAGAGTTCTCTTTCAAATCAGAAGAAGCTTACAAGTTTTACACAAACTTAATTGGAGAGAAAATTGTCCAAGACCCCAAAACATTTTTCGACTTTGTCAATCTGAAACGAAAATCAGCCGGTTACCCTTCATCCATGTATAAAGGTAATATTATCTCTTCCAACCCTCAAGAAATATGTAACCTCTTTGCGGATTATTTTAAGGATGTATTTTGTCCACCAACTACTCAGTCGGATGTTTTTCCCCCCACTCCGAATTCACAACATATGGTTGAAAACTTTAGCTTGTCAATAGAAGACATATCGAATGCAATAAAGGGTTTAGATGCAACCAAGGGACCTGGACCAGACCTAATTCCCCCAAAGTTATTGGTGCGATGCTTAGACCAACTACTTGTACCTTTATATATTATATTTAACAAATCACTGTCTCTTGGAGTGTTTCCCTCTTTTTGGAAAACTTCCCACCTAATACCAATATACAAAAACGGTCAAAAAAGTTCAGTTGAAAACTATAGAGGCATAGCAATTTTGTCGGCCGTCCCAAAGCTATTTGAAAAAATAATTTGCGAAAAGCTAACGTACCTTATCAACCAGAGACTAAACGAGCAGCAGCACGGGTTTCGAAAAGGAAGGTCCACAACCACTAACCTCATGATAATGGTTTCTGACGTTTTATGCAAGATGGAGAAAGGATACCTAATAGACGCTATTTACACTGATTTCAGTAAAGCTTTTGATCGTGTTGATCACGGCATCTTAATACATAAATTAGAAAAATTTGGTTTCTCTGGATCTTTACTTAGTTGGCTATCAACTTATCTCCATGGTAGATCCCAATATGTTAAATTTCAAGGAATTGTTTCGAAGAAAATTGAAGTCTCCTCTGGAGTACCGCAAGGTAGTCACCTTGGTCCTCTTCTCTTCAATATTTTCATATCCGACTTGTCCGTGGTGTTGAAGGATATTCCACATCTTATGTATGCGGACGACTTAAAATTGTACCACGTAATTGAATCGCAGGAAGATGTAACTTTCTTACAGTTAAAACTCTCATCTCTTGAGACCTGGTGTACCCAAAACAAACTCTACCTCAATGTAAAAAAGTGTAGCGTGATAAGCTTTTCCCGTAGAAACCAAGTTGTAAATCACAAATACCACCTTAATAATAATGAACTTAACAGGGTCAATTATATAGTTGATCTTGGAGTGGTCTTGGACAACAAACTGCGCTTTAATTTACACTATGATAAGATTGTATCCAGGGCCAGTAAACTGCTCGGTTTTATTAAAAGACGAGCATACGAATTCAAGAATGTATGGGTCACTACATCCCTGTACTGTGCAATAGTGCGCCCAATACTCGAATATGGCTGCATAATTTGGAATCCAGTTTTTGGATCCCATTGTGATAGAATCGAATCCATCCAAAAACAGTTCTTACTATTCGCTTTGAGAGAAACTTATAATCCCCGCGATTATGGAAGCCTTCCACCATATGAACACAGACTCACCCTATTAAATTTGACACCGCTATCAACAAGAAGAACGGTACTGGATACATGTTTTACCTTCGATGTTCTGAGCGGTGTAACTAACTGCGAATATATCTCTAACAAGATTACCCTCAATGACCCTTTAAGACGTACAAGGCATACTCGGCTGTTAACTGAATATCGGCATCATACTGCATATGCCAGTAATGAACCCATCAACCGTTGCTGTAGAAAATTTAATAATATATCCGACCACTACTCACCTTCCATGTCCAAATTCTTATTCAAGCGTTCTCTATACAAGTCTCTTTCTCTGCCTAATCAACCCAACCTCTGAATTCTCTTTTTTTTCTCTTCTCCTCTTTCCCTTCTTTTTTGGCGTGTTCGTGAAATAATGTCAATTAGGTGGGCGGATTACGCCCACTTCGAATTGCACATCTTTGAACACCAAAACAAGGAAGGGGGAGAAAAGGAAAAAAAAATTATAAAAAATAAAAAAATAAAAAATAAATACCTGTTAGAATAAGTTAATTAATAAATTTGTAAAAACCTGTTAGAATAAGTAAATTGCCTTGGTTGGCCAATAAATAAATAAAAGTCGGGCATGCATTTCTTAGCACTTTCGCATTGGTTTCAGAAATGAAAATATGTGAAGAAAATTGCAATATATATTTTTTTCAAAACGTTATTTTTTGGTAAATAAAATTAAACAAAATCACAATTAAAAAATGAGAACATAACGGTGAAACAAAATTAAATTGAAAAAAAACCTATAAAAACAAGTTCACATTGAAAGTCGGGCAAGTAAAGGAAAAAGCAAATCATGGTCCTTAAACATTTATTCTTGCTTTCAACTTTTTAACACTGTTGGAATAACTTCAGTCAAACGCAAAACTTAAAAAAATAAACATTTCTCGAAAAGTGAATTAATCAACACTGGCAGAAAGGCAGCTCGTGATAGATCATTATTTAAAAGAAAAATCCGAGCGACAAATTTCACAAATCGTCTTAAAAAGTAAATCAATAGTACACAATATAATCAAGCCTTATATACAAGATAAGACAATATGTAATAAAGAACCTACAGAGTTAAAAATAAAATTAGCTCCAAAGATGAACGTATGTTTTAAGATAAATAATAAAAGACCCATTTTTATCTGCACCAAAACTAGAGGTCATGTTAAAACTCAATTTGAAAAAGAGCGTACATTCAGTAACAATTTGAAAAGTTTTGAGAAAAGAATTGAATAAATTTAAGAGCAGCACTAAAAAAGCCATGCATTTGCAAGAAAAGAACTCCTCAATTTCGGGCGTGAGCAAATAACCAAAGACTTTTCATTCTGGAACAAGGTTAATAGGTTAATAGAATAAATTGGGATATTTAGCACTTTTTAATTATAAACATTTATTAAAGGTTTTGGTTACCGATGAGAGTTAATTTGATTTATTTGGCTCTAATAGGAGGCGGAAATCGAATGAAGAATTTTGCAATAACAATTTTAAACATACGGTTAAGCATGGTAGAGGAGGATCAGTCATGGTTTGGGGTTACGTCTGATGTTGGAAGGATTCATTTTATTGATAATTAAGTATAATGGACTAAAATATGTTCCTTGACATTCTCATGTAGAAGAAAGTGCGGATAAATACGGAATTGCAGACAATTTTGAGTTTTACCAAGACAATGACCTGGAACATACGACGCTCCTGGTAAAGAATTGTGTACATGATATTTGTCCAAATGTCACAAAAACAACCTCACAAGGCCCAGATTAAAATGTTATAGAAGATCTTTGGAATGAACTTGAACCCAGAGTGCAGTATCAGAGATGGACAACTAAAGATATATAGAAAAGTATCCTAAATAAAGAGTGGAATCAGATTGGAGCTGATGTTTGTAAAAATTTGGTGCACCCATGCCAAAAAAAGCTGCAGGCAGTCATTAAAGAAAAAGGATTTTCAACAAAACACTTAATTCTTAGTCTCAGCATTGAATTCCTATCTGCCAGACTTTCAATCTGAGCTTGTTTTTTAAGCTTTGGTTTGATTTAATTTTGTTTTACCGTTATATTCTAATTTTTCAACTATGTTTCTGTTTAATTTTGCTCACCAATAAATAACGTTTTGAAAAAAATATTTACTCCAAGTTTCTTCTTACATTTTCATTTCTGAAACCTTAGTGAAAGTGCTTAGAAATGCCTGCCCGACTTTCGTTGTGAGCCACTGTATTCCACAATATCCGTTTGTCGGTATGTTGCTTTTGACAGTCCGTCCGCTACACATTAATTTAATTTTGCAATATAAATCTTACTTACTTACTTAGTTGGCGCTACAACCGTATGTCGGTCTTGGCCTCATCCAAGAATTTGCGCCAGCCATTTCTGTCTTTCGCTTCCTGGCGCCAGTTGGAAATTCCAAGCTTCGTCAGGTTGTCCTCTACTTGGTCTTTCAAACGAAGATGCGGTCGTCCTCTTCTGCGTTGACCGCCGCTGGGTACCGAATCAAATGTTTTCTTCACTGGAGCATCGTCTTTCATGCGCTGAACATGACCAAACCAGCGAAGCCGCTCGATTTTAATGCGCTTGACTATGTCGATGTCAGCGAACAGCTCATACAGTTCATCATTCCACCGTATTCGGTACTCGCAATATAAATCAGAGCACAAAAAAAAAGCAGATGCGTCGCTGGACACACGAGAGAAGCGAAGCATTTTCGCATTTTCATATGTTTGATAATATAATGGGTTTTTTAGTAAAAAAATTTTTATATTGAAAAATTTTTAATACCTAAAAAAAATGTTAACTAAAAAACAATAATATTCCCACCAGTAAATTTTATTACCTTATATTATTACTTTGCATTAATTTTTAATTATTTTATAAATGTTAATGAAATTATTGTGTTTTAATATCTAAAATATCAAACGTATTTTATGTAGATGTTATGTCATCGATATTTCTAGCAAAGATTACATCAATAGTTGTCCTAATCGTGGTGTGCAAATATTTGGATCGCTTATCATTCCCAAATTATATTTATCAAGACAACATTGTTTAATTCCTACAATTTTTATGAAATTGGTTTTTTTTTTTAAATTTCAAAAGTATAGTCTTTCTGACGTTATTTTCACTTCTACAGCCGTTTTAGTAGGTGTCGAGCCACAGTATGTAGTCTAGATTCATTCTCTTTATACTCATTTATCTCGAAACTATTTTTTTCGGCATGGTGTTGTAGGAAAACAAAAATTATTCAGCCGAATCATCTGAAATTTAAATATGCTATTCATAACATCAGTGGCTATCGCTAGAACTAGAATGAAAGTTTTATTTAAAAAACATTGTATAATTTACACTTAATAACTGGAAAAAAACAAGCTGTTTTAAGAACTTAATTTTCAATAGCGTGTCATTCAGTCAATTTTTCATATCTTTTTTTGAGTGCACTAGAGTAGACCATGAAAGAAAAATTTTTTTTTATATTTTCATTTGCAATTCCATTTGAAATAAGGAGCAGTTAAGATTTTTTGTTTTTTCCAAAAATTTTTCAGTTTAATAAGGGTATCACCTCAAGTTACTTGACTAACTCAGGGGGACAAAATTTTAATTTTTGGATTTTCCCAGCAATATTTGCATTATTTTCGACTTATCTTGGTGCGCTGATTCCATCATCATCATGTAATTTATCATATATTACAACAGTTTGAGCCCTTAGGAAGGTCTTTTTTAAATAAGGTCCACTCTATTGTGCACTCATGGTGCTTAATAATATTTTTTGTTTTTATTTTCCAGATAAAAAGAAAAGCCAAAATCTACAACACCACCCATGCCCTTTTTCCTTGAACCATTTTGAACCAGATCAACAATTTTTGAAATTAAAAAAAAATTTTTATGACTAATAAGTGGAGCAATACCTTAAAAGTTTAAATATCGTTGTTCAATATTTTAACTTTTAAAAAAAAATCCTAAAAATACCTTAATTTTTTGAGCGCTAGACCACCGGTCTTACCTTAAATGCCTATGAACATTCATGTCTAAATTTGCAATTAAAATCGATACCTAAAACAATTGGCATATTGTGATAATTTTGAACCCATTCAATGGAACCTTGCTACTTTTGTTGTTTGGATAGCTAATGCACAATGCTTTTCACTACGTTTCCATGGCGAATTCAGCCAGAGTTGGGTTTTCGTCAAGTTGACAAAATGGCGTATTTAGCTCGATAGTGTTCCCATGCGCAACAATGGCCCCATTCAGCGGAAAATTTGCTACGAAGCTGTTCCACAACTTTCGGGCTGAATGGTATGTATCATAATATGCTAAAACTACATGTTCCCCAAGCAGTCACCATGTTAGGTGTCGAAAAAATTGTATGCTACTTTGCATTTATATGCTCTTTTCATTTTGACAGCTAAAAAAACATGGCTGCAAATTGTTAATTGTTGCTGAAGTTGTGCTGTGAAGTGAAAATAGATATTTATTAAATATTAGAAGATTATTCTATCATTCTTCAATAAAGCTGTTCATTAATGATATCTTGTGTGAAACGAATGCACAATAGTATAAACAAATTTTAAATGTTAAAAAAAACAACGAATGGCGAACAGCTGTTTGCCGTTTGACGTTTTGCAAAAAAACCCATTCAGCAAGTATGAATGACTTTATGCTACTTCGCTACCTGAGCACTTTTTTTGCAGGAATGCGGCCATTGAGTCGAATTGGATTTCGGCCATTCTATTCGACATTTTTTCTTAGTATAAATGTGTGCGTTCAGAAGGTAAAAAATTTACTAAACATGTTGAGTCTGATTACAGAACCAGTATTAGTTTCCGCTACTTTGTGTGCCTTCTGAATGGTTTGTCACATTTTATGTCAGCGCAGTGACAGAAATAAAATAAAATAACAAATAATCAATAAAACCTCGTTTAAAAGTTGAGCAACTGTTTCATATTCTGAACTCATCCAATCTAACTCAGTTAAATCTAAAGGCCCAGCCAAAATAGACGTTTTGCTCCGTAACGAGTAAAAACGTAAGTGTTCGGTTAAATACATATTAATGTTGTTACCCAAAATGAGCAAACGTAACTGAACGAAACTAAACGAAACAGACAAGACGTATTATTCAGTAAGAACCGAACTGCTAGCGTAGCAACTCGTCAACAACAGCTGTGCAGAGTGTGTTTTTATTTTATTTTCATCAATTTGTTTCATTTTCGCCATTATTTCCCTAATTTTCCACAAATCTTTATTAAAAAATACAAAATCCACAATATAAATGAATAAATAATACTCGATTGCCTACTGATTGCAGTTTCAGACGAGTTGAGCAAATCGTTTCATTTTGGGTTAAATCCGTAAACATCCGTAACGAGTGCAGACGTTCGTCAAAATGCTTTCGTCTCGTGTCGTCCATTTTAGTTGGGTCTTAAGAAGTTTCGTGGAGTTTTGTGGATTTGACGAAATTCAACTCAACTCGCGTTTTCATGGTAAGTTAATCGCGAGTCAACCCCGACTTAACTCGCCATAGAAACGTAGTATTTGATCGAGAATTGAGATCTGCTGCATTATAGCTTCACGCATTTACAATAGAATATGTAGGATAGCTAATGCACAATCTTTTTAATAAATTCCTGTCATCTACTGCAACATAGCTTCAGTCAATACTTAAAATTAAATGAAATACATCATTATAAATACGAAAGGTTTTGGTTTAGTGGTTAGTGTGTAGAACTCTTGATCAAGAGGTTGCGAGTTCGATTCTCACTGCTACTTCCAAAAAAATATTTTTAATTTTATAGGCTCTTGCTATAAGAACGCAAGTAAAAAAACAACAACAATTCTAAGAAAAAGGTGTATGGAAAAAAGTGTCGTTTTTCAGATTTCACTCAAGCAAATCACAAAAAGAGGCGTAAAAAGCTTCGCTTCAAAAAATCACCCAAGTTCTCATAAGATTCTGCAAAAAGCAGTTTACTGTGTAAGGTAGATGTCATCAGTAGTTTAGGGGCCATGCACGACAAAATGGAATTTAGAATTGTGTACAGGTGTTGGAGGCCTCGCAGCTGCATTATATTTAAGAAATACATGGTTACATGTGTCCATTTACCACTGGGTTGCTTTCAGTATGCTCTTTAAAGCGCTCATTAATACATACTCAATATGGGAGAGTATAAATGCGCAAAGCTACCCGACACCGCAATAGAAACAATGAGAAACACTAAATCAGCAGAAAAGAGAGATAAAGCTTTGAGCTGCTTGTGTGTCTAACAATTTAATGAAGCAATGATTTTTATGTTTTTTAGGTTTTTTTGCTACTTTATAAATTTAAATTTTTATAACTTTTAATAATTGTTTTAAAAAATAAAGGATGCAAGATTTTATGTTAAACATGTAGCTTTATATCAGTGAAAAGATTACTAAAATTGGTACAGTAGTTTTTAAGTTTAGCGCTCTCGCAGATACGTGAGAAGCTTTTTATATAATAGTATAGATATAATATAAAAAAATAGAATAAGTCTAAAAAGAAAAAAGCTAACCCCCCACTCCCGAAATTTTTTTCTGGGTACACGCCTGATGCTTCTGAAATAAGCGATTCAATTATATTTGACATAAAAACAATAGTTTTATAGTGTCTAAGAGCTTAGTGTTGTACCACGCAATAAAAAAAACGTTACAAACTTACATAATCATCGCACCAGAACGTCGGTATGGTCAGGAATACACCTGAAACGGGTATTTTCTATTGCTCAGTGTTTAATAAAATCGAATTTGTAATTAACCAAAAATGAAATTACTGCATTGTACACATCTAACTTCAAATATCGTCTTATTATTTAGCATGCAACACTATTTCGTCGTCTTTTTTGCAACTCTGCTCTAGAAAGCGACAACTACTCGTAGATTGTATTGCATTTTTGAGCTGCATGAATTACCCTAGAATGGCACTCTTGTGGGATTTACTGAGCCACAATCAATTTTATTTTAACCCACGCCAAAAGTGCCGGATGCCTGGCAAGATCAGAGCTGAAGATGACGAAGACGATGACGTTGATGCCACGCGAAATGTTGTGAATTAGTTGTGGCGGGTATGGATTCGGCTGTCAGAGGGCCATTTTATTTTATTTGCATTGTGTTGAAGAAGCTGATGATGAATTTGAAGAGGACAATCATGATGATGATGATGATGATGATGATGATGATGATGCTGATGATGATGATGATGATGATGATGATGATGATGATGATAATGATGCTGAACGAAATTGATGTTGATGGAAGACGAAGCATTAGTTTTTGTTTTTGGTAGTTGTAGCTGTTGCTGTGGCTGATGCATACCATGACGGAGGAGGAGGAGTTGCAGCAGCAGACTGTGGCACCGAAAGATTGATGATTTGAACCACAACTGCAGGAGCTTTGGAGAAACAAAGCAACTACAACAAAAACAACAACCAACATAGGATCAGCAACAACAAAATCAACCATTTGTATGATGCAACGATGCAGCGCATCAACAAAAGGACATGCACACATACTGACAACATATACGCTCGCATTGACAAATACAAAGAGTTGGCAAAATACAAGGAAATGAAACGAAATTGTCAGAGAAACCAGAAAATGGTAAAATTGTTATCGTCAGCAGGAGTTGTTTTGTTTTTTTGCGAATAATTTCTTATCTATGTGTTTGTATGACTGTGTGTGAGTTTGTGTGTGGCTCGGTGAGTTCTAGTGTATGTGTTTATTTGTGTGAGTGTGTGGAGCTTTTTGAAATATGCGAATGCAAGGATGCCAGCCAAGCGTAAAAAAACTATTCAAACATCCGAAACTTGTATGTATTTGCTTAACGAACTCATACACACAGAAGCACACACAAACACACATATACTTGCACTCATGCAAAACCACAAAAAATAGTGAGTGATGCAAAACAGCAACAACAATAAGTGCAACAGCAACATAGAAAAAAAATTGTGTGGCATTGTTATCTACGAGCGTCAGCAGCCAGCGTCCAACGGAAGGACTAACAAACAACTGAGCGTAGTGGGCAGGAAGGCGAGTGGAACACAGGCATAGAAGCACCCCAGTTGGAAAAGGAGATCTGCTGTATGTCTTCCGGCAACATGCCTCGAAAGGACAGAAGACATGCTCGCCTCTATAGTCGCTTATATATTTTTTCTATAGGCATGTCCTAGGACGACATCAAATGAACTGCCGTAGCAGCAATGCAGCATGCATCTAATGGTATGGATGCAGAAGTGATACATGTCTGCCAAATAAACTGCCGAAGCAGCAATACTGCATGCATCTCACGGCATTAATGCTGCATTCATACCATGAGATACATGCTGCATTGCTGTTACGGCAGTTCATTTGACAGACATGCCGTCCTAGGACATGCCTATAAAAAAATATATAAGCGGCTATAGAGGCGAGCATGTCTGCTGAATTTCCAAGCAAAATTGCCGGCAATTGAAAAATTACCATTATCCGGAGTCTTGAACCCCGGCCGCTTGAGTGTTAGTGCATATGCTTATACATTCGACCATAGCAGCTGTTAGTTAATCATCGCTTAATTTGCTTCATTAGGAATATACGTACGAGCATAGAGTAAGAAAAAAGTAGAGTAAGAAAAGTTGTTATAAGCAATTAATACAAAAAACAGAACAAAATCATTAAAAAAAAGAACAAAAAAAAGCAATACAAAACTAAAAGCCATCAATAAAAAAAAAAATTATGTGTCTGATGGGATTTGAACCCACTACTCTAGATTCCAAAATACATGAATAAAAACTAAAACCCTAGCCAACTGAGCCATTCGCACTTTTGTGATTTTGTTGAAATAATAAACATACAATAATATACATAACAACATTGTTGCTATCAAAAGTGCTTCGACGAAAACTCAAAGTGTCGGCGAATCACAACAATCATTAAAATATTGAACTTGTTGGTCCTTAAAAATAAACGGAATTTTGCATAAGCAAACATGATACTTTATTATGATACAGTTGTTATAATACTTATATTGAATGTATTTATGTTGTGCTATAGAAGAACTTAGTTCTTACTGTTCTGATGCATTTTGTAAATAAATAATAATAATAAATAGTAAAAAAGAAGTTTTTAAAATTTTAAAAATAGACTTCTTAACTTAGCATTAAAATTATAACCTACCACATTCCTTCCATCGGCCGGCCTGCTTTGTTTTTCATCTGGGACACTACACACACACACACATATACACATAAATCAAACTCACACACTCATACACATAGAAGTGATGAAATGCCAGCGCATGAAATGTGAGCATCGGTTGGGCGGAGTTAGAAGCCGTAGCTTGGCTGCTTTTGAGGTCATTTATGCTGCTGTTGTTTATTTTTTGCACATTGTTTTTCTTTTCCTCATCCCTTCTCAAAAACTTTTATTGCCTTTTTCGCAGCAGCATACCTAGAATTTTGTAGAAATCTGATTTTGAGTGAAATAAAAGAAAAAAGAAGACGAACAGGAATGAAAAATTTTAATATTTGTTTTATACGAAACAGAACAGAATTGATCGCCATAAAGAATGCAATGTTTATGTGTGAATTTCTGGTAACTCCTTGTACAGTAATAAATTTTGATTTTATGAATATTTACTTAGAAGTAAAACCATTTCTAGGATAGGAGTGTGGGGGAATTCATGAAAAACTCAAATCGGCCAAGTATTTAATTTTATTCAATGAAATTATATTTTGATTTGTGCAATAATTCAATGTAATATTTTTCCATTTAATAATGTGACACAACACACACGATAAATATTTACAAAACTTCTACATACGTTGCTCTACAGCAAAAACTTTTCTAAGGCATAAAGTTAGCTCTGCCATTTTTTATTTACTATTAAAAATATATGTGCTGAAATGCCTCCGCTGTGTACCGTATTGGACAAGAAATTGCTTAAAATTATGTGTATGATTTTTATGGGGTGCTTATTTTTTTGGTGTAATTTTAATAAGTATCGCTCGCCATTATTTTTTTAATGTGCTGTAATTCGCCCAAGTTTCGCTACGATGTATCATAAGAAGATTTGTAAAATGTGCATATTTGCAAATATTAACCTATTAACTGCACGGTTAAAAATTTTGGATTACTCTTTATTCTTAACTTTGGTTTAAAGGAATTTTTAATCCAAAAAGTACTTCTTTTTAATCCCAACTTTAGTTTAATTTAGCTGGGGCTTGAACCCACGTTTCTGAAAGGTACTTATTTGTATTCATAATGATGCAAAATAAGCGAAACCTTGTCAACAACTAAGTTAGACGAGTGGATAAGGTGTTGGACCAGCGGATGGTCAGAGTAATTTTTTATTATAAGTTTAAAATTTTAAGCTATTCCTTGGATTAAAAATTAATCTTTTTGTGGTGTTGTCCTATATGTAATCCAAAAAAGTTTAAAACTTTAAATATACGAAATTTGGCCTCCTCAGCTATTTTAGCAGCTTTGAACCCTTTGGTTTTCCTGTCGGAGTCTCGGTACTAAAATATTAAAAAAGTTTGCATAAATATTCTCAAAAACTCAAACCATTGTATCCAATCGAATCAGAAGCTACTACAACTTTCACATAAGAAAAATTCCTTAGGATATCGATTATGGCAAATTGTGATAAACTTCGGCAAAAATTTAGAAAATATTTATTTAATTTTAATTTAAAAAATTAAAATGTTTTTCTTTAAGAAATACCAGGGATCCAACTAATTACGATTTTTATAACATAAATCAAATCATATCAATTAACTTTTGATCGGTGTTTTTTCGTTCAAAAATTAAAATTAATCATTGATCGTTATTTTTCGATCAAAAATAAAAATCAATCGTTGATCGATGTTTTTCGATCAGAAATTTAGATCAAAAGGAATTAACATAAACTGGATAAACTAGATAAGCTGGAGTTCTACTTTTAAAATGCTTCAAAGTGTTTTGACTTTGAAGGAATTCTGTTTGGACAATTCTATAGCATGCAAACATTTAGCGATTGAGGAATGGACAGAAATAGTCTTGGCTTTAATGCCAAAAAACTAATAAAAAAATAATTTGTCTAATTTGATGGCACATAAAATCATGTCAATAACGAATTCCAGATCTTATAGGCATAACGTGACTAAATTGAAATGTGTTTATATAACAATAATTTTTTAAAAGTTTTTTTCATTTAAAAAAATGATTATTCTAGGTCCCTTATTCTCTGATACTCTTCAGAAATTGCAAAATGAACACAAAAATAATCTCTCAACAAAGACACCTTCTCTTTAACTCAAAAATATTTCTTTATAACAGGTTCAACCGTTTTTTTATTGTGTCCATTTTTCCCGAAAACAGAGAAATATTTGTTTAATTTTAATAAATCTTTTCTTTAAGTTGCGTTTATAGTTTCTCACAAAAAAAAAACACTTTCTTTAAAAGAGAGATATATTTTCTTAATATTGGCACAACATATTTCTTTTTTGCGTACATTTTTCTCTAAAACAGAGAAGTATATCTGCAATTACGATTAAAAATTTATTTTTGTGAAACATTCGTTTAAACTCAGTTTTATGCAAAGCAAAAGTATTAATATGGTATTGTGATTCGGTTTTAAAAATATTAGTTAAAAATATGTTAACCCAACAAACAAAATGATTCACTTATGATATCGTTTACGAATCGCTTACTCGTACATTTCATTCACTAGCAATTATCATATACTATCCACTTATTATATCGCGAACAGGAGAAATTCCTCATTCGTTAACGAATCGTTAAAATCGACAAAAGCAATTCGTAAACGAGTCGCCAAAACTAAAAAAAGAATTCGTTAACGAATCTTTATATTTGAAAGAAGCAATTCATTAAATAGTCATATTTTAAAAAAGCAATTCGTTAACGAATAACCAAAATAGCAAAAATACGAAAGTAAATGTTGGAAATAATTGGGTGGCATAGAAATTCGCTACGAATCGTTAAAGATAACAGAAGCCATTCGGTAATGAATCGCTAAAAATAAAAGTAATGGCTTATTAATGAATTGTTTAACATGAAGAAAGCGAATTGCTAACGAATTGAAAGAAGTGATTCGCTAGCGATTCACAAACATATTAAAAAGCAATTCCATAGGAAATCACTGAAATGGAAAAAACAAATAATTAGTGGGAATAAAAATTTCGGGTGGGGGGCTAAAACATCTGAAATGCTATTTAACAAAGCATAATTTTAATCAGTGCTTTCTTTGAGCATCAAGCAAAACCTCTGATTAATACGAAACTTAACTATTCGAAAATAATACGAAAAAACTATTTATAAGCGATTTGTTAACGAATCACCCCTCGCCATAATGTTTATTGGGGAGGTAGAGGAAGAATTATTGCTGTGGGGCTGGTTTTCAGGACCCCTTATAAATATTCTAGAAATTTCTTCTGAAAAACGATTTTATAAATGCATTTAAAGAACTAGTGGTAACAAACAACATCACTTTGTGAAGCTATGTTAAATAAAAAAAACATTTTAAGAAACAGTCGTCATAATATGCAGAATGCTTTTGCTTTTAACAGCATCAATCACTCGCTCTCACGCTTTCTATTTTTTGTACCTAATTTAATATAAGAAAAATATATCATTTTTAGAGAGGACGACTTTTTTTATTTTTGAGAAAGGATTTGTTTTTATTGAACAAAATATTTCGCATAGTGAATTGTTTATCTACAATAGAGACAAATTTTTCATTTTCTATAAATTTTTGTCTAAAAATGAGAATTTTTCAGAGCGATAAAAATGTTTATCATTTATGTATATTTATCCCACACGTAAAGAATATTTCTTCGAATATGTGAAAATTTATTCTAATTGAAGAAAATTTTATTTGATATAGAAAAAAAAATTTTTATCACGAAGGATAGGTTTTTTTTCTGAGTGCATCATCAGACTCAAATTTGGTTTTTAATTTTACTTTTGCTTAGTACATATTATAGGATTGTTTGCATAACTATTGGTTTTTATCTTTAAATTAGGTATAATGGTATGTAAAATTACATAAATTTTGTATTTTTTGATATTTTTTATAGTAGTTAAATTTCAATTCAATAATTTTTCTTAATTAATTGGTACCCAGTAATGGGTACGCCATATTCTTATTAATCGGAACAGATTTCAGAAAACAATCATTGAGCATTCTATTAAACGCATATACCGCAGCATGAAGATACTGAGATGATAAAGTTTTAGAATTTTTTTTTAAATTTTTTAGAATAGAATTCCAGTTTATATTGAATAAGCTATTCTTTAAAGTAGCGTGATTTGTTTTTTAAAGTTAAACTCAATAGACGGTTGAAAAAAATAGCAGGGTTCGCAAAAACTCCCAATTGAAGAGAAAAATTGCACTCCTCCTCTTCAATATTATTCAATTGACGAACGATTCACTTTGCTTTCCTCATTCGTGAAGAAACTTGAGCGCTCTTATATTAAATATTCAGAGTGATCAAAACTTTTTCTTCGCCCTTTCACAGCATTCGTTTGTAGATTGTGCTCCTCAAAAAAACTGAGTTGATCAACGCCTTCTCTTTGTTTTTCATTTATTGTTCTCGCTCGCGAGTTTTTGCAAAGATAAACTCATTTCATTGGAATTTTTGCGTTCGGTCATTTATTGATTCAACGAGTAATCTTGTTAATTAAAAATAAGCACGAGTTTTATGATAAAATATATTTTTTTGGGTTTTTAATTAAATATTTAAGTACTTAATAAATTTTTAAAATGTTCCTTTTTGTTTATTTATCCCATTTTCTTACAATTTCATAAAATGAAATGATTTTTTAAGTTTTTTATCTATATATATTATTAAAAAAAATACTTAATACTATTGATTTAAATCCTTTCAGTTTATTTTGTGCGAAGTATTGACCTAAAGTTCAAATGAAAGCGAGCAATTCAATGAGTTTATCATTTCAAAATTCACGAGCGATGCAAATTCAACAACTATCATCAAACAACATCGCTCTTTTAAAATTTCTCAGCATACAAACTCACGAACGAGGAAAGTTCAAAGAAGATTGAATATTTTATCCGCATACGCATTGAATATTTTAAAATTATAAGCTCATAGCAAAGATAACGCAGAAGAGCGCATTTTGATTGCTTTACGCGCCCTGAAACAATACTGCAGAGTTGGTTTTGGAAAAATTAAAAAAATTGCTAATGTTGAATGAAGAGAATCTTCGGTTGCAATAAGAGTATCTGATTTAGACACAAAAGCAATATTGCTTTCATAAAAAATAACAGATCCAGCCAACGAATATTCTTGTTAAAGTTGCAGTTTAGTTTGGATCTGGCCTTGGCATTAGAGCTACTTATAAAAGTAACTTTCAGATGATTTTTTAGACGAAGGTAAAACTATTCCAGGAATTTCAGAACAGCAGTTCCAAGAACCGTTAGACAGGTTAAAATCACCAGTTATTAAAGTATGAACTTTAGACTGCAGCTTTGAGCAAACTTTACATAAAGAAGCCAAAGGTTTGCTGTAAACTCAAAAGTTAGAAAGGGAAGGAATATATGAGCACATGGTCGCCCGCAGGGGGGAAAGTGCTCCCCCCTAAGCAGTTAGAATTTTTTATATATCTTCATATTAAATAAAAAAAGCCGTAAGTTTAAATTAAAAATGAGAACTTTGTTAATAAAAACGTCGTTTTCAGTTGAAGAAGTGTAAAATTTTGCGAAACATGTATTTTGATAAGGTGCATCATAATTAATCTAAAAGCCGATTTTTTTATTTTTGTAACCTACACCTTTTTGATTTCATGTGACGATATGTTCATCGTGTATTTAATATATTTTTAAGAGAATACAAAAATACTTTTTTTAAGAAAATTTATAAATAAACTGAGCTGAACCATTAGTTTTTAAATACTATTTCATACACGGAGATAATTATTTTGCTTGAATCAACCAAATGTTTTGCTTAAAAGCAACTCAGCAAAACTGATTACGGTGTGATTTTAGAAAAAGATTGCTATATTGAAATCACTCCTCATGCACTTAGGAAAAAGCAAAATTTTGATTAAATTCAAGCAAAATTTTGCGAAGTTATTATAAACTGCAAATCAAATTTCTACTTAATTCAAGTAAAAATTTGCTAAGTTATTTTAAGCTCAAATAGTAAATTTTGACTAAACTCATGCAAATATTTGCTAAGTTATTATAAACTCAAATAGAAAATTTTTACTAAATTCAAGCAAATTTATTCTAAACACACGAGCACACGTTCATTCTGAATGAAGAAAGTTAGGCGACAATTGGTTTACAACTGCGATGGTCGAATGGCTAAGCCCATGCACTTACATTCACGCGGCCGAGGTTCAAGTCTCCCGAGAATGGTAATTTTTCAATTTTATTTAATGTTAAAAATTATTTCACATCAAAATATGCTAGATTTCAGCAAAAACTAATCAAAATTTGCTATTCCAATTTATAATAGCTTAGAAAATACTTCCTTGAATTAAGTAGAAATTTGCTTTTGCAGTTTATAATAACTAAGCAAAATTTAGCTTGAATTTAATCAAAATTTTGCTTAGTTATTATAAACTGGAATAGCAAATTTTTATAAGTTTTTGCTGAAATCTAGCATAATTTTGAAGTGACTGAGTTTCAAGCGCAAGTTTTGCTTAACTACACTACAAATTTAGCAAACAGTTTTCTCCGTGTAGCCGTTACTGTAAGACCGTGTACATATTACGCATTTTTGTCGCGATTGCGACAAAAAAAGGTTTTTGCGAAAAAGAAAATTGTTTTTTTAACGAAATTTTAAAGAAGAACAAAGTGACGAAAGCTGCACTTTTTTTTATTTTTCGCTGAAAAATTTAATAAATGGTATATAAAATAATATCTGTGTATGAAAATTTTATTTATATACCATTCAATGTAAAATAGATTGCCAATTTAGTGTACTTTCTTCTTCCATTACTTTCGCGCAGTATATTCATGTTGCCGGTTTCTTGCATTTTGCGCGCGCCAAATGCCAGATTTCTACTAGTTAGAACGTTTGACTTTTGCAATAGTTGCAAGATTTTTCTAACGAACGTGATACTTTGATATGTTGCGCAATATTGCTGCAGCTATTAAGACTCGAACAAGCCCATATGTACCTACATCGTTTTGCACACGTTTACCGTCAAATCCACTTTTGGTGATTTCTTTTCGATAACTGTGAAAGCAGAAGTGACATCTCTCTTGGTACAACCGATAATATTGATATCATCAGTGTATGCATGGGACTAAACAACATTGTAAAATTTTTTTGATTTCGATGTACACCAACCTTTTTTATGGACCTCTCCATGAAATTAAATAGATTGCAAGATAGCGGGTGGTCTTGACTAAAGCCTCGTTTAGTACTTAATATCTCGGAACTACATGTTTTGCTCAAAGTTCTCCTGCAGTCTTATTAGCTTTGCTCTTATACCGAACTACATAGAAATTGTTGCGAATAGGCAGCATTATAACGCGAAATTATTGTTTCCAAGGAACTCCTTTTCCTCTTCCCAAACAATAGGGGTATTCACAATATGGTGTATTTGTGTTAAATATGTTAAAAAATTACAACACTTCGAATAATTTTGTGAACGTAACTTTTGTAAATATGTAAATTATTTACAATCAGCTTATTTTGCTTAGTAAAATTAACAAAAAATTGTTAGTAAAATCGTAGAAAATGCTGACACTGCAATTAAAGGCATAAGTGATAAGTTCATTAACTTATTAGCCCATAATTCATTTAAGTATGTGCATCACTAAATTGAATTGGTCTTAAGATAATGAAGACGATGCTATTGATGAAATAATTTTTTCGCTGGTACACTTCTTGTTAGGGTTTTCTCTCTCTTTAACTATTGTTCATATGCAACCCATCCTATAATATAGGTAAAACAAGAAGGTAATTTAGGAAATAAACGTATGTTTATTGATAATTTTATTTAAATCACGTACTAAAATATTTACTTTATTGTCTTCGCTTGTAAAGCAATTACCACAAATAAATCATAAATACAACGATTTCCAGTGTTGCATTTGTAGTAAGCATGGTATTTTTATCTGCTTGCATTTTGTATGTGTAATTTACCACAAAAACCATATTTACCACAAATACAGAATACAAGACTAAATACACTACATTGTGAATACTCCTAATGTTTTTAAAAATTTGTAACTTTTTATTTAAAGCTATTTCATAAAATTTCATTGGGCTTTACCAATAGTTATTTTAATGTCGACTCTAAATTTAGTGTAAGCTTTTTGACAACAAATTCCATAGAAATAATGTCAGAAATGCTCACACTAAATTTGGATTAGGCATTAAATCGACATTGGCAAGGCCCATTATTCGATGGGTCTTCTTAAATCCAAGGTTTTCTTAAATTCTGGATAGGTATTGCAAAAGTTGTGTGAAATGTATTAGAATTAGAAAAAGATAAAAGATAAGATTTAAAGATAAAATAAATAAAAAAACAATCAGTTTGAAAAAAAACTTTTAAAAAACCCCAAATTGCCACTTTTTTGATATCAAAAATATGTACAGAGCTCACCGATTCATACATTTATAACAATAAATCTCATATTAAATTTAAACTATTAAATTCTATGACTATAACATCGATATGAAGAACTTAAGAGACGTTTTCATTACAACATTTCCATGAGACGTTGAGTATGTATGTTGTTAAAAAAATATTAATGCGCAAATCTACTGTGAGTGCATTTTGTTGTTGGAAGGATGATTTTTTTACGTCTACAAAAGGGCATATCTACTTAGGCTAAGAATATCAAAGTGTGAATGCCAGTGATGCTTTCATAAGTGCATCATAATCCTCTTACACTTGTTAAGAAAGAAAAAAAGTCCAAGTCAACAAGACAACACGGTTTATTTTAGCATTTTCATATGGGAAAATTATAAAAGAATTTGTCCTCAACGTTTGACACGGATTAACGGTAGTGTTTTAATTTAATTTAAAAAAGTGGACTTAAAGATTATTCAATTCTAGAATATGTTTAACTATGTTAATGTATGCCTTTATTTTTTAATACATTTTACTTTTAATAAAATATTAATATTAGTAGGTTTATAAAAATGGTGATAATGGGAAAATTTTAGCAATAATTTTAAAGATTTGATATATTTTTACATTCAAAAACTGATATCAACCATCTTGGAAATGAAAATACCCGAATTGGTTTCATATTTAGATAAACGAAAGGATAACGATCCGTAACTCTTGATATCTTTATCTTAGCGCCAGCAGTTGATGTTTTTGTTATTAAATTATTTTTTATTATTTTCATTTTAATAAATAAATAAAAACCAATAAAATAAAACTTGCTTTTTTGTAGGGTTAAAGTATTTTGTTGAAAATACAGTGTTTTTTTTTAATTACCAGTTTTTTAAAAAAAAGTCTGGCAATACTGCGTAAGCGTCGTGAGTGCGAAGGTACCGAACTTCAGGTTTAATAAAAGCAAGCAATCTTACACATAGCTCATTCCATCAGATTTCGACAAAAAAAAGTCGCATCACCATCTAGAAAACAATTGGCAAAAATCTATGTGAATGCCCTGTTATTGAACACAATACAAAACTTTTTTAGTTTTTTTTTTTTACCGTTAGCCCGTGGTGCCACGCGAAACGCTTCGGGGTCGCCCCAAAAAACATGTTTTAGGCGTATGCGATATGCCTTATATCTTTACTTTTAAGATAGATATTGGCTTTATTAAAAAACAGTTTCAAAGAGAACTGACTGTTCCTTTAGAAGCAATAAAAGCTATCTCTACTAAACTAAGCATAAGGTCTGAAAAAATTACTTAAACTTTTGTAAAAATTTTAAATTTTTGCGATTTTTACCACCCTGTTTTTAGAAGTTAGAATTTTTCAAAACTGATTACTTTTTTTAAGTCTTATTTAAACACTTGCTAATTAAATTAAGTAAAAATTTGTAAAAACCCATTACAGGTTCGCAGATATTACTTTTTAAAAATACAATTTACAAAAAATGTGTCAACTATCGGACTCTATCTCCGAAGACGCAAATTTTTAAAATCTTAATTTTTTTAATGTTTTAGTATCACTAATTTGCAATACACTGATAAAATTTTGAGAGTGTGTTTTGCCTTGTTTTCGAAAAAATGCGTTTTCAAAAATGTATTAAAAACTAATTTAATGCTATTGCATATTAGATAAGTTTTCTTCAAATTTTATTTCTTATTCGTACACAAGAGGGAAAATATGAAGAAGCATATTAAGAGGATAAGAAATGTGAAATTTCAATATCTCTTAGACCGAGTGCGCTCAAGTCAAAAAACCATTTTTATTGTAACTTTTTATAGCTACAACTATGTCACTTTTCTCTGTTACGGTACTCTAATGCTGCGCTGTCTAACGGTACTTTCGTTAGCTATGCCTTCGTTCTATTTCTATAATTGCTTTGTGTTAGCTTTTTAGTCTGATTTTTTTGCTTCAAGTGTCTGCTTCCATGATTATTTAAAATAGGAGCGCGCACAACGCTACAACAACGAAAACTGGTTATATACTAAAACAGCAGCTCGCAGCGAAAACTTTCTGAAATGGTTAATATCCATTCCTCTACAGTGCAAAAGATGATCGAGCGCTTCGTCCATAAGAATCGATTGCACAGTAAGAGTATACAAGCACCAAACAAAATTTTTAATGCAACCGACGAGCGGCATATTGTACGGAAGATAAAGGCTAACCCGAGACTCTCAGCTCCGAAAATGGCTTTTGAAGTTCAAACTGACCTGAGCAAACAGTGTAGTGCTGAAACTATTCGACGTGTCTTGCGCAAAAAGAACTTTCATGGCCGAGTAACACGAAACAAGCCGTTTATTAGCCCCAAAAACAGATTATGCAGACTCAACTACGACAAATATGTCCAAGGCCCCAGAGTACTGGAATTCGGTTATTTTTGCAGATAAATCGAAGATCAATTTATTCGGTTCAGATGGTATGTGCTATATGAGGCGAAAACCGAATACCAAGTTTCGGTCAACAAAAAAAAACTTAAAACAAACCGTGAAACCGTGTTTATTGAAATAACAATGGACAAATTTAAGTACCTACAGATCCTGATGAACAATTTGTTGCAGAGTGCAAAGGCTCTGGGTATAAAATTGAATTTCCGATTTTACCAGGATGACGATAAAAAGCAAAAAGCGGGTATTGTGCAAACCAGGCTAATCTACAACTGCCCACAGTTGATGACGCCGCCAGCACAGTCGCCAGACCTTTATTGGAAAATAACATTCGGAAACATCAAATTTCAAACATATGTCAAATTTCAAACAAAAACCACCTGAAAGAGATACTGAAAACGAAGTGGGCAAATATTTCGCCAACTATCACTCAAAAACTGGTCGCATCAATGCCAAACCACCTTAGATCTGTTGTGGACAACAAGGGCTATCATACCAAATAATAAAAATATCAAATACTTACTTACTTAGTTGGCGCTACAACCGTATGTCGGTCTTGGCCTCGTCTAAGAATTTGCGCCAGCCATTTCTGTCTTTCGCTTGCTGGCGCCAGTTGGAAATTCCAAGCTTCGTCAGGTTGTCCTCTATTGGTCTTTCCAACGAAGATGCGGTCGTCCTCTTCTGCGTTGACCGCCACTGGGTACCGAATCGAATGTTTTCTTCACTGGAGCATCGTCTTTCATGCGCTGAACATGACCAAGCCAGCGAAGCCGCTCGATGTTAATGCGCTTGACTATGTCGATGTCAGCGTACAGCTCATACAGTTCATCATTCCACCGTATTTGGTACTCGCCATTAACGCAGATTGGTCCGTAGATCTTACAAAGAATCTTTCTCTCGAATGCTACTAAAGTCTTTTCATCTAAACTGCTCAGCGTCCAGGTTTGTGATGCATAAAGTAGGACGGGCATGATGACCGATTTATAGAGCGTGATTTTCGTTCGTCGAGAGAGGGCTCTGCTTCTCAATTGCCTACTGAGCCCAAAGTAACACCTGTTGGCAAGATTCTTCGCTTGATCTCAATTCTGATGTCGTTGGTTGAGATAATGCTGGATCCCAGATAAACGAAGTTCTTCACAATCTCGAATGAGGTATTTTCAACGGTAACGTGGGATCCAAGACGCTGGGACTGTTTGTTTGTTGACACTAAGTATTTCGTCTTATCTGCATTCACTGCCAGACCCATTCGACTTGACTCTCTTTCTAATCTGGAAAATGCTGCACTGACTTCGCGCGTATTATGGCCAATGATATCGATGTCATCAGCATACGCAAGCAGCATAACACTCTTGTAGAATATTGTGCCACTACGTCTCAGATCAGCAGCTCGGATGATCTTTTCCATCATTAGGTTGGAAAAGTCGCACGATAAGGAATCACCTTGTCTGAAGCCTCGTTTGGTAAGAAATGGTGGGGAGAGGTCCTTCCCGATTTTAACTGCGCTGCTGGTGGTGTTGCTCAGTGTCATCTTGCAAAGTCGTATTAGTTTTGCAGGAATACCAAATTCAGACATGGTGGAGTACAGGTGCTTCCTTATTGGGCTGTCGAAGGTGGCTTTGTAGTCGACAGAAAGATGGTGGGTGTCGACTTGTTTTTCTTGAGTCTTCTCCAAGATTTGTCGTAGCGTGAAAATCTGGTCGATGGTGGACTTTCCAGTATAAAAATATCAAATATCATTAATTAATACGAAAAATTTATAAAGCAGTGTTTTCTGGTTTCTTAATTTTAAGCCAACTTCTTAACAATGATACCATATTATTTTTTCTATTCCTGTTAGTTTCGTTGTTATAAAGCCCTAGAGTTGAAAGCATGCACTGCATAAAATGAGCTGTGAGCCACTGTATATGCAGATATCATGAACATATCTATTTAAAAACAATAAAACACGATTATAAAAATAAATGCTGCAATCCGTTTAGTACACACAATTCGCAAAAAAGTGTTTAATAGAAATTTCAATAGCATTTGCAGAAAAATATTCTTCTGTGGAACTCATTCCTGTTACCTTTTTTGCGTTTCTTGTAAGAAAAAGGCAATAAAACAACATTGAAAAAATACTGTGGCCAATGTTATTAAAGTAAAGAGAATTTTTGCAGAAGATGAACCCGTTTCGTTTTTTAATGAAGAACTTGGAAATGTCAATAATGCATGCTCAGCCCTCGGAATGTCCCCTATAAAACTTTAAAAACTCAGTTCTGACAAAAAAAAAATAGTCTCAAAAAAAAACTTCGCAAATTTTCAAAAACTTTGAAAAAAGCTGGAGACAACTTTTGATGTAGGATCAATTGATAATTCCTCAAAAATTAATTGTTCTCCTAAACTTTGTAAATACTATCTAAAATTAATTGATCAGTTAAAAATTAAATTTAAAAACTCTTCTGAAAAGAGCCAACAAATGAAAATTTTAAGCCTTTTGCCATCGTCCTGGTCTCGAGAAAAAATTTGCCAAGAGTTTACAACAACGTTACATTTAGTAAGAAAAATGAAAAGCTTAAGTCAGAAGCAAGGTGTTTCACCAGAATTTCGGCCCCAAAATAATCCAAAACTATCAGTAGATGTTTTAGATGAGGTACTTAAATTTTATGAAAGTGATGAAAATAGTAGGCGCTTTTATGAACGATTGTATTTCCGTTCGATGTGATGCAGGTTCCAAAACAAAAAAACAAAAAAGACTTATGCTATGTAACCTTAAAGAATTGTATGAAAAATTTAAAACAGCACACTCCACAATTAAAATTGGATTTTTTAAATTTGCTGAACTTCGTCCCAAGTGGTGTATACTAGCGGGATCAAGTGGAACTCACTCCGTTTGCGTGTGCAAAATCCATCAAAATGTTTAACTTCTACTTGATGGTGCTAAAATTCAGAAAACATACAAAGATTTTTTGAACTTGATGGCATGCGATGTAGAACAAGAGCTGTGCATGCTCGTGAAATGTAAAAAATGTACAGGAGTTGACAAAGTTCGAAAGTTTCTTTATGACAATTTAGTTTCTGAAGAAATAACGTATAAACAGTGGGTGAATCCGGATAGATGCGAACTTGTAACCCTTATAAAGTCTTGTGTCGACTTCATTCAAGATGCTATTGAACAATTCCAAAATTTAAAAAAACATAATTTTATCGCAAAGAGTCACAGAAATTACTTAAAGAAAAGAAAATCTTTTGACTCATGAGTGCATTGTTGCAGGCGACTTTTCGGAAAACTTCACTTTTGTAAATCAAGACGAAATTCAGAGCTATCACTGGGTAAAGAAGCAGGCAAATGTTCATCCTTTTGTCATTTATTATATGGGAAGTAACAATATCGAGTCTAAAAGCTTTTGTGTTTTATCTGACAGACTAACTCATGATACAGCAGCTGTATACACCTTTCAAAAGAAGCATTTAACCTCCATTAAGGTGCTATTTCCAAATATCAAAAATGTAATTTATTTTTCCGATGGTGCAGCTGGACAATATAGAAACAGGAAAAACTTTTTAAATCTATGCTATCACAAAAAAAATTTTGATTTCGATGCCGAATGGCATTTTTTTGCCACATCCCATGGAAAGGGACCATGCGATGGAGCAGGCGGTACAGTCAAGAGACTTGTAGCTAAGGCTAGTCTCCAATGTAAAGATATCCAAACTGTTCCTCAGATGCTGAATTTTTGTATAGATAACATTCCTGGAATAATATTTTTACATGTTGATAGGAAAGAAATAGAAAACATTCAATCTACTTTGAAGCACAGATTCATGGACGCTGTAGTATTGACAAAAACAAGACAAAAACATTGCTTTGTTCCAGTAAGCATTTCAAAAATTAGGACTTCTTTCATATCCGGTTCACAAATATGCGAAGAAGAAACAATTGTAAGCCACACCAAACATCGTAATTAAAACTTAGAAAACATCATTAAAATAGTTTTTATTCTAAAAAATATTATGTAAATATACTAATATGCTTCCTAAGACAATAACCACAATGAATTCTTTTTAGTAGTGTTATTTGACAATACTTGCTAAAGTACTGTGTTTTTTATAAATCTCGTTTGGTTTATGTTACTATAAAATAAAAATTATGTTGATTCTATATGATTTAAATACAAATTCTAAATACTTGATAGTTTAAATCATACTTGATTTTATATTTAAAAAACGTTGTTGTTGTTGTTTCTTTGGAAAGATTCGTTAGAACAATTAATTGTTCTTACTTTGACCTAAAGCTCAATAAACGATTTTAAACTATCAAACAACTAGAATTTGTATTTAAAATCAAGTATGATTTAAACTATCAAACATTTAGAATTTGTATTTAAATCATATAAAATCAACATAATAAATAACAAGGTCTTTTAGAAAAAACTTTAATAAAATAAAAATTATTTGATAAAAAATTTATGTTTCGATTAAAAATAAACTTTGTGGATTATCTTCATTAAATTATGCCTCCGTGTATTGTATCTATTTTCACATAACAAAGTGCATCGGTTAAAACCAAAAATTAAAAAAAAAAATAAAAATTTTAAGTTTGACAGAGTGAGGTAAAATACTAAATTTTTGTAAACATTGATAATGGCATTCGATTAAGCGATTAATTTTATGTTTGAATCGGTATGTGTTTGAATTTTATTTTTCACGCAAATGAGATAGCTTACAAAATAATTGTGAAAGATGCTATAAAATGTTACAATAAAAATGGTTTTTTGACTTGAGCGCACTCGGTCTAAGAGATATTGAAATTTCACATTTCTTATCCTCTTAATATGTTTCTTCATATTTTCCCTCTTGTGTAGGAATAAGAAAAAAAATTTTAAAAAAATTTATCTAATATGCAATAGTAAAAAACGCATTTTTTCGAAAACAAGGCAAAACACACTCTCAAAATTATATCAGTGTATTGCAAATTAGTGATACTAAAAACTGTCTTCGGAGATACAGAGTCCGATAATTGACACATTTTTTTGTAAATTCATATTTTTAAAACGTAATATCTGCAAACCTGCAATGGTTTTTGAAAGGTTTTTTACATCATTTAATTAGCAAGTGGTTAAATAAGAACAAAAAAAGTAATCAGTTTTGAAAAACTCTAACTTCTAAAAACAGTGTGGTTAAAATCGGAAAAATTTAAAATTTTTACAAAAGTTTGAGTAACTTTTTCAGACCTTATGCTTAACTAAGTAGAGATAGCTTTTATTGTTTCTAAAAGAACAGTCAATTCTCTTTGAGACTGTTTTTAAATAAAGCCAATACCTATCTTAAAAGTAAAGATATAAGGCATATCGCATACGCCTAAACATGTTCTTTGGGGCGACCCCGAAGCGTTTCGCTTGGCACCACGGACTAACGGTAAAAGAAAAACAATTAAAAAAAGTTGTTTATAGTGTTCAATAACGGGGCATATACATATATTTTTGCCAATTTTTTCTAGATGGTGAGGCGCCCACCCTTGGCGAAATCTGATGGAATCAGCCACATACTAACAGCCCTATTCTGACAACTTTACAATAGTCAACAAGTGTTTTTAATATTTCTATGTGTTTGTTGTAATTTTTTTATTTCAAAACAAAATTTGAAGCTCTAAAATAATAAATTTTGATAAAAATTGTCAACTGTTTTTTGTCAACAGATCGTAACAACAAAAACATAGAAATATTAAAAATACTGGTTGATTATTGTCAAGTTGCCAAAATAGGGTTGTAGGTTGTAGGGTGTATGCTTCCATCTGCTCGAAATCTTACGATTTTGGAAAAGTGATTTCAAAGTGTTTCCATCTGGCATGTTATGACAACTAGATTTCGTTTGACAATTAAGACTTCATTTGATAAATTTAAGGATGAGCTCGTCGTGAAGGAGCAATTGTGTGTTTAATTTTTTTTTTGCCATTTCCGGAGCTCTTCAATTTTTTTCTTCAAAATTGCTACTAGCAATCGCTGCTCACTGAAACACCAAGACTTTATATTTTCATATTTGCTTTGTTTTTCATTTGTCATTTTTATTATTGTTATTTTTTTTTTAAATCATTGCCAATTGTCAATATGAAAAATTTGACATAAGCTGAATAGTGGATACTGATATACTTTTCAGGGATACCGCATTGCATTTTATGAGATTTTGTATTAGATTTTGTTGAACTCACAAGATTTTAAAATCTTAAATTTGTATAGAGAACTCTGTTGATTTCCATATGGATTTTACGAAATCTCACAAAATCTCAAGATTTCGAGCAGATGGAAACATAGTATAAGTCAAAAATGTGGCGCTTGTAATGGAAGCTCTGCCAACGCTGTGGATGACTGCTTTAATTGCACTCATTCATGGTCTTTTTAGGGGTCAAATAAAAATTTTTTTGATATTTTTCGAGTCAACTTATTCAAACATTTATACTTCTCGAAAAGAAAATGGAAAGTTATGCTTTTTCTGAAAGTACATGGAAAAATATCATTGTAATATTTGAACTGTATTAAAATGTAAGACAAAATATGCATATGTAATTTTGTAATCAATTGAGGAATATTAAATTTAATACTTTTTGTATTTAAAATCTTTATAAGTACTACTTTGCTTGTATTTAAATCCATTTAAAGATTTCTTGCCGTGAAAGTGAGTCACTTTTATGGGTTCATAGATAATTCCATTAAAACCAAAAAAGGGATCATGGAAAGAGTTCCAAGTACCTGCTTAGTTTCAGTGGGTCTGTTTTGTCATAGAATTAAATATTTTCGGCTCTGCGAAATAACTCCTAACGAAATAACTCCCAAAAAAAATAGATAACTCCTAAAATTTCCCATACAAAGTAAGGAGTTTTTCACATCAAAGAACTCCTAAGTGTTAGGTGTTCTTTCACTAATGTTAGGAATTATTTCATCTTTGACTGTTAGGTGTCTGTTCATTATGTAACAACTCCTAAAAAGTTGCTGATGAAATAAATCCTAATTAGGAATTATTTCATTTAGAATTGCTTGGAGTTATTTAACTTCTATGGCTCTCTGAAATATGGCCATAAAACGATAAATACATGTCCGTATAAAGCCCAAATAGTTTTTTTATTTATGATACAGGCCTGTAGCCAGGGGGAAAAGAGGGGCAATGCCCCCCCTACTACAACCGTTGGCCCCCCTGCCCAAATCAGACAATGAAAAACTTTAAATGAATAATTAATATGCATTTTGCTGATATATTTGTTTATTGCTTTAAAATTAGTTTAGTTTAATATAACAAAAAATATACATATTCACCTTATTCATGACTTGAATATGTATATGAAATTAGTTTAACAAAATAAAAATTTCTTCTGGGTCGCCAACATTTGCTACCAAAAAATAAGATTTGAATATTAATAATTTTTAACCCGCATAGGAACTTTCTAGAAATGAAAAGCACGTTGTGCACCAATTTGATGCAGATACAAAAACAATATATAATTCATTGAAATGTTTTTAACTTTTAAATTTTTTTTAGGCATGATGAATGTTTATTAATTTTAAAATAAGAAAAAACTGCATATCTTAATTCTAGCAAAAATTTAGAGAAGCAAAAGATTTAAATCAAAACATGCATATTTGTTCTTAATATATAAATCTGAATAAAAAATTTGCATAAATTTGATGCAAACGACGGCTGCGGGTTAATTCAATTTTTTTATTTGTTTTACTTAAAAATGTCTTATAGTGCATTCTTTTCTGAAAAAAAGTCTGAACTCACAGAAACAGAATTTTTTAGATTCTAACCTGAATTTACAGAAGGTTGACTTCTTTTGAGCTGAGAAAAAAACGGAAAAAATGCAACATTTTTTTTTCATTTCACAGCATATAATTAATATTACTGTCAAAATTATTTTTTTTTTGTTTTTATGTTCGTATTACTAGAGAGCAGAATGCAGAACCACCAAATTTTACAGGTCAGAAAACTCTGCATTTGTTTTACTTTTGCGGTCAGAATTTTCGAGAAAAGAACATTATTTTTTAGAAAAGATCGGAAAAAATGCAGAACTCTTGAAGAGGTCAGAAAAAATGCAGAATTTTTTCCAGAAAAGAATGCGCTATTATACAAATGTTAGCCCATTTCATTTCTGTTTCTTATATTTCTAGCCTCTTTAAATAAATCTTGTATTTTTTACCTTCATTTTATTACAAAGTCCTGTATTAATTTTTATATTATTTTTTATGTATTAATCTCATGTATAAAAAGATCTACATATTCATGTAAATATTATAAAATTAACTGTTTTTTAATAAATATGTGTAATGTATTCATTTCCCATGTTAAAAAATTGTTTTTTTTTATTTAAATGAAAAAACAAAAAATTTCCCCCCAAGATCCATGCCTGCCCCCTCTGTCTTCTTGGTCTGGCTACAGATCTGTTATGATATAATGATTTGCCCTTATACGAAATGTGGTTTTAAAATTCCGTACAAGGGAAAACCATTTCATCGGCCAAATATCATTTTATGTAGTGGGCCAATGTTTCGTTTTAAAAAAGATCCCGAATTCGGGCCCTTATTTAATATTTTGTTGTGTGTGCATTTTTCCAGAGGTCTAGAGCCATCCCTGCTCGCTTTATGGTAGCGGCCAGGCAGTCGCGCCAAATTTGGGCGAGTAAAAAAAAATTAGATTTTTTGGATCATGTGGCTTATTACTTTATTGCAGTAAGCCCTTCAATTAATATTTTCAAAATTTAAAATCGGATATTTAAATATCAATTTATCTGTTTTTAATATAAAATGGTATTCTGAATATAATTTGATCTTTTTAAAATTTTAACTAATTTCTTTATACTATATACCAGTATGATTTTTTGAATTTCGTTGATCATTTCTAAATTTAAAATAGAATTTCTGAATTTTTATTGATATTCTCTGAATTTTAAATAGAATTTCAGAGTTTCAATTGGTCATTTCTGATTTTTAATTGTAAATTAGAAACAAAATGTATTTTATAATTTGCTTAATAAAGCTGTCTCTAACAGGTCTATTCTGACAAAATATCAATTGTTACCCAGTATTTTTATTATTTCTATGTGTTTGCTATAATTTTGTGATATCAAAAAAAAATTTAAAGCTCAAAAATAATAAATTTTGATAGAAATTGTCACCTGCTTTTCAGATAGTCACAATTTCATTAAAAAGTTGGTTTTTTGAGCTTCAAATTTTGTTTTGAAATCATAAAATTACAGCAAACACACAGAAATAAAAAAAATACTGGGTAACAATTGATACTTTGCCAGAATAGACCTGTAAACCTCTTGATTTTATTTGTAATTTTAAAAATCAAATTTCAAAATTTATTCAATGCCGGGTTTAAATGTGTTGCTATTTTTTTACAATTTCAATTGAACGGGAACTGAAGTACATTCTTATTCATTGAACTCTTCTTGCTTCTCTTACCATATCTTCAATGGCTGTTTTCCTTTTTTTGTTTTATGTTCCCACAAAACCAAATTTGTTTCTTCTTAGTGGCTTAAAAATTAAATATTCCTTTATTCGAACAGTTATAAAAAAACTTTTCTTAATTGACTTAATACAAATTTTGGAAGGCTTAGGAAACCTTAATAACATAAATATCATTTCATGCGTGTTTATTTTAAATCTTCAAATCCCTGCATTAACTCTTTTCTTTCGTTAATTAACTGCATGTCCTTATCTTCAGTTAACCCCATCAAATAAACCGGCAATGTAGCTTATTTAACCCAATTAAGATCCGCTCGGTTTGACAATCCTAGAAATAATTTAAATCTAACGTTACAGCTAAAACAGCCACCATAGCTGAAATTGATTAGAGTGCCTACTCTTAGCCTAAAGAAAAATCTAATTACAGCACGATGAACCATTTTTAACTATACCACGAACAAAAAACGAAAAAATGTATGAAAAAGCAAATCACAAAACAAAAGAAATTAAAATCTACTCCGATATGCAAATGTAATTATGTAGGCTTCTGTCATTGTGGAATTCCATTAAAGTCCACATCACATAAACATCCGCTTTGGAACGACAAAAAAAAAATAATATAAATAAAAAAAGTAACTCCTTTGTAACGCCCCTATAGGGAAGCTTCTACATCATTGACTCGGCGGCCTGATGGCAAATAAAAGCCCGTGACAGCTGCTCAATACGCTCGCCTGCTCATAAAACACTGAAGTATGGTTACATGAATTAAAACAGCACCGAATGGAGGTGTCTTAAAAAATTTTTAACACCCTGTAGGCAGTGGATGAGCGTGAGAATGTGATTAAGCCTAGGGGAATATTTTTGGTTTTAATAACAAATGATTAGCTACTTCACATCTGTCACTTTGAGCCACTAGAATAATGGTGTAAAGTGTTTGTCACCGGATAGTCGTAAATACTGATTTTATAATCTATTGTATTGGATAAATATAATAAAAACAATTAACAGGTTAACACATTTTTATTTTGTTTTAAATATAAATATAGCTAAAGATATATTTAAAACTCGGATCTACAGAACTTAAAAAAGATGTATGTAAGTTAGGGCGGTTCGATTTAAAAATCGCCCATTGCTCAGTGAAAATCGTATTCTAGGGATCAAAATAAGAAATTTTGTCCGAGGAACTATACCTTTTAAATGAATTCTAATGCCCCAACTTTTGACTTTTGTCCCGTAGGGTCAAATTTTGAAAAATCCCTCTTTGACCCATTTAGAGTACCCCAATCGAGTCCAAATGTATGATCGACCCCCACTAACTTTAGAGGACCGATCCACCCATGCCAAAGGCACACCCTCTGGAACCTCCCTGTGGGTTCCCCATACAAACATTTGTTCCAGGGGGTACCCCACTGGTATGGGTGGATCAGCCCTCCAAATTTAGTGAGGGTCAGTCATGCATTTGGACTCGATTGTGGCACTCTAAATGGGTCAAAGAGGGATTTTTCAAAATTTGACCCTAAGGGTACAAAATTCAAAAGTTGGAGCATCAGAATTCGTTTTAGATTTTTTTTATTTTGATCCCTAGAATACGATTTTCACTGAGCAATGGGCGATTTTTTGCCTCCCCACAAATCGACCCGGCCTTTTGTAAGTATATATCAATACTATTTTAAAAAAGGAGATTTGCGAAATTAAGCTTGGTAACAGCTAAACCGACTTTTATAATTATTTTTTTAATCAATTTTTATGATAATTTTCAGTGTCATTACCAAGTTTTTCCAAAAATCTATTCTTTAATTGTTACAAAATCCACGCATTTTGTTTGATGCTTGAAATGAACAAGTAGTCAGTGCCGGATTAAGACTATTTCATGTCCTAAGCAATCAAAGCCTGTGAGCCCCCTATCCAATACTAAATTTCTATAGGTCTTATTACAATACGTATTTATTACAATGACACAGGTCACTACTGACATTAGAATATGTATAAAAGAAGAAAGAGATATATCAAGTAGGTATTAATTTTTCCAATAACTGCCCAACGTTGCGAATAAGCAACTCCTTGTAAGGACTTTAAAATTTTTGTTAAATCATTTTTGAATAAAGACTAACATATAGTGACCTCAAAAAATGTGTAGCCCCACCCATTTTAATTCGGTCATCAAAGGGTAAAAAAAAATGAGACGATATCTTTTTCGGCGTTTCCAAAGTTGGTTATGTGTGCCGCTAAAAAGGGATCAAATTGGCTTATAAGTTCCAGAAACACTAATATAATGGCTGCGGTGATACCGCTCCCTCGAAAAATATTTTCAATAAAATACAATTTTATGTGCGATGTCATTTTTCTGTAGACAATGGATAATCTCAAGGAGTACATAATTTCATGTAAGATTTCTAAGGAAAATTACCGATTCTTTGTTTTAGTAGAAAATTAGTATTTGGTAACAGAAATGATAAAAATTAGCATTATTAGAATAAGGTAGCCTTCAACAAGTAATGTAGCAAATAATCAGCCCTATCACTGAGTCCCGTCGTATAACGATGTCGTAGAAACCACGAAAAAGGCATCAATGCGTTCATTCGTAGCGCCATTCGTAGATTTTTGAAGTAATTTGTTAAGACGTGTTTTGGCTGTCGTAGAAAACTTTGATAAAAATTCATACATTAAAAGTGGTTATTATTTCCGAATTTTATTTCAGAATATAAACTCTACATATAATACTAGTTCTACATAAAGCTCTATCTAAACTCTATTTAAAAAAAAATATCAATTAGGGCCGTTCTACAAGTGAGCTGTCGTAACATTCGTAAATTCTACGAGCGAGATAGACAGTGTTTTTGACATTTCTGAGAACCCTGGCATCTGATTATAAGACTCCTCAGCAAAATAGTTGAAAATAATTTAACTAAAAGCATTTTTCACTGCTAAAAAAGCGACAAGTTCAAAGAAAAAACCACAAAAACAAATGCATTATGAGTTGTGCGGTTAAAAAATAATAAAAGCTATCGAAAATTTAAAAAAATGCGATTCCATTCCACAGGGAAATATATCCACACCGTTTGAATTTTTTTCAACAAAAGTGCTTTATTTAGTTTCGTGCGTTATTTTTTTAACTTATTTCTGTTATAAATTTATATATTTCTAACTAAAAATGGTTAAAAATGCAAATTAGACCCGTTGACTTCGCGCCAGTTTGATTAAACCACATCTGTCAAAACACAAACACTACTTCAGGGGCGCAGTCATTTTTCACTGTTGAATACATTTTTAGGGCGCTCCTGTTTTCAGCAAAGAGGATTACATTTAATACCTGTTTGCTAAATTTTTTTCTGATTTCTGCATAGAAATTAGGCAAAAATTACCAAACAAATAAGGATTTTATGAAATAAATTTAATTTCATTTATAATTTAAATTCATTTATTATAGCTTACAAATTTTAAAAATTTGTTTGTAATACCTGTTTGTTAAATTTTTTCTGATTTCTGCATAGCAATTAGGCAAAAATTACCCAAAAAATAAGGATTTTATGAAATAAATTTAATTTCATTTATAATTTAAATTCATTTATTATAACTTACAAATTTTAAAAATATATAAAATTTATTGTATGCTTTTTTATATAAATAAATGCTAATTAAGTAGATAGCTTTTACCATACATATTTTATTGCTAATTCACATCTTATCACAGTAGAATCTGGATAAAGTGAACTAAATTTTGCAAGGCTTATTCATTGTATCTAGATTGTTCATATATTCGAGATTGCATTTTTTAAATTTAAGTTTTTTCTAAAATCCTAAAACTTTTGTGAAGCAAAGCTTTTCACGCCTCGTTTTCTGATTTGCTTGAGTGAAATCTCAAAACCGACACTTTTTGTACTTTTTTGCTTCTTATTCTTTAAAATGTCAGTAACTAAAACGTTAACTATTTCGAGCTGTTCACTATTTCGGGGGTTCTGGGTTATATCCAGATTTGACTATATATTCCAAGGGTGGGCACGAGTTAGACTAATAAGAGCCACATTAAGATTTTCAATACCTTCCAAAGAGCCACACCGTACTTCAATTAAAGAAAAAAAAACCTAAACTAGTTTTTATACACTCAGCAAAAAAATTAAGGGAGCAGAAAAATTTGTAATTTTTTTAAAGTTTTTTTTTTAAAAGAATTTTTACTCTTAAACAATAATCGTAACGGAATTTAAAAAATATTTCAAATATTCTAGTTTGACAGCCTATTGGCCAAAAAATTTCATCAGCTACGATAAGAAAAAGTACGGAAAAAAGTTAGTTAGTTTCTGCATTTAGCTTAAATTTGGTTTATTTTTTATTTTTCTAAGTTAATTTTTGCTGAGATATCCAACTTTTAATGGATAAGAATAACTTTGCCTTTGATCATCGATATCTCAGCAACTAATGATCGCACAGAAATTAAAGTACGGTTCCTTAAACCAAAATAAAAATCCTACAAAAGCTCTCATTCGTTTTTGATTTTTCATTTTTGAATCCTTGATTTCAGTTGGAAAAAATACAAAAAAGTACTCATTCGGGTGTTTTTAAAAACCAACCCTTATTTTCCAATTACTGTCTAAGACTCCTATTGTTTCTAGGTTTATCTTAGCTCATTTCATTTAGTCCAGATCGGCCTGACCGTTTTTTCGGATTGAATCGTAAAACTTTGAATTAGGAGCACGCGTATTGCTTCTTAAACATCAATTATTGATGATTGAAAAAATTAATTTTTTCTTTTTCTTTAATTTTTGCTTTAAAGAATCAGAAATTTTGGCAGTTTAATTAGAAACTTCATGCTTTTCTAAAAATTACGATACGATGGTTTTTTAAGAAGTAACAGCCTTTCAAAAATCACTATAAAAACTAGAAAATATTCCTAGTCATTATCTCCATCGAAAATTTGTACACATCTTCTCTCTCTTTAATAATAAAAAAAATTGTTTTGTCTCACTGTTTTGTGGAGTCCCTTGAAAAATAAAATTCTCTGTGGTGCAGTGCGCTAAAATGCGCTGGCATGGCGACCACGCCCGGGTTCGATCTCAGGTGCTGGCATCACAAAGATTTTTGATGAAGCCTGTAGCAGGGCTGAAATTGCAATAAAATCAGGTAGTGATGTTTTCCTTTTCATATTGAAAATATATTTTGTTGTTTCTTTGGAAAAAATTTGTTAGAGCAATTAATTGTTCTAATCTGACCTAAAGCTCAATAAATGATTTTGAAATATCACACAACTAGAATTTGTACCTAAAAATCAAGGATGATTTAAACTATCAAACACTTAGAATTTGTATTTAAATCTTAGAAAATTAACAAAATTGTTTTGTTCCTCCTAAAAATTTAAAAATTTACAGTTTGGTTTCTTTTGTTTTAAGGGTGCGATATGGCCATCTTTTTGTTACACCATAATAACAAAAAAAGAAATAATTAGATCCAAGTTTTTTAACGTAAATAACAAAACAAAACAAAAACCAGATTTTAACAAATCTTAATCCAATATTTGAAAACTTGGTTCTGCATTGGTTAAAGCCGTTCACAACAGCAAACAACCAGAAAAACTACAATTCGAACAGATGACTTTGACATCTAGCTCAACTTTTGTGGGACTTCTCTCAAGTCTAAGCTTAATTTGTAATTGAATCACGAAGAAAAAGCACACCATAATTAAAGAAAACGTGAACATGAAAAACAGAACATGAATAACAGAGTTCACATTATCAATTTTTTCTTCAAATCGTTGGTCCAACAACGACAGAACAAAATGAAATTCCATGGAATTCCAAAATCTTAAATTTATTTTTTGCTTGCGTGGTATGAAAATACCATTTTATATTTCGAATAATTCTGGATTAGCGATGACTCTTTTTTAATACTTTTCATTCAATTTGGATAAAACCTCGCGATTAAAAAGTTATGCATGGATTTGTATGTTTGATATTTCGTTGAATATCTATTCGTGTTACCTTTCTTTTGATGTCCATAAAATTAAGTTTTGTTGGAAAGCTGAAAAAATCAGATAGATTTTTAAAAAAATTTTTCCAACTTTGAAGGACTATTGGACTATGAACCAATTGCGAGCGATCTAAAATTTTTTAAAAATTAAAGTTTATGCTATTCTTCAAATGTTTCTAATATTTTAATGCATAAGAGCAGTTTGGGTCTTCTTTTACGATACAACCAAATACGGCTCTGTGTGAATGTTTATGTATTTGTGTGAACCAACACCAATAAAGAAAATACCACACTTTTTTGTATTTACACCACTTCCTTATATTTCTTTGTTACTTCTTTGTTTTGCCTACTTGAGATTGTGCTAGTTTATTTATCTATCTCCACCTTATTCATAATCTCATTTTAGAGGCTGCGTAACTTTAAACAACACATTGTAATTCATAAATGTTTTTCCGGCTTGTGTAAGATCTCCGTAACTTAAACGCCGAAATTTGCGTTTAAAGGCTGAGTAAACTTAACCAAAAATTTTTCTCGTCTTTTTAATTAAGGTTGATGTATATGATATTTATATCATAGACATGCTCCATATGCGACCTTTGCAGACTTTTTCTATTAACAGATTTGCAAATGTACAAGAATTCTTCGTTTTGTAAAAGAGTTTCGATTGTTTAAACACAAACCTTACAACATTAAGTAATGAATACCAAAATGTTTATGAATAACAGTTTCAGCAATGTTGCAAAAAGCCTTTGCGTAAACGTTCAACGCTTGTTTAAGAAAATCTTTTGCATGAGGCTGTCTATCTATACTATTATATTAAAGTCTTGTGACACTGCACGGATGTTTAGCAATCACGCGAGAACCATTGAACCAGCTTAGACGATATAGGTACCAAACGATTTATTATTTCAACTTAATCGTGATAGGCTATTTGCAACGGATTTGCCACACATGGAAAAAATTTATAGACGATTTTGGTTTTATAAAACTAAAGTTTGGTAAATTACTATGTAGGATTACTAGATACAGTCAAACCCTTCTTTGATGCTGATTCTCCGTGCCATCCACTTACTCGAAAGGTACTTGCATAAAAATAGTAAAACGCCAAAAAAAGTCCAAGCTTTTCATAAACTGGATGAGTTCCAGTTAAAAACGTGTTTTCGGGCCCACTAAGTTTTTGTTAACTTATTTATTTTCATACTGGCATTAAAGTTACCCGAACAGATTTGACATCAAATTAATTTTGCGGTAACCAGGAGCAAATAAACGTGAATATCGTTGATTTTTGACGTAGAATTATGCTTTACAGCGCGGTTTATATAGGTGTCATTTTCACAAAATTTTTCAAGCACATTTATGAAGTTCAGTTGAACCTTTGGGGTATAACTGCAGCCTTTAATATTCATTGTACAAAGAACAGATATATGCCAAAATAATAGAGTACGAATAAAACGAATATCTTACTTTGGATTTTGTCACTTCTTTAATAAAGTTACAAAACAGCAAAATCGAAGAAGAAAAAAGTTCATATATTAGCTGCTTATGCTTTTGTTATTGTTGTTGTTCGTTTGGTTCGCAATCGTGTTGTTTATTATTGTGCTTCTTTTGTTGTTGTTATTGTTATTAATATATATGTAAAATGTACACATATATATACACATTAAATGCTTTCGCCTTTGTCGTTTCCCTACAGGAAAAATCGGAAGGCTTCCATCTAAATATGATAAAGAAACATTCCCCACCGTATGTTTTGGAAGCTTAAGGGTAGTTTTGTATTTATGTTGTTTCCAAACCGCTTCTTTAAGAATGCATGTGGAATTTTTACTTATTTTCACGAAATAACAACAGAAAATATTTATATCTTTGTTTCCTAGCCGCTTCCCTCCAGGAAAAATCGGAAGGCTTCCATTTAAAAGTGATAATGAAACATTCCCACCGTATCTTTTGGAAGCTTAAGGGTAGTTTTGTATTTATATTGTTTCCAAACCACTTCTTTAAGAATGCATCTGGAAACTTTTATTTATTGTCAAGCAATGACAATAGAAAATATTAATATCATTGTTTTCTAGCCGCTTATTGTAGAATTCGATAGTCTAGTGGTAGCGCGCTTGACTGTCGCTCAGGGGTTCTGGGTTCGAATCCTGGCCGGGCATTTTGATAAAAAGGAAAAGGAATGTTTCTACTTTAATTTTCAAAACAGGGGAGAGAACTGCTTCCAATTCACTTTTGAGGACAGCGGAGAGGAATGTTTCCACATGACTTTTTAACACAGCGGGGAGGAATGTTTCCCTCTAATGACATGCTATGTAAAAAAAGCAATGGAGTGTGCAACAAAGGGGAATGTTTCCTACATTCCATTGAATGTTTCCTGGTAACATCCGGGAATGCTCACATTTCCTGGAGGGTTGTTATTGGTTTTGTTTATATTCAGCAATATAAATACAATAGAGAATACAGATGCGTGTAGCTAGATAGTTAGTATGTATTACTACTACACAGGTTTGCACATGCGTTACTAAGCATGCGTTGTGCTTTGAAACTCTATTTTTTAAATATAATGAATTGGAATCCTTGATATTGTAAAGGACGCACCTTTTTATTTTAAAAATTGTAAAAAAAGGACTCGCGTTTCAATAAAAAAAGTTCTAGGACCTGCCTAATAGGGTGCCGGCATATAATCGCCACTGGCTCTAATTAATATTTTTCTTATTTTTCTTAGCCGTCACTTAAAAAGTGCATTCAGGCTTTTTTTACATTTTTAAGCCGTTCACTTGAAAGTGCATAAGGCTTGTTGAAAATGAAAAAGTCGGCAGCTTATTTGAAGCTCAAGACTGATTAACTTTATTTGAAATTTGTTCGTTCTTTTATAGTATACATAACGGTATTTTGTCTTAAAACTAGTTAACAATTGTTTTTGTATTTAAAAAGTAAACAGAATGTGTTAAATGTGTTCTTAATATATGTTCTTAAATTAGTGTAAAAGTAATAGTAGAATATAGTATACTTACTTAGTTACTTACTTTACTTAGTTGGCGCTACAACCGTATGTCGGTCTTGGCCTCATCTAAGAATTTGCGCCAGCCATTTCTGTCTTTCGCTTGCTGGCGCCAGTTGGAAATTCCAAGCTTCGTCAGGTTGTCCTCTACTTGGTATTTCCAACGAAGATGCGGTCATCCTCTTCTGCGTTGACCGCCGCTGGGTACCGAATCGAATGTTTTCTTCACTGGAGCATCGTCTTTTATGCGCTGAACATGACCAAGCCAGCGAAGCCGCTCGATTTTAATGCGCTTGACTATGTCGATGTCAGCGTACAGCTCATACAGTTCATCATTCCACCGTCCGTAAATCTTACGAAGAATCTTTCTCTCGAATGCTCCTAAAGTCTTTTCATCTGAACTGCTTAGCGTCCAGGTTTGTGATGCATAAAGTAGGACGGGCATAATGAGCGATTTATAGAGCGTGATTTTCGTTCGTCGAGAGAGGGCTCTGCTTCTCAATTGCCTACTGAGCCCAAAGTAACACCTGTTGGCAAGAGTTATTCTTCGCTTGATCTCAATGCTGATGTCGTTGGTTGAGTTAATGCTGGATCCCAGATAAGCGAAGTTCTACACAACTTCGAATGAGGTATTGTCAACTGTAACGTGGGTTCCAAGACGCTGGGATTGTTTGTTTGTTGACACCAAGTATTTCGTCTTATCTGCATTCACTGCCAGACCCATTCGACTTGACTCTTTTTCTAATCTGGAAAATGCTGCACTGACTTCGAGGGTATTATGGCCAATGATATCTATGTCATCAGCATACGCAAGCAGCATAACACTCTTGTAGAATATTGTGCCACTACGTCTCAGATCAGCAGCTCGGATGATCTTTTCCATCATTAGGTTGAAAAAGTCGCACGATAAGGAATCACCTTGTCTGAAACCTCGTTTGGTAATATATGGTGGGGAGAGGTCCTTCCCGATCTTAACTGCGCTGCTGGTGTTGCTCAGTGTCATCCTGCAAAGTCGTATTAGTTTTGCAGGAATATCAAATTCAGACATGGTGGAGTACAGGTGTTTCCTTACTGGGCTGTCGAAGGCGGCTTTGTAGTCGACAAAAAGATGGTGGGTGTCGACTTGTTTTTCTTGAGTCTTCTCCAAGATTTGTCGTAGCGTGAAAATCTGGTCGATGGTGGACTTTCCAGGTCTGAAGCCACACTGATAAGGTCCGATCAGTTCGTTTACAATGGGCTTCAATCTTTCACATAAAACGCTCGACAGGACCTTATATGCGATATTAAGAAGGCTTATCCCACGGTAATTGGCACAGGTAGTGGGATCGCCTTTCTTGTGGATTGGGCAGAGCACACTGAGATTCCAATCGTTCGGAATGCATTCTTCCAACCAAATTCTGCATAGAAACTCGTGAATGCAATTAAGTAGAGCTTCGCCTCCGTTCTTAAACAGCTCAGCAGGTAAGCCATCAGCTCCCGCGGCTTTGTTATTTTTAAGCCGAGCTATAGCTGTCAGAACTTTATCATAGTCGGGCAGCGGAACCTCGACGCTGTCATCCGCAATTGGGGTTTCCGGAATATCATCTCTATTGGCGGGATTGTTGTCAGCGTCGCCATTTAGAAGCTTAGAGAAGTGTTCCCTCCATAACGTCAGTGTACTCTGGACATATGTCACTAGATTCCCGTTTTCATCCTTGCAGGAAGAAGCCCCGGTTTTAAAACCATCGGCAAGGCGTCTTATTTTTTCGAAAAATTTACGGGCCTCATTCCTGTCACCATACATCTCAATCTTCTCCTGCTCGCGCTTTTCTGCCTCTCTTTTTTTCCGCCTGAAAATATGTCTCTCTTCCCTCCTCTTTTCTTTGTATCGCTTCTTAGCAGCGCTCGTTACAACCGACTGCAGGGTGGCTTTGTAGGCGGCGTCTTTCTCTGCAGTGGCGTCGCGACACTCCTGGTCGTACCACTGGTTTCGGCGAGGGCGTTGGTAGCCAATCACCTCTTCAGCAGCCGCACGCATGGAGTTGGAAATGTGTGTCCACTGCGCGCATATATCATCGATTGGAGGAGTGCTTTGAAGCAGGAGTGAGATTCGAGTGGCGAAAGCATCGGCTGTCTGTTTCGATTGCAGCTTGTCGACGTCTAGCTTTCTCTGTGTAGGGTTGCGTGTATTCTTAGCTGCGCACAGACGTGTACGGATCTTGGCTGCAACAAGATAGTGATCCGAGTCAATGTTTGCACCACGGATCGTGCGTACATCCAATACACTGGAAGAGTGCCTTCCGTCGATCAAAACGTGCTCAATTTTATTTTTTGTTTTTTGATCAGGGGACATCTAGGTGGCTTTGTGAATATTGAGATGCTTGAATCTAGTGCTACTTACGACCATGTTTCGTGCTGCGGCGAAGTCAATCAGCCTCATTCCGTTATCGGAGGTGTTGTCGTGGAGGCTGAACTTTCCGACTGTCGGACCAAAAATATTTTCCTTGTCCACCTTAGCGTTGAAGTCACCTCGTAAGCATTTTCAAGGCGCTCGTAGAAAATTTCCTTGATCTCATCGTCCTTGTCTTCTGTCGGAGAATATAGTATACATATTTGTAATTTAGTAATAGTAGTATAGTGTGTGTGAGTGAGTAGACTTAAATTATTAGAAAACGTAAACATGATCATATGTTAATATATTTGTGTAGGAGTAAAAGTAAAATGTAATGTCATATATTTTGTATTCAGCAATATGAGTACATGTGTGCGAATGAAATAGATAGTAGTGCTTAGTATGAACATATGTTCTTATTGTTTGAATGCTATCTTAGTATAATACAGTAAAATAGAATAAGGTGATACGTACCGTAAAGGTGTGTATCTTTTTAAATATTTTTATAGTTGTTTGTTTTAATGTGATTTATAAGTAGTTTATAATGTAAAGGTGTTCACATTACCATATTATGCATTTTATTTTTTCTATATTAAAAATATATTTTGTTAGCTAAAATTTTGATTTTAATTTACTTTAAAAATAAACATATATATATATGCTCTTTACTACAGAAAAAAATAATTATATCATATTTTTCCGAAATATTTATTTCCATTTATGAAACAAAACATAAGTTTAATTAACATAAAAAAGAACAAGAACCACAAATTCATCACTAGAAATATAAAATGAAAAATTATAATATATAAAAATTTTTATTTTAAATAATTTTTATTTAGAAGATGAAATAGTAGATGAAACTATAGCTCTAAAATAGTTTTAAAAATATAAAAAAACAGAATTTTTCTCTATAAGGTACTGCATAAAAAGGAATTCTAAGTCTATACTTACGATCATTGATGGGCATTTTCCATTACCATTAAATTTCTATTACGAGTAACCACCTAGTGGTAATGCAAAATAAATTCGCATTATTATTGTATGTAATGGTAATGGAAAAAATTTGAATTACCACTAAATTTTTAGTGGTAATGGAAAATTGTAATGTTAATGCAAAAAATTTGCATTACAACTAAAATTTTAATGGTAATGGAAAAAATTTACTTTTACCACTAAAATTGCAAAAAACATCACCAATCAGTCGCGAAAACAAATACTTAGTGACAAGAATTTAAAAATGCTAGTATTAAAAAAAGCTAATAAATGTTAGCTACTACGAAATTTGGTTTTAGATTTCACAGTTGCTTCCTTAGACAATAATTTTTTCATTATCGTTATATATTGCATATTTTAGTTACCAATGAGTTTCCTTGATCAGCGCATTTTTAATTTAAAAGAAACCACGTCACTTACAAAATTTTATGCTTGAAAAAATTTTTATTAGTAGAAATTTTTTGAAATTTTAGTGGTAATTTAAATTTCTTCCATTACCATTAAAAATTTAGTGGTAGTGCAAATTTTTTTCATATACATTTAAATTTCCATTACCATAAAAAATTTATTGATTATGCAAATTTTTTTCCATTACCATTACATACTAATGGTTATGCAAATTTATTTTTCATTACCACTAGGTGGTTAGTTGTAATGGAAATTTATTTTGCATTACCACTAGGTGATTGTTGTAATGGAAATTCGATTTGCATGACCACTAAGCGCATAGTGCTAATGACATTTTTTAATGCACTAATATTTCAATGCATTATGCCCATCTATGCTTACGATACTATCTAAACTGTGTCTTTTTCAACTTTATGATGTCCGACCGTTGCAATTTACGGAGTGCTCGGCTTATTTCATCTGTCCTGCTGTTAGAAGACGAAAAACGTAATTTTGACAACGATAAACCGGAACCATCTGAAGATGATGAGTTGTCTATCGACGGCGACACATGCAGTGAATTTTCAGTCATTGAAGAAGAAGAGGAGCAGAAGGTTGGCTTGCGAATCACTGAGCTCATGAAGAAACAAGAGGGGGCAGCAGAAAGATAAGTTGAACCTACGTCAAAGCAACGACGTTTGTTGGACTCATCTGAGCGTCTACGAGTGATTTTTTAGGTGATAATGTAATTTAATGGTCTCGCTGATGAAATGAATGAGTTTCTACAAAAATTCTACCCCAAACTCATAAAATTGTCGTTACAAAAAATTAACTCATATAAAATTAACGAACAAGTAAAAAAGTCCATATTCGCACCCGTATGGCCTTCACGTAACTGAAGAGAGGAATTTCCACACAGGGTTAATTTAAGGAAAAAGCCAAATTCAAATTATCAAAGAAAAAAATCTTAAAAATGGTTTTGGGATTCTATTGATCTAGTGTTGCATCCATGTCGACATCCAAGTCCATTTCGCTAGAGTCTTAATCCCTTGAACCCATAGGTGAGTTCTACTGAGGGACGTTTTCTTTCCACTCAATGAATTAACGTTATGTTATTAACCCTCTACTGCACGCAGTATGATCCAGACAGAAAAAATACACTTTTTTGTTGGATTTATGTTTGAAATGAAATAATTAGATACGCAAACAAAATTTTTTTTTCAAAAAAGTAGTTCCGTTTCCGTTAGAAGTCATTTGTGACTGTTCGAAGGAATGCGTGATTTCATGAGTTTTACACGAACAATTGAAAAACAATTACGTAAACATAAATTAGCAAAAAAACTATAAAAATAAAGTTGCTTAAGGCCGCTTTACTTTGTCCTACTGTGTGTTACCACATGTGAGATAGAAAGTATTATTGAATTTCATCATGCTGTCATTTTTAATTTTTGTATGAAGAAATTAATTTTTCGCTTTTAGACTATCTCACAGAGTCGCACCACATTTTTATACTTTACACTACACTAAAACGTGAAAATTTAAGTAATGAATCGGTTTTTAATGAATTTAAAGCCCCTACAAAGTTCAGTAAGCTGTAAAACTGCTTCCTTCTGTTATTCCATTTGAAAATACATTACGAGTTTAAAATTTTCTCACTTAAATAATAAATTTCAAGTAAGTTTATGGTAAAATGCATCTCTGGTGGGACAGAATGTGTGATGAAATTAGAAACAAATGTGGTACGACATGCCAAAAAAATCAGAACACATATTGCTTTCCGTTGTTTACACCATCTCACTTTCTATCACACATGAAAATTTTGACATGTGTTAACACACAGTAGGATAAAGTAAAGCGGCCTTTACTAGTAACTTAAAAAAAGCAATGTTTTATTTTCTGAATTCTGTTTTTCTGAATTAACAATAAAAAACCGCAAGCACTGATAAACTAAACTGAGATTTTCTTGGCATCTGTGTAAAATAAAGAGACAACAACATTCACCACACATTAAGAAGCGTCTCCGAATGCATTGTAATAACTGTTCTTTATCGTATTTTCTAATATCCTTTGGAAATTCTGATTTGAAAATGAAAAGCCATATATGGCTTCGTGTGCAGTAGAGGATTAACATGTATAATTTCAGGAAAGTTCAGGTGGAGTAATTTTTGTGATGGTCAGGACAGGATATAAATTCCAATTAGAAATTGTGTTAAGCTCTCTCAAATGCAAAAACAAGCCAAAGATATGTCTCCTTAGTTCCCTTTTACTTTGCAATGGTTTTTAGCTTACTCACATGCAAATTTTTAATTTAGGACAAACTAATGTCTATTTTGTTGTGATGACAAGAAACACGAGCGCTTCAGAGGACGATAAATTTGACATCTACTTACCTCTTAGAGAAAAATTCAATCATATCGTAGAGAAAAGTCGTCAGTGTTAATTTAAAAGAAAACTGTAGTAATTGTTACTTTTTTGTGTTTTTAATAATTAAGAATTACTAGAATATAGATTGTTAAGATAATATTAAGCTATAATAGAATTTTAATATTAGAAAAAAATTTTTGACTCTTCTTCCTTACCGGGAAATGCGCCTTATATAGAGAAAAATTTTCAGATTAATTTTCTTTGGCACTATAAACATAAGTTTTCTAATTTTTTAGATAAAACTGTCTCTAAAAAATTATTTTTAGTTTTATTTGACCAACTTCGACAAAGTTTTCCTCAGCATTGTCACAGCAGATGATATATTTAACTTTGCATACTCTAAGCTTAAGTTGCAGCACTTCAATTACTGATATCATTTTTTATTTTGTAACTAACCTTAATTATTTCATTCAGTTCTTCTTACTAAATAAAGAGCATATCAATTGTTCTACTTCAAAAATATTAAACAAAGTTGTCGAGCTTAGAAAGCTATGCAACAATTCCAGTTAACCTTTTTGCTCCACCGAGCATTAAAACGTATGTAAAAGTAGGCTCAATACAACTCTAGTGACAGGAAGGAAGAAGGGTCTCCATAGAGCCTTTCAGTTGAGGCTTTTGTTAGCGATAGTGTTGATTTTCGGTTGAAAAAGTATCTAAAAACCAATTGAATGTATATGTGAACATACAGGGTGTGGATTTTTCGTTCAACACATGTATTTTATTGGTATTTAAGAACTTAGAAAATTTTAAATTCACGATTACTGCAGCGGCCCGAACATAACCTCAATTAAGGCCGCAGCTGTCAAAACATTTACGAATCTGCCGTATTTTGTTTTAATTCGCAATAACCGCAGGGTGCCCAGTTTGGCAAACAAAATGGTTTTTTTCTCATTTGTTTTATGGTGGCAGCACTTGTACACTACATGACAAAAAAAGCATAGCAAGTGGCGAAAAAAAAACATCATAAAAAATAACATGCCTGACAAAAACTGTAACATTCTGCTACCTTTTTGTATGGCTGTTGGCAGTTTTTATTGCAACACATAAAGAGCATAGAGACAAAACAGGGCAACACTATTTTGTTGTTTTAAATTTTTATGGCGCACAAATGTCGACCCTGCGTTTCCGTCGATCCGTCGGCAGCAGGACCTTCTTCCGGTAGATTGATTGTGAATTGTTGGAGTGTGTATGTTGGTGTGTGTGTCATCAAATGGAAATTTTTTATTGTAACCTGTGTAGGATTTTGGTAGATGTGTAGAAGCATTCCGTGCAAATGGACGAACGAAGCTGAATTAGAGCAAAAACAAACGATTTTCAATTGAATTGCGTTGCGTTGCGTCATGTTGCTTTGGGCACGGCCCGGTTCGGCTCGTGACAAGTGCGTCAATTCAATAAATGTTATTTGGTTGCGGAACTTGAGGTCGGGTGGTACATACCTGAAAACAAAAACAACAGTTTTTTAAGCAATGGTGCTTAAGAGTATTCGGGCATTGATGTGGAAAATGAATGGTTCAACCTTCTTCTGGGATTCCTTTTATCCCTGAATGCTTAATGAACACCACTAAATTTAATGTTTTTTTTTTGACTTGAATAAATAACAGTTTTCAATATGTTATAAACATGGAATTTTGAAGAAAATTTCTAATAATGTTAACCTTGCTAACAAGTTGAACTTGTTACAATTTACTCTTAAGGGAAATTTATTTTTCTTTCCAAAGTTTCGTAGAACCCAATTGTATTAAATTCAGTTAAGTTAACTGGAAATCCTGATGAGTTTTTGTAATCCTTACAACTGGCCTTTAATTGCCAACTTAATTTTTGTACCAAATTTTGATGTACAGGACTGAATTTTATTGGATTTATAGTACGTTTTTGATAAACGCAACATTGTCAGCTAATTAGTTTTTATGATCTATTGAATTACATGAATTAAGATTATGAGCTTTAGATCAAGTGAGTTTTCAAGAAGGCAACAACAACAACAACAACTCTGTATAGAGTCAATCACTTAGCTGACTAGACAGTCTGTTTCGGAAATCGCTACATATTCCTCATCAGTAGTCTTTGAGTGATTAAGCTGTGATCAACTCACTGTTTAAACTAGCATATGAATGTGTAGATCCTCTAATTCATTCTCATGAATTGTATGGCTGCTAATCATATGACACTTCAAAGCAGTAAGCCATTTTAGATCACCGTCATCAACTCTATCAAGGGTTGCCATCTGTTCTAGTTGCTTCTTCATTTATTTCAATATTCTATTTTAATATTCTATTCTATATATTAATTTTGCTTTACTAAGTCTTCATTACTAAGCCGCTTATACAGCCATCCTCCTTGATACCACCTCTCTGTGGAAAAAAGGTACGATAGGGCACTCTTACATTAGGAAATTTCTTCCTCCTATACCCAGGGCCGAACATAGGATGTTTGATGTATATGTTTACTCTCGAGATGATTGGGAATTAGGAAACATTTCATCAAAGAATGCTATTGGGATCTTCACCGATAGATAAAGGTTAGATGTCAAAGTAGGTGGAGGAGTCTACTCTGAAGCATTAAACAGCAATATAGCCTTCAGGCTCCCTGACCATTGCAGCGTATTCCAAACTGAAGTCGCTGCTATACGTGAATCGGTAACTTGGCTCCAGATAAATGAGATATCTTTTATGGATATCTGCATGCTATCTGATAGTCAAGCCGCTTTGAAAAACCTAAAAACTGTTGAAATAACATCTGGAACAGTTCTCAACCGTCGCAAATCTCTAAATGAGATGGCAAAGCAGCTTAGGATCTTTCTATGCTTGATTCCCTGACATAAAGATAAGGCAAGACTTGCTATTTCTTTTGGCATATGCACACTCCGTATACATGAGTTGACCTGTAATAAAACCAGCAGCAGATGGTTAACGGGCAACAAGTATGACCCAAACTTACCCTTAAGCGTTCAAAAGAACTCATTTCCCTTAATAGAGACCACATTAGTACCATGATAGGGGTCTTTAAAGGGCACTGCCTATTCATCAGACACGCTAAGAGGTTGAGCATCCCTCAAAACGACTTCTTCAGAAGTTGTAGAGATGAAGAAGAGGAAGAATGCACTGTACATTTCCTCTGCACTTACCCGCGATGGCTCGGAACCGATTTCTTTACATAAACAACTGGTTTTCAATGACCTTGAAGAACTCTCGGAGTTGTCAGTATACCGAATCCTAAGCTTTCTGAACAGCTTAAATTGCTTTAACCTTGTGGTACCACAATGGGCCTAGTTGGCCCAAGTGTGTTTTTATTGAGGCAGCCACTTAATCCTAACCTGACCTAAGTCTTCATTAATTATTTTTATTGTCATTGTCATTATATCTGTCATTGTCATAATTTTTTACCGTCCTTTTCACTGTCATAGTCATTGTCGTTGTTATTCTCTTTGACTTTGTCATTATCAATTGTCATTGTCATTGTAAATATTATTATCATTTTCATTGTTATTTTCATTGCCATTGTCACTGTCATTGTTATTGTCATTGTCATTGGTCTTTGTTATTGTCATTGTCATTGTCATTGTTATTGTTATTGTCATTTTTACTGTCAACAGTGTCGTTGTCAATGTTATTGCAATCAACAGTGTTATGCAGCCCCATCACTGAGTTCCGTCGTAGTACGATTATTGTAGAAACTACGGAAAAGGCATCACTGAGTTTATTCGTACCGCCATTTCGTAGATTTTTGAAGTAATTTGTTACGACGTGTTTTGGTTGTCAGCGAAAATTTTGATAAAAATTCATACAGTAAAAGTTGTTATTCCTTCTGCATTTTATTTTAAAATTTTCTCCGCCATTATCAGTGTTTTTATAATTTAATTAAATTTAATATCATATTAAAGCATTTCATCTTATTCCATTGGTTTTTTTTTTTTTCATTTCTGATAACTTTAACTTATTAAAATAACAAACTACTCTCATTCACCTAATGCTACACTCTACGCTACACTCTACTTTTTCTTTTTAAATCACTTTAAAATCATCTCTCTTCAAATTTGCATTGCTTACCTTTTATATTTTACCAAAAGTCTTAACTTAATCTTCTCTTTTTTTTCATTCAATACAGTGCATAGTTTTTAAACGTAAATAACTCTTTATGAAAACTTTACACATACATACTTATTTATAGAAGGTTTAATTTTGTATTCTTATAACATTGTGTATAACATAACGGTGACATTGCATTCTACACTGATGTTCATCGAGATACGAAGCGTCCTGCATCTTTGTATGAAATTTTAATTGAAGTATATTTTTGCATCACTTGCTAATTGCATGCTATTTTCTAAGATATGCCGAACAGATTTTACAATTTCAAAAACACTTTAATTCTACTTCCAATTAAAATGCAAGCATCATTTACAAAACGAAATCGAAAACTACTACAAAACTCAACAAATTGGTTTGCATACATTTACACCCTACACTCTTTGGTTGGGCATTGTTCAGTTTTGCAAATTTTGTTGTTGTTAATGTATAGCAGTAAAATTAAATCCCTTAGGATTCAAAGACACCCACAAAAAAATTTTTTAAAATGATAGTGAAAACTAAATATTTTCTTTTAATTTCGACTTGAATAATTTTGGGATCAAGGTTGCCAAAATTAAAGTTGAATGCATTTAAAAACTATGTTAAATCGTCTGTAAATAAAATAAAGAGAATAAAATATGTGGAGAGAATAAAATAACAAATATATTAAGTTGACTATCTTAGTCAAGTTCGATGTCACATAATTTCTTTTAGGAACAATACACTTAGCAAAGGAATAATTAAGATATGAAATTACTCCAAATAATAAAAATAAGTATGTTAAAGCTGAGAATTGGAAATAGTGTTAAGACTGATAAAATAAAAACAAAGTTGTGATAAATAAATTCTCCAAACTATCCGAACTAAATTGGTCACAGTCATATTATCATTTCACTTAGTTAATAGTTTTGCTTAAATTTTTCTAATGGATTCTTGAGGTGAGGATTCTTGAATTAGTTTTATCATAAAACACAAAAATTCTCAAAAAATCAAAAATTACTAATTCTTATAGATTAATCTTAGTTCGATAGATATCAACTTTACAAAATAATTAAAACAAGCAATTCTGGCTATACTTTGACGTTACCGTTATGCCATTATGTATGGAATGGACACATCACTTAAATGGCCACCTCGGCTTCGCTGGCAAAAAGTAAAAATTTTGATATTGTAAAAAAAAATTTTACAAAACGACAGTTCAAAAAAAATAACTCAGAAAATTTTCAAAGTTTGATCAGAAAATGGCTCGAAATCGTAACTTTTTTAATGAAAAAAATTTAGTATATCACTTGTTTTTACTACCTGTAGTCATATAATATGATATTTAATGATTCATAAACTGTATTTTTTTTTTTGTTATTAAAACAAATACCTATATTTTCGTTATATTTTGAAAGTGAGCATTTTTAGTGCATAAAAGCTAATAACTTGAGAAACTTTAGCAGGTAAAAAAAAACAAAATAATCTTTCCAAATGTTTCAAATAGTATACAGAAATGTATATATTTATAGAAAAATATAGCTCTTTTTACTGGGGCTTACTGCAACGGGGTTTGATGTGATTTTTTCTCGTGGAATATTATTTAAAAGCAAATTTTTTTTATTATTAAAAATAAAAAAAATTGATGTAAATCATTATCACAATTAAGTAATAAGAAGAGTTAAAATATTTTTAGAAAATAGTAGGTGCGAAAGTCTAATTACACATTCTTTTTTATTTTATGTCTTGACTTTATGATATGTAGTCCTCAGATTATAAGAATATAGATAAATTATATGTATGCATGTTTCCAGTGCTCAAAATATTTGGTATACATGATATAAAAAATAGATATTTAACCAATAAGGAATGTTCTTCGACTAGACCAAAGCAAAATACGCAAACAGCCGCTTATATTCGAAGCTTTAAAGGTTTTGTTATATTTATGACGTCACTATGTATGGATGTTAGGCGTGGTACTTCTCCAAATACAAAACTCTGAGAACATTTTAAGTATTAAAGTAATGCATGTTCAACGCCGTAGATAGGTATTTCATAAGGGGAGGGGGAGGGGGTTTACTACTTAGGGGTCGTCCATAAACTACGTTACCAATTTAGGGGGGAGGGGTTTTGAAATGCACTACGATAAGTAACGGTAGGGGGGGAGGTGTTTAGATATTGTAACGTTACCAAAAATTAAAAAAATCGACAAAATACCTCTAACTAATAACACAATCATTTCACAAATTTTTAACCTTACATGTTTATGTTTGATCATCTAAATTGATGGTTAACTTTTGTTTCAACGATTTCTTCCACCACCTTTTCCCTCGACACAGGAACCTTTTGGTATTCCTTCACCATCTCAGCACACGTCTGAAAAATTTGGGTCTTTGCTTTTGCGACAGGCTTTGACGTTAAGGCCTGAATGTTCTTGATCAAAGGAGATACCGTATGACGTGTACTGTCCTTCTCAGAAAGAAGAAATCGGTTCAAGGTCGTGTCCTACCTGCGGCTTGTATTTCGTTTTTAAAACTTCTATGAATTGCCATAAGTTTGTATTATATCGCTTACAATAAATCGGAATAAAAAATACTATTTCAATAAATCAATTTTCAGAAAGCATTTACACAAAAACACAGAACTTGGTGCAGCTCGGGTGCAGCCTTTAAGGGTACTCTGTAAAAGACCAGGTGAATTTCTTTGCGTTGGAAATGAGGATTCATCTGAATGGGTCGACATAGAATCTGATGAAAAATTCTATTTTGAAGAATCCTCAACAAAGCTACCAGCTTCTTCTAGCCCAGTGATTGAGAGCATCGAACCTTGGATCGCAGATGCAAAAGCTTTTACAGATGATATTAATTATTGATTTTTTTCCAATTGTTCCTTTAATGTATCTAGTCATACTAGTCACTAATACTAGTGAAAATTGTCAGAGCTAGTCAAAAAATATATTCTCATTCGAATGAATTAATTTCATATGTTACGTTACTTTATGGGGGGAGGGGTTTTGAAAAGCACTACGAAAAGTAACGCAGGGGGAGGGGGGGTAAAAAGAAAACCGGAAAATCAGTACCGTAGTTTATGGACGACCCCTAAGATACTTATATAATTATTTCTTTAATTCTTTTTGATCGTACGTATCGATGCTTTAGTAATATTTCAGCGATGTTTTTGCTATCAACCATTGATAACTTTTTGTATGTAGCTTCATATATTTTTTAACATTGCACGTTCTATCGATGCTCTGGCGATACAATAAAACCATATAAAAAACACAAAAGTGTTGCTTTTTTGCTTCCATGGAAGGTGTGGGGAGACAATATGGATCATTCTAAAATAAAAAAGATATGTGGAGAAAACACAAATGTTATCATCACGCAATCCAAATCATTAAAATAAATCAATTTTTCTGGCACCGAGGAACAGAAAAATCTAAATTATATCATTATTGCTGCTACCACACAACTAAATAATCACAACAAAATGCTTACTGTTGTTTCCCAGTAGGTAAGAATATCTCAAAATAAACACTACTGCTACCACAATTCTTCTGTAAGAATCGGAATATAATTAATTTGCACCCAATGCCTTTTGAATAAGTAACAGCAATTATAAAAAGGATATTTTATTTAATAATTATAATAATTCATAACATTTAACATATTTCAATTTTATTCTTCAACATTTTTTTATAAGTTTTTTTTATCACAAAGCTAAATTTGTTGAAGTATTTTCTTCGCAATATTTTTTTCAAAGGCTTTTTTGGTTTGATTCTTACAAGATTCCAAAATATTTTAATAAAGTATCAAAAATACATAATTCTCACCACTGACACCTCAAAGCTGCTTTAAAGAGAACTTTGGCATCGATGTTAATGTGATTTTCAAAGCAACGATATCCGTTTTTTTTACTGGGCTATTTTCAGAATTTAGTAAAATTGCGGAAACATCCATTTCTCACAGTTTTTTATTTTTCCATAACTCAAGTTCGTCCCACAACTTTTCTATATCTATGTTATTTGGATACAAGTTCCTAATAGCTATTTGAAAAGGTTTTATATTTATTTTTAAAGGACTAATGTTTTCAAAATTTGCAATTATTTGAAAGTGATTTGGAAATCGGAATTTCATTTGATTTAAACAGCTTCATTCGATAAAAATCCTCTGCATCTTCTGCCACTACATCGCATCCTGATAAACGAGGCTTAAATTAATAAAAGCATTCCAAATTAATAAAAGCATATCTCAATTTCATTAAATGCCTCTTCCGAAAATTTTCCAAAGTTTCTACTACATGATTTATATGTTCGCAATATTCTATTAGACCTTTATCAATTTCTTGCAATTGTATAGTCAGAGTTGACGTAAATGGAAATAATTTATGTATGCAATGAATTGCAACCAAAAATCCAGGACTCGTAACTGCGCACATTTATTGGTTTGCTTTAGACGTAGTGTCACCGATAGAATTTGAGGAAAAAATTTCTTGCAAAAACTTGACGATAATCACAAACACATAAGTTAATAACTGAAAAAGCAAGGTAGCAACGCTCATTACACTTTGCGCCTCATAATAATGATTGACTGATTTGGTTAAAATAAATATCAATTTAAAGATAAATAAATTTTCTTTCAATTTAGTTTGCCAGCCTTGCAAATTGGCTCAGTAGTTTCGGCGCAATCGAAAGAAATATAGAAAAAAAACAATTTTTTTCAGTCAAAAATATAATGGAAAAATCATAAAAAAATGTGAAAAATCAAAGGTACCAAAAAATGCACAGTTTGTTATTTTAAGCAAAAAGATAGCGCTTTTAAAAAAGATCAGCTACTGATGCAGAAAATTTATGGAAGGCTAATGAAGTTATAGACAAGTAAGTAAAGGTATCAAATGTCAACTTTTTACCGGTTTCTTGTTTTTTTTGCATTTTATTCAGATTAATTTAATATTATTTAATCTTAAATTATTTTAAGTCAAATTTATATATATTTTTGGCATACTGGTTTTCTGGCGTTTCATGGCGATTACATATGTTTACATACGTAAACAAAATGGGCAATTACATATGGTTTTTCATAAGACAAACAAATTCTGAAAATTATAAAAGACAAAAAAGGAGAGACGTGAAGTTTTATTTATTTATTATTATTTATTATATTAATTTTTATTATTTACTAGCTGAAACCCAGCGCGTTGCTGCCACTCTCCCTATTCAAACGCCCATAAAATGTTATCAGTTAAACAGCATGTCTAAATTGAGGTCAAATACTGAATTCTGAGACTGTGCGACCTATACCCACAAAGCTATTCGATATAACAAATTTGGGTTGTATAGGAAGTGCCACTCCCTCTTCATCACCGCTAATAGAATGTAATCAATTAAACTGGATGTCTACATGGCGGTCGAATACCGAATTCCAAAACTGTGCGACATATAACTCCAAAACTATTCGATAGCACAAATTTTGATTGTATGGGAGGTGCCAGTCTCCTTTTCCCTACGCCCATAAAATTTTAGCAATGAAACTGCATGAGTACATTGAGGTCGAATACTGAATTTTGAGGCTGAGTTACCTATAACTCCAAATCTATTCGATATCGCAAATTTGGAGCTGTCATTAAATTGGAGGTGTCACGCCCCCCCCGACAAACTCTAAAAAATTTTATCAGTAAATCTGCAAGCGTAAATTTTGGTCGAATACTGAGTTCCGACGCTGTGCGACCTTGAACTACAAAGCTATTCGATATCACAAATTTTCGTTGTATGGGAGGTGCCACTCCCCCTTGATCAACGCTCATAAAATGTAATCAATGAAACTGCATGTGTACATTGAGGTCCAATACTGAATTCCAAAGCTGTGAGACCTATAACCCCAATGCTATTTGATATCTCTAATTTGGGTTAAATAGGAGGTTTCACGCCCCCTTGTCGTACGCCCATAAAATGTAATTAAAGAAACTGCATGTATAAATTGGGGCCGAATACTGAATTCTGACGCTGATATTCAGTATCGCAAATTTACGTTAAATGGGAGGTGCCACGCCCCTCTTACCAATGAACATAGATTGAATCAATGAAACTGCATGTGTATATTGAGGTCGAATACTGAATTTCGGCGTTGTACGACTTATAACTCTAAAACTATTTGATAGCACAAAGTTGGGTTGTATGGGAAGTGGCACTCCCCTTTGCCCTACGACGACAAAATGTAAGTATTGAAAATGCATGTATAAATTTAGGTCGAATACCGATTTCTTACGCTGTCAACCTATAACTTCAAAGCAATACGATATCGCAAATTTGGGTTGTAAGGGAGATGTCACGCCTCCCTGTCCAACGCCCATAAAATAAAACCATTGAAACTGCATGTGTAAATTGAGGTCAAAAACTGAATTCCAAAGATGAATTCCTATAACTTCAAAGCTATTCGATATCACAAATTTGGGTTGTATCGGAGGTGCCCCTCCCCCTTGTCCACTCCCATAAAATTTCATCACAGAAACGGTACGTCTAAATTGTGGTCGAATTCCGAATTTCCAAGCTGTGCGACCCATAACTCTAACTAAAGCTATTCGATAACAACAATTTTTTATTTATATGTGGGAGGTAAAAGGGGGTGTGGCATTGCCCCTTAAACCATCTCGTACTCAAAGCAAAGCGTACTTACAAAATTTGAGCTCAATCGGACCAATGGTTTCGAAGTATTTTGATATTTTCTTTAAAGTAGGCGTAGATGAATTGTGACCACGCCCATTTTTTCAAAGTTAATTATAGTTATCATACGAACTTATTTACCAAATTTTAATTTCATACGACCAAAACCGTCTTAAATACAGCATTTTTATTGATTTGTGGGCGACAAAAGGGGGTGTGGTACAAAACCTGCAAAGATACACACATGCAATTTCTTATGTGCACCCTCCACACAGACCCCAATCACCCCTGAAAATTTCATTGAAATCGGGCAAGCCGTCTAGGAGGAGTATGCGAACAGGAAGTTTTGCCACTTAATTTTATATATATAGATATCAAAACAGTGGGCGCAAAAGTGGGCGTGGTCAATTTTTCTTTCAGTAAACACTTAAATTGGATTACTACGAACATTTGAAAAAAAAAATATCCAAATCGGTCCAGCCGTTTTCCGATTTTAGATAAATTGAAAAAAATGGGCGCAAAAGTGGGCGTGGTCAATTTTTCTTTCCGACAAAACTTAAATTGGATTACTATGAACATTAAAAAAAAATTACCCAAATCGGTCCAGCCGTTTTCCGATTTTAGATAAATCAAAAAAAGTGGGCGCAAAGTGGGCGTGGTCAATTTTTCTTTCCGTAAAAACCTAAGTTGGACTATTACGAACATTTAAAAAAAATTATCCAAATCGGTTCAGCCGTTCTCAACTGATGCAATTACCAACGAACGACATTTGATTTTTATTTATATAGATTTATTGTTTACTTACCAATCTATTGACCTCTCAACCTTGTTTCTTCACAATCGTTTAGCAACTAGAAGTACTGTATCCTGTACTACTTATCCAAGTAGGTAGGGGAAAACCATGTGACTCTCGCTCTTGAAATCGCGAATATGTAGAGGCCTCTGAGACCCCACGTCTATAGTTAAAGGTTAAAATACTTAAAATTAACTTTGTATAAAATAATATTTAATCTTCCAATCTACGCAACATGCTAACGACTTTTAAATCACAACAAGCTTTCGAGGCTATAAAAAACCATGTTCTTGCTTAACATGAAAAACTGTGCATTTTTGGTACCTCTGATTTTAACTCATTTTTTAAAAAAGTTTCCATTTTATTTTTCACTGAAAATTTTTTTATATATATATTTCTTTGGATTGCTCCGAAACAACAAAACCAATTTGCCAAGTTGGCAAGCTAAATTACTACTAAATTTATTTATCTTTATTTGATTTTATTTTAGCCAAATCAGTCCATTACAACTTGAGATATGTTAAAGTATGTGGAACTATATCCAAACAAATTTCATAATTTCAAAAATATATACATCGGAATCCTATCCATAGAAAAAACCGTTATTATGATTTTTGTGCTCAGCAGGCCAAAATTTATTAGAAAAGTTTAGTGGCATATCGATCACGAAAATGGTGGCGCATAGTGTTATCATTTTAATTTCACAGCCTTTTTCAGAATAATTTTGTTCAATTCATATTCATACGTTCTACAAACGTTAGTACGTCAGCAACAATACAAAGTCAAAAAATTAAGTGAACTATTAATATTGTATTATATTTAACTTAATATCTGCTAACCAAACTAAGCATACACAATTTTAAATTTATCTTCCAAAAATTTGGAATATCTGTGTTTTTATTCAATATATAAAATTATTCTGTATTGCTATGGGGTGGAGTAGTTTAACCCCCTGAATCCCCCTTATATACGGCATTGCGCATGTTATGTAGAGAATTACTTTTTGATAATTTTATGAAGGTTCTACTATTTTGATGACGTAATTTTGATAAGATTGTGACAAATTTCAAACTCAGAGGGCATATTAAAAATCCAAACATATATCAAGAATTTAAAGTCATTATACGAGTACTATTTTTTCTTTTTTATTTAAAGCGATTGTACCGTTTTGATAAAGTAACTTTGTGCGAGAGGTAGGCTAGGTTTTTTATCCGATTTGGTTAAATTTTATACTCAAAGAGGTTATTTAATATCAAAGCTTATATGCAAAATTTCAAGTCCATACATTCATTTTTGTGAAATTAAAAGAGATTTTACTGTTTTGATAAAGTTACTTTTTATCTGAGGTAGGCGTGGTTTTCATCCGATTTGGCTCAATTTCAAACTTTATTTTTTAAAAACAAGCTCATGTATAGAATTTCATTACGATAGCTTCAAAATTACGGCTGTAATCGTGATCACAGACAGACAGACGGACATAGCTTAATCGACTCAGGTGGTGATGCTGATCATGAATATGTAGTCTTTTCTATACCTAAAACGCCTCCTTATGGGCGTTACAAACGGAGTGACAAAAGATTTTGTATGCAAGCTGGGCGTGTCAGTCAGCGGAATTGATCCAAAGCTATATACATTTCATATTTATTTGTAGAAAGCACTCATACCAAATTTCAAAGCCCTAGCATTATTTTTACTTTTTATGGCCATAACTTGTATGAAGTCCTCGTTCTGTGAGTCGGTCCTAGTTTTAATAGTATGAGCGGCATTATTCCGGCAATAATGTCTCAAATGTTGGCCTCGAGCTCGTCCAAAGTTGTTGGCTTGTTAGTGTGAATTGAGGACTTGGCATAGCCCCAGAGAAAATAATTGAGGTTTGTCAAGTCGCTTGATCGCGGCGGCCAGTTGATGAATGCTCGCCAAATTTTTCCTTCACCACTTCAGGCGTTCAGTTGCTTGTATGGCATGTAGTACTGTTTTGTTGAAACCACAGCTTGGATATATCGATGTTTTCGAGTTGTGGCACAAATAGGCCCGAGAAAATATTGTATTGGTCAAAATTCGGATCTCCGGCCAACACTTTCAGCACCCAATTAGCGAGCTCACGGCATTTTCTATGTTCATCCGGCTTCAATTCTTTTGTCAACACAATCTTATACGGATTTAGGCCCACATGCAACCGCAAAATAAGTGTGGTTGACTCTCTGTCGATTCCCAACTCGGCTGATCGGTGCCGAATCGAACTTTTTGGGTCTCCTTCCACACTGGTCGCTACGGCGGCTATGTTTTATTCACTTCACACCAAACTGTGTCTGGTTGGTGGCTTAAGGTCTCAAGAGTGTACTCACGATCAAATGATTTTACAGTGCGACAAATTTTTTACGCACAGAAACATGATGACGACCGGCCTTACGACGAAGTTCCCGTTGCGTATTTTCAACTCCGATTTTGATAATATTTATACCTAAACGCATATAAAAATGCGACAGTATATAAACTTTGTCACTACGTATTCATGACAAATATAGAAAAGTAGAAATAAAGGGTCCGCCAAATAACTTTTTTTTTTAAAAATTCTATAAAAAAAACACTACTGGATATTTTCCACAATTTCTTTTTTTATTTGAAAGATCAATCTTTCCGGTTAATAATGGAAAATAATTTCATTCAAATGGCTGCCTCGGCTGGCCATGCAGTAGCCTACACGATCGGTCCAATTTTTAAGCACATTATCGATTGTGTGCAGCTGTATTTCACCAATGGCTTCACGAATATTGTCCTTTAAAGCGTCAATTGTCTCTGGCTTGTCGGCGTAACACTTATCTTTGAGGGCACTCCACAAATAATAGTCCAACGGTGTCAAATCGCAGCTCCGAGGTGGCCAAACGACATCAGCTCTGCGGCTGATAATGCGATCTTCAAAAACAGGGCGCAAAACATCGAGTGTTGCTTCGGCTGTGTGGCACGTAGCGCCGTCCTGTTGAAACCAAATGTTGCCAATATCCTCCTCTTCAATTTTTGTGAACAAAAATTTGTTCAACATGGACCGATAACGATCGCCATCGACTGTAACGGCCACTCCTTGCTCATTTTCGAAGAAAAATGGCCCAATTATGCCTCTGGACCAAAATCCGCACCAAACAGTGACTCGTTTTGGGTGCAGCGGCTTTTAATGTATGCGTGCGGGTTTTTTGTGCCCCAAATGCGACAATTTTGCTTGTTTACATACCCGCCAAGATCAAAATGAGCTACATCTGAAAAGATGATTTTTTTGGCAAAATCGGCATCTTCTGTAAGTCGATCGCAGGCCCACTTCTCAGCGTTGTTCAAGCGTATACACAACCATATTCGTTCAGCGGAAGGATAAAACTAATTATCTGTCAAATCAGACATGAGCTAAGTGTTACCATTCACGAAATAAGCACTAGTTGAAAAAAAAGCGTTATATGGCGGACCCTGTATTTTTAATATCAATGAAACGAGCTTTATTGGATAGAAAATTTTATGACATTAATGTTTAAATATAATTTTGTTCATGTGGCCTCCACGGCTGGCGCGTACAAGGCGCAATCTTGAACACCAATTTTCACAAACTTTTCGCAGCATTTGCGGCCGTATCTCGGCGATAACTCTTCGAATGTTGATTTCCAGGTGTTCAATTGTTTGTGGTTTATCGTCGTAGATAAGTGAATTTACATAACCCAAAGAAAATAGTCCAATGGGGTTAAATAACATGATCTTGGGGGCCAATTAATTGGGCCATTTCGTGAAATTATTTTTTCGTTTCCTTTTGTAAAAGTTTCTTTACGTTTCCTTTTACATTTTTAAAGTTTCCTTGAGTAAATCAATTGTAGCGCCCACTGTGTGGCATGTGGCTCCGTCGTGTTGGAATCACATATCAGCAAGAATAATGCCAGCTAATTGAGGTACGAAAAAACATCCAATCATGTTCCTATACCGTTCACCATAGACAGTAACATTCTGACCATCATCGTTTTTGAAGACATATGGGCCAATGACTCCGCCAGCCCATAAAGTGCACCAAACAGTAATTTTCTGTGGATGTAATGGTGTTTCAACAAAAGCTTGTGGATTCTCCTCACTCCAAATACGACAATTCTGTTTGTTTACGTACCCATTTAACCAAAAATGGGCTTCATCGGAAAATAAAATTTTCCATGGAAATTCAAAATCAATATCAAGTTGTGCTTCAGCCCATTCACCGAATTGGCGACGCATACGATGGTCGTTTGGCTTTAATTCCTGCACAAGTTGAATCTTGAAAGGTTTTAAGCTAAGATGTGGCCGCCACGGCTGGCTCGAATAAAGCCAATTCTACAGGTCCAATTTTCAACCACTTTTTCGAGCATATGGGGCCGTATGTCGGCAATAACACCACGAATGTTGGCTTCCAAGTCCCCTAACGTTTCTGGTTTGTTGGCGTAGCCGAGCGACTTCACATATCCCCAAAGAAAATAATCCAATGGTGTCAAATCACACGATCTTGGTGGCCAATTGACAGGTCCATTCCGCGAAATTATGCGCTCATCGAATGTTTCCTTCAATAAATCGATTGTGACGTGCGCTGTGTGGCATGTAGCGCCGTCTTGTTGGAACCACAACTCATCCACATTCATGCCATCCAATTTGGGAACAAAATAGTCGGTTATAATGGCTCTATACCGGTCTCCATTAACGGTAACTGACTCTCCAGCATTATTTCAGAAGAAGTATGGCCCAATGACTTCACCAGCCCATAGAGCACACCAAACAGTCAGTTTTTGTGGATGTAATGGCGTCTCAAGGGTCTCATGTGGATTCTCTTCACTCCAAATGCGGCAATTTTGCTTGTTGACGTAGCCATTCAACCAAAAATGAGCCTCATCACTGAACAAAATTTTGCGATGAAAATCAGCATCGAGATCAATCTCATTTTCGGCCCATACACCAAAATCACGACGAATTGCATGGTCTCGCGGCTTTAATTCTTGCACAAGCTGGATCTTGTAAGGTCGCAAGCCAAGATCTTTGCGCAAAATCTTCCATATAGTTGATGGACAAAGCTCCAATTGCTGTGCACGGTGGCGAATCGATTCATTCGGATCCTCTTCAACATTTTGCTCAACAACGGCAATTGTTTCTTCGGTGCGCACTGTTCGACGTCTCTGCGGATGCGTATTATCACAAAGAGTAAACGTAGTGCGAAAACCATCCATGGTTAACCGAATTAATTGCTCTGATGGACGATTATGTCGACCATAAAATGGACGGAGCTTGCGGTAAACTTCGCGAACTGAACCATTATTTTCGAAATAAATTTGCACGATTTGCAAGCATTGTTCTTTTGTCAACCTGTTCACGATGAAATGGCAAACCAAACTGAACATAAATGACATTAGAGTTTCCAGATTTGACCACAAAATGCCAGTTTTATCTCTATTCGAAAAACAAACCTCTAAAAAAACACCCTTTATGTGCAACACTTAACTTAACATTCTTATTATAGTAGCAGAGTGCATACTGCGGCAGAGGGCTAAATAAATCGGGCGGATGATATTACAGGTCTTACAATATCTAAGAAATATGTTGACTGAAAGCCGAAAAGCCGCAGCTTGGGCTTGGCCGTTGTTACTTGAATTTGTTGGTGATTGGGTTCCTATTTCTCCGCAACCATAGTTTGTTGGTTTGGAATTTTTTATTCACCAGAATGTAAGCTCACGTAGTAAACAACTGGTTTGTCAAGCAAAATTTGACCGTCTGACTGTGCCATTTTCGCCTTTATAAGCTCATACTTGCGCATGAACATCATGGGAATCATATGGCGATATCGTTCTCCCGAACCAAAGTTGTTTCAGGGCTTTAATGTTTATGTGTTCTTGGTCATAAATGTCGTCCCGCTTAATAGGAAGATAGGGTACCGCATTTTATTACCGTCACCACTTGATATTTTTATCATATATATATTTTGTTTTCATTATTTTCCGGAGTGTATTTTGTTTGTAATATTTTTGTTTTTATTTACTTATCTATATCAATTAAAGACTAAAACAATCATGAATTCAATTTTGATCATTTGATCGTTACAGTTTTTTTATGATTTGATATTGACTCTTACAATGACTTTTTTAAAAATCAGTAGAAATCCTTTGAACTGCACCCTCAAAGCCCTATTTGTTGTATAGCAAAACAAATCAACGTTCTTCATATATAAAGCTACATCTGTAGGGTATAAATAAATTCTTCTCAGTAGCGTGAAAACGTGTCTTCATTTTTTTTTTGTAATACCCTGTTTTTTAAACTGCATTTTACTTTTGTCATTTCCTGGGAATTCTATAAAAATTCAAATACCATTTTCTGGTAAAAACAAAAAATGAACCATAAAAGACGAAAGAACAAACGTTTATTTTCGGCAAACTTTGTTCGAAAAGGAAGCCACCACAGAAGAGTAAAATTCAAATTCCACATTTTATGGCAATCGAAATCCGAATAAATTATTCTGTTTCAATTTCTGGCAAATTCATGTTTTCGCTTGGTTTTCGTGCAAGTGCAATTTTTTCATTTTTGTTTTTCTTCTTCTTCTCTTTCTTTTTCTTGCTTTTTTCATGCACACTGGCTTTAGATGGCACACCAAGCGACCCAACAACGAGGAATCCATCCAACACTTACTGGCAACGGGACGCGCTAAAATCAAGGATGGCACCTTCATCATAACCGCTGTCGAAAAATCGGACAACGGAGCCTTCTACTGCACAGCCACCAACTCAGAGGGGAGTGAGACGCTTGAGGTACAAATGTCCGTCACTTCGCAACTAACAGCCAGCATCCAGCCCTCAGTACAGACAGTGAATCTAGGCAAAACAGCGGACTTGGTGAGTAGAAAGCGGATGATGAGCATCGATTGGATGTTGTGGGTCGTAGTCTTTTGTTTCCATACAGTTACTCACGTATAATCTATCCGTTAACCCTTTCCCTCTCTGTTTTTCTCTGCTACCACCTCACTCTTTATCCGTCGTTTGTCATTTTTCATTTTAGATTTGTAGCATTTCCGGTTTCCCAAAGCAAAGCATTTCCTGGCTGAAGGATGGCCAGCCACTGCGTTCAGGCTCACGAGTGCGTTTACTCTCGAAGGAACACATACGCATTACATCGATAACAAAAGAAGACAAGGGAATGTATCAGTGCTTCGTGAAGAATGACCACGAGTCCACGCAAGGCACAGCCGAGCTGCGACTAGGCGGTAAGTCGTCGCTGGGTTGGCTTTAGTCAGTTTCAGCAACCGGACGTTTTGATATTTCATTTTTTGCATAAAACTTTTTTATCTCACAGAGGTCGCTCCGCAGCTCATCTATAAATTTATTGAGCAGACCATGCAGCCGGGCCCATCCGTCTCGCTCAAGTGCAGTGCCACTGGCAATCCAACACCAAAAATTGTCTGGAATTTGGATGGTTTTCCGCTGCCCAATGTGAGTTGTATTTTCAAATCTTGACATTTTTGTGATGAACGTTTGTGTTGTGTTATGTTTGTATGAATGAGTTTCGAAACTTTTTGACTGAAATGCAACGCATAGCAATATAATGATTGGCACTGCAAACTTACTTGCTGAATGCTCCTCTTACTTTATGCCGTCACCCATTCATTCACTATCAAGGATGCAGATGCAGACGCATACAAAACTTTTCAAGGATATGCAAAATTTACGATGCGAACAAAAGCTGTGAAAACATTTGGAGTTTCTAGTTTTTGTTGAAGTTTAAAATCGTAGTCATTCTGTTTAATTAAAACTGTTTTCAAAATATAAATAAAAATAAATGTAAAATAAAAATATAAAAAATAAGCGGGGGAATGGGGAGAAACAGCTTTTGAGTAAGTTGAAGAAAATTTATATTTTGAATATTTGAATTTAAATCATGAGAGGCTGTTAATTATGACTTAATTAAGAGGTTTGCGTCGAAAAAATCTGAAAGTAAATTTTTCGATTTCAGATTAAAAAAAAAAAATTTGTGAAAACAAGGTAATGTAGCACAAAAACTTTTGGGCAAATTCAAAAGTTATGTCGCAGAAAAAACCAAAGATGAAGAAATCTTTGTTTTGACGAGTAGTATTTTAAAATATATGAAGCACTTCATACACTTCCATACACTTCCTTCCACTCTAGTATAGGGTCATTCCATACTAAATCAACCAACGTTAAAATTTTATGTCTTTTTTTTTTTTTGTAAGTAGTGCTTGTGATTCTACACCAAATTGTGTATTTTTGTTTTGGATAGTTTAATTTTTTATGAATTAAAAAAAAACTATTAGCTATATTATTTTTCCGAAACACAAAAATAGATGTCGATTTCGTTGTTTAAAAGCTTATTTTAAAGCTGCAGCAGCACGACATTAAATTTTTTTTTAACCGTTACCGAAACTTTATTTTAAAAAAAAATACTCAATTTTTAATATTTTTTTTTTTAATACATGAAGTTTGTATATACTTTTGCTGCAATAGGTCATGAAAAAACAATTTTGTCCAAAAAATTCAAAAATTTTGATAAAAAGTTGTAGATTTAATTTTTTCGAAGCACCCAACTGGTTATAGATCTTATACGAAAGAAGAAATGTAGATATTTTATAGCACATTTTAAAGGTAAAACAAACAGCTTTGATTTAACTCTACTTTGAGTTAACTGTAGTTAACTCATTAGTAAAAATAAAACTAGCCAAAAAAAATTACCTTTACCATTACCATTACCATTACCTACTTTCAAAGGAACTCGATATTCGAAGTGTTTCTGTAAACTAAAATGTGCGACTCGAATCGATTGCAGTTCTCACTATGTTCTAACTTGGTGAAAAAAATTGTTTTTTGTTTATGCTAACATCAAAAACATTGGTCACATCGCCAGTTTGAAGGAGTTAATTCATTTGAGTTCCAGACAATGGGTAATCATTTTCATTATGGCCAACTGTAGCTCGGTTCTGTAACTTTTCTCACCGTACTTCTCACCAGATTTTCTCACTTTGACGTCATTGTGATGACATTCTCTCTTCCGCTCTCTCTTTAATAACTGTCTCACTTGTTTCAATTCTACTTTCAAAGGAACTCGATATTCGAAGTGTTTCTGTAAACTAAAATATGCTACTCGAATCGATTGCAGTTCTCACTATGTTCTAACTTGGTGAGAAAAATTGTTGCTTGTTTATGCAAAAGTTATATTCAATGAAGTTTTGGAAATAAATGTATCCACGTTATCAATATTTCTACTGGGTATCAACTAAAATTTTTTCATGTAAATTATAAATATATTAACACAATATTATATGTACTACAATGTATAAATTATTGAATACATAAACTGAGATATTTCGTAAATTATATGTATTCCATGTTATCATTGCATTAAGCAACCTCATTAAAATAATACTCAGATTACAATTTGTAGATAAGGTTTGTGTTAAAGTCACCAAGTGTTAAAGTGTTTAACATCAAAACAAATAATTTTCAGCATAAGTAATATACACGTGTATATCCGCCATTTTATTAAATAAAGCATTTATAATATTTATACCTGTTTTTTATTTACTGTTTATAGAAGAACCTCATCGAATTTCACACAAAATTGTCTGTCACTTAGTGCAATTTCATACATTCCCTTTCGCTTGTGTAATTTTTTCATAACGGACCACTATTTATTCGCTTAACAGTTACAGAAACACTAGTTTTCGCAAAAGTGAGTATTTTGGAATTAAACACTGTGACGTCAGAAAAAGTGACTATTTGTCGCAATAGTTACAGAACCGGGCTACTGATCGCCAAACAACGTAGAAAAAGCAACAATATCATAGTCCTCGATAGAGTTCTACAGGAAGCCGGGGACGACTTCACTCCAAGGGGAGTTCACTAGCAAGAGTCAGCTAACTTTGCCCTTTTTGCCGAAATTCGAATTCATTTTGAATTTTTTTTTCATTTTTTCGGAAACTTGTAAAACTTCGGAAAACACTAAAAAATTTTCACAAATTTTAATCAAAAATAAAATTTTTTTAAAAATTTTTTTTTAAACTTTTTCATTTCAATTGCAATTCTGAAGCGTGCCAAGTTTTATTGGAATTGTACAATTTAACTACATCGGTTTTTAAAAGGTTTTTTTTTATTTGCTGATATTTTCCTTTTAATGGTACTATTATTTCTGTGAAGATAGCCCAAAATCTTCAGCCTAAATTTAGTAAATTTTTAGCAAAAATTAACATTTATTTAATAAATTTGTCACCTTTTTTCCAAATTGCTATCAATCGTCCTTCATATCTATGGCTTCGAACTGAAAAACTTAGTTCAGGTAAAAATCTATGTATCTAAAAACGAATAAATGATGGAAAATTAAAAGGTTTCATATTGCATTTTTGTGCAAAAATGTAATTTGATGTGCCAAATCGAATGGCACTACGCTCAAGTCCAGCTCGATCGTCCTTGGTACCTCAATTTGGGCTGAAGTGCAAAAACATCGTGATTTTTGTAAGAATTCCACACCCCAAAACTTGCCCCAAAACTTGCCCCAAAACTTGCCCCAAAACACAACGTTCCATCCTAAATTTTAGATATGTGGCAGCAGATGGCAAACTGATGATTTTGTTTGGAACTATTTGTTTCAGGAAGAGTTTTGGGGTGTGGAATTCTTACTTTCGTACAAAAATCACCATTTTTTGCACTTCAGCCCAAATGTAGGTACCAAGGACGATAGAGCGGGACTTAAAAACAATTCTGTTCGATTAACCCATTTTCGGCCAAGATATTTCAAATGACATCGCCATTATTCAAAATAGTCATTTAATAGTAATTTGGGGTCAATAAATTGAAATTTTTGGTCAGTATTGCTCTATTTTGCTCGAGGACGTGGAAAAGGGTTGTTCGCAAGTGCGAACATTGGCTGCTATGTCATATGTATATTTGGTATGCGAAATTGAATGAATATAATAAAAATGAATTGAATGAAAATAATAAAAAAATCTTTTATAATGCTTGTATGTTTTAGATAACTTTTTATTTATCATGATATTTTTCAAAGCAATGAGGGTGTAAATGCACATTACACTTTTGGCACATCCATTTTATAGGTTTGCCGCATCCTGCTAGTCTGCACCTTCTAGGTTTTCCTTGAGGTTGAACAACAGGAATATGTTTTCCTACAACTTTTGGAATTGGAAAAGTTTCGGTCTTATCTGGTGACGATTCTGGAGATGTCGACTCTGAATCAGATGTAAGAAGCAAACTTTTACTTACGCTGACACGAAATGTTTTTTGACACATTTGCTTTTGTTTATTATATGTACTTATAAAACAATGCAGCTTCCAAGCGTTTACTACTGACGAACTTAATATAGAAATAAACAAGGGCCAATACCATTTTTTGGATTTTATATTTATCCTATAGTTTGAAACAGCATTATCGTGAAGGTCAACTCCGCCCATGCCAATGTTATAAGTTTGTAGCAACAATGGTTGCTGAACGTTTTCATACTTTTTCGATTCTTTTTTCCATCGTTTCACAGTCGACATCGGTTCCACCTGCTCAAAATTACTGATTACTGTCACTTCTTTGTTATCAGCCCGCCGACAGACCAATAAGCTATTTGTTCTATCAAACTGATAATCGCTTTCACCTCGTTTGAATTGTTTCCCTGTTTTCAATGGAGCGTTTGCTATACGATTAGTACGAACAGTTCCAGTTGCGCAGAAATGTTTTTCTTTTAGTAAGCACATCAAATAATATGAGGAAAAGAAATTGTCAAAATAAAGTTTGTGCCTTAGTGGGTCATCAATAGCTTCTAACAATCTTAGAACAACGTCAGCTCCTAAACCAATTTGCTTATTATAGTTGTCCGCAGATCCTGCATAGGGTATGCATTTGAACAAATAGCCAGATGCTGAACATAAGCACCATACTTTATAGCCGAACCGAATGGGTTTGTTTTTTAAGAACATTTTGCAAGATTGTCTACCAAAGTAAGGTACCATTTGCTCGTCAATCGATAAAAGTTCGCTCCAGACACCGAATTGAATGAATTTCTTATTAGCAAGTTCAAATAAAGGCCGTATCTGAGAAGAAAAACTCATCAAACTATATAAAAGAATGTAATATAATATGTCCTACCTTAGTCAGCTTATCATTTTTATCAATATCGTTGTTATTATTGAAATGAAGATAACGTTTAACATCTTTAAATTTGTTTCTAGACATAGTTTGTTTCACGATAGCATTACCAAGGCAAGGGTCAGTTGACCAGTAATCGTCAATAGATGGCAACGTATTATATCCTGATAATATTAGTATTCCTAAGAAACGTTTCAAAATCACCTTATCTAAGCGAAAATTAGAAAGCTTCTGCTGTCCATAAGTGTTTGTTTGGTTTATAATAAAATCCAACATCTCTTCATCAAAAAATTTTTCAAATAAATCTATAGGCGTAAGATTTTCCAGTTCTTCAATCAATTTTTGTTGAATTGTGTTCAACTGATGTGCATTTGGAGTCAAACCAAATTTGAACTGCTTATTGTGATCTCTTTTTTTTGTCCATTTTGGTATACCAAAGGAACTTAACGATGGAAAGGTTCTTGGTCGTTTTGGTGGAGGTGTTTCTAGCTGCGATGTCGATGGCTGTTCCAATTCTCCTTCAGGTATATCAGTAAAATCAATTTCAAATGTACCAGCTACTTCACGCAACGCAGTTTCCTAATTTAAAATTATGTTATAACTAATAGCAAACAGTTGTTACTATAAACTCACATTGTCATTCATTGCCATTTGGTCTTCATCAATATTTTCTTCATCTGTAAGCTCATCGACTTTATCTGGTGGCAGAATTGTCACACATTCGATATCATCTGAGTCATTTTGAATTAACTCAATGATTTCTTCTACGCTCAGAAATTTTCGTGACATTTCAAGAAGCTTTTGTTTTTAATAATAACACTTGTAAGCTCAAAATACTACAACTTGTCACTTCACGTTCACTTTTGCAACTAATAATATAAATACAAAACAAGAGTACTACAATAAAAAAAAGGCGCCACAGAGACTGCATATACATGTTGACAAAATAAAAAAAAAAAGCTACGTCGTCAACAAGTGGCGCCGTTCATATACATCGTAAATGAAGACCCTAACGGTAAAATCTTCGAAATGTACATTCTGCGCGTAAATATGTATGCAAATATGAACAGGATAGCAGTCAAAACAAACAGAACAGAAAAAAATAATATATTTACAATTAATTTTCATATGCATAAACATATGTATATATATTCGCAGTCAAACAGCGCTAAATGGCAGCCAATGTTCGCACTTGCGAACACCTCTGTTTATACTTATTTTATATAATATGTGCTCAGACAATTGATAACATGAGAATGTAGTTTGAAAGTTTAGGTTTTTATCAACAAAATTTCTTTATTATATTTTGGAAATTAAAATTTCTAATTAAATTTTTATAAAAGTCAAAGCGGGTCAAATAGTAAAGATAATTTCAACCTCTAGATTCCTTATTTTAAATAAATATACTTACATAATTTAATGACTATCTCAAAGGACCAGAATATCATTGAAGTTACCTCATACTTAGTTCTTAAAAATAACTGCAAGATATTTAAAATAAATGAGACTAAAAATGAGCAATTTTGCTGTTCGCAAGTGCGAACAGTGGCCGAAAATGGGTTAAACACATTAATATCAATTTTTTAACAAAAATGTAGCGTGGAACCTTTTCACCTTCTATAGTTTTTTTTTCGTTGTAAAAATAAATCTTTTTTTCTAACTGAGTATTTTACTTCAAGACCATTTTACGGTATGAAGGACGATAGATAGCAATTTTGGCATTAAGAACTAATCACATTATGCATTAAGCTATCAGATATCTTAAATCCAGGATGGAACCATTTGTTTTAGGACAAGTTTTTGGGTGTGAAATTCTTACTTTCGTACAAAAATTACGACTGTTTGCACTTCAGCCCAAATTTAGGTTTCAAGGAAGGTAGAGCGGGACTTGAGCATAGTGCCGTTCGATTAAACACATTAATATAAATTTTTTAACACATTAATATTTCTTAAGTTTTTTTCGTTGTAAAAATAAATCTTTTTTCTGAAATGAATATTTTACTTTTAGGACCATTTTACGGTATGACGGACGATAGATTTCAATTTTAGGATTAAGGATTAAAATTACCCGCTTACCATCAGCTATCACATATTCAAAATTCTGGATGGAACTTTTTTTGGGGCAAGTTTTGGGGTGTGGAATTCTTATTTATATACAAAAATCACGATTTTTCGCACTTCAGCCCAAATTTAGGTATCAAGGACGATAGAGCGGGACTTGAGCATAGTGCCAGTCGATTTGCCACATTAAAAAAAATTTTTGAACAAAATTCACCACCTTTCACCTTCGTTATTTTTTTGTTAAAAATAAATTTGGAATTCTGTCTTTTATACAAAAGTATTTGTTTTTTGCATTTCAGACCAAATTTTTCTACTTAGGTTGTATTTTTGCTTTATTATACGTATTTACTTTTATTTTTTTAAACAAAAATAAATTACTTAGCTATTTTTTGGCTCTTTAAAGAAGTTGAGGCGATATAAAATGTTTGGGGTGAGTTTTACGACGACTTCAAAAGTTGGGCTGAGTTAAAAAATTTGGGATAAAGATTTTGGGCTAACTTCACACCAGTGTACTATTCCATGTGGAAATTATATTTGACTTTATTTCTTCCTGCCGCCACGCCCACCCTTGCCTTTGACTTAAAATTTTTTCTTTTGTTCTTTACGACATTTTCGCCAGAATCTCTATTCTTCGTGCCGCACGGTTTAACATGTAAAGCATCAATTTCTCCTTATGATCATGATCATGATTTCGGCTTTCTTCGTCTGCTCTTTGATTCATAATTGCCTCAAACTCTTGTTCTTCACGACGATAATAAACTTGGAATTCACCGAACTGATTCTTTTGCTCATCGTTGATTACTTATACTGCACTTTAGACTGGGTCAAACTTTATTATATTTGCACCGTATTTGTTGTTAAAAATAATGTCAGAACGCGATGGCGACTCTTGTAATAGCGCAGGATATGGAAGATATAGTCATCCTTGTCATAGGAAAGCAGAAAACGCAAATGCCTAAAGATCGTAACCAACAACGTATTGGCGGCCTTTGTAGTCTAGTGGAGAGTGCGCTTGACTATCAATCCAGAGGTTCCTGGTTCGAATCCGAATTCGGGCATGGTTCTTTTCACTTACTTTGTTCTTTCCCACATTTAAGAATTATGGAAAACTAAAAATCCACAGCTAAATTGTGGAAAATGTGGAATTAAGGGACAGGAACAGCTGAGGGCTGGAAATGCTTGCCGAGGTTAAGGTTAAGCCTCGGTTAAAAGCAATTCATACTGTCTTTCATGTTTGTTTCGCCTAATCAATAATTCACGTATGGTTCCAATCAATTCCTCTTAATGCTCTATCGCTTTCCTTTCAGGTCAAAGACCAAATCTTGTTTGTATAAGGCGCATGCCTTGGTTCTTTGATCTTATTTAAAAAAAAAGTATTTAAATAAAAAGTTTTACAAACAGCAGTAACTCATAAATTTGTAAAATACATGTATGCTTTTGGGGGACAAAAAGCTTGTGATTTTAATGGATTGTAACCACATTTATGTTTTTAGATTAAAAACCACTTAGGTTAACTAGTTTGTAAAAAAAATAATTTAAAATTTTGCTTTTCAACGAACATTTAGCCAAATTGGCATTTTCAATAAGTTTTATGTTTTTGAGAGTGCACTTTATTTGTACTATTAAACAAATGCACAGTATGTTTTTACATGACCTAGATGATGAAACAAATAAACCAAGCATGGCAACGTATCGAAAAATGTTAAAAAAATTTATCATATTAATCATCTTAAAAAAGACCAATGCAGTCTTTGCAAGTCATACCTTAAAAGTTCAATGGAGACAAACTTAAGTTAAAAGAACAATTTACTATGCACGACCAAGAGAAGAAAAAATTTCGGCAAATTAAAAACAAATGCAAGAAAATCTCAAAAATAGTTCAGAGGTCTTATGCAGGTCATGACCTTGCCGATTTCCAATGAAATCGCAGTGTTTTAAAATCACGTCTTCCAGTTTTCAATCAGGGTTCGCAAAAACTCTCAATTGAAGAGAAAAATTGCACTCCTTCTCATCAATATTATTCAACTGACAAACGATTCACTTTGTTTTCCTCATTCGTGAAGAAAAAAAAACTTGGGCGCTCTTATGTTAAATATTCAGAGTGATCAAAACTTTTTCTTTGCTCGTAGATTGCGCTCCTCAAAAAACTGAGTTAAACAACGCCTTCTCTTTGGTGCGTGTCGCACGTAGCGGACACGGACAAATTTGTTGTTGTTTTCACGGGTAAAAGAATCTCCCTCAATTTCCAGTTTCTTATTTTACCGGCGAAAACAACAACAAATTTGTCCGCGTCTGCGCAAGTGTGACATGCCCCTTTGTTATTCATTTATTGTTTCTCGCTCGCGAGTTTTTGCAAAGATAAACTCATTTCATTGGAATTTTTGCGTTCGCTCATTTATTTCGAGTGATCTTGTTAATTAAAAATAAATACGTATTTTATGATGATCTATATTTTTTGCATTTTTTAATGAAATATTAAAGTACATAATAAATTTTTAAAATGTTCCTTTTTGGTTATTTTCCTTAGTTTCTTATAATTTCATAATATATAAGGATTTTTTAAGTTTTTGTAAAGAAATATATTATTAAGAAAAATACTTAATATTATTGATTCAAATCCTTTCAATTTATTATGTGCGAAGTGCTTAACTAAAGTTTCGCAGCAAATGAAAGCGAGCGATTCAATGAGTTTATCATTTCAAAATTCATCTCTCATCAACACGATGTCGCTCTTTTAAAATTTCTCAAAATACAAACTCACGAACGAGGAAAGCAGTTCAGAAGTTATAAGAAGAGCGAATATTTTATCCGCATACGCCCTGAATATAATAAAATGATAAACTCATAGCAAAGATAATTCAGAAGAGCGAGAGTGCAGTTTGATTGCTTTACGCACCCTGTTTTCAATTTCACTTTATATGATATTGCAACTGGTGTCTGTTTCTGCTATGCATGGCAAGAAGAACTGAGTGGTAGAGGCACATCCGAAATATCTACAGCCCTTTTAATTTTTCTAAAGAAGTGAGATGAAAAAGGTTACAAAATTATGAACTTTTTCGCTGATGCCTGTAGTGGTCAGAAAAAGAATTCGATTGTTGCCTCCACCTTAATATATGTTTTGGCGAATTCGCTTAATATTAGTGAAATAAATTTGCGAATATCTGTTCCATGCGATGGCCAAAGCGAAAGGGATTCAGCACACATCGGCATTAGATACGCATTGAATAAATATATACACTCCAAGTCAATTAATTCCCGTCATGAAATTGGCTAGAAAAAAGAAACCGTATAAAGTAATTGCACTTGATTTTTTGTGTGAAATTCTCTACTAACATTAAAATTCTATCAGGAAAGATGATACAGGTGGAAGTTTAAATTGGACTGAGATTGTAGAATTTTCTGTCAAAAATAATAAGCCATACAAACTTTTTTCAAGACCAACCGTACTCAATGCGCTTACCATTCCATTTCGTTGAAGAGAGCAGTTTCAACATTTATAAAAGGACAAACTTCACATCTAAATACAACACCGATAAAACTAGATGTTGATAAATATAACGGCTTGATATCTTTTTCAGCTGGCAACACCCCAGTTACAAGACAATTCGAACAAATTAATTTTTATAAACCGCTGTTCCATATAAACAGCTTTTTTAAAATAAATTAATGTTAGCTATTAATTTTCCTTAAAATAAACTAACCAAATTTATTATTTAAATTTAAAATTTTCTTATGAAATACCATTTAGTACATTTGTACCATTGCGGCACATTGTATGATATTGTATTTTTCCTTTTGTCACTTTAATTTCTATATATCTAGCCATTTGTTTTCAATGTTACATTTTTTGTGTTCATGAAGCATCACCGTAGAAAGTCATGAAGTTTCAGATCGATTCGTCAAAAAATAGTAAAGACATATATGTTTAAACTCAAAATGGGCATAGTTAGGCCATTTGCCCTTCCTGGAGTTAATTTAGTTTTCTTATAAAAATTGTGGGTTACGACCCCTAAAAATTCTTAAAAAGTAAAAAAAAAATATTCACAAGCCGTCGTTCGTGTTTAATAAGTTGCTAGAGTTTCTATTAAATAAGTTTGATTTTAAAGTGGTAACGTGTCCAAGTGAAGCTGTGAAACAGAAAAAACGTTCTCCTGCAAAATTTTAAAAATGTGAGTTATGACAGTTTGTCACGCGAGCAACGATATATTAAACAAAAAATTATGAAAACAAATAAATTTGTTTTTAAATAATTTTTATTGAGACGATGAAATTTTTTAAAATAATTTTGAAAAATATGTACAAAAAAGGTATTCTACGTCTATAGTTACGATACTGTCGAAACTGGGTACTGGCATATGGCATTTTCAGATATGTTACTCTGAGACACAATGTGGTAGAGTGTGTTACAAAACCTAGTCGATAGGTTAAGGGTTAAAATATTTTACATAACTGATGCTCTCGTGATGCTTAAGTTTGTCATAAGTACAAAGGACAAGCCGCAAAATAACCACATACGCACGCACTCCGCTCCCATGTCGGATGAAAAAGATCAACTAACAAAACATCTGGCTGCCTGATTCTATAGCTAGCAGGCTGACTGATGAAAACATTGCCGATGTTATTAAAGCCAGAGAATTTAGTAGTGAGTGCGGTGGAAAAGCTCTTGGGCTGGTTTTCAATGGCTTAAACGGAGCAGCATACAAATTAAAACCATCACCGCCAGCCAGCCAACTACAACAGTTAAACGAATGCCAAACGACATCGGTTGAACCCAAAAAAAAAACGCTCGGTTGGTGGCAGTTGTTGTCTGCCTGCTGCAGGTTGCAATGTTTTGTTTTTGTTGCTATTGTAGTGGCAGTAGTAGTAGTTGACGGAATATTTGCCATTTTATAAAAAGCACTTTAAGTAAAACTTTGCATACTCGCAGACCCAAAACTAATAATAGCACCAGAGAGCAGCAGCTGCAGCAGATCCATATGCAAGCAAATACAAAAATCAATGCCAACAAAAAAAAAAAGTAGCATCGGAACACTAAAGATACTTAGGATAGTCACATGGTACCCTATTCGTTCAGTTTAAATGCTTTATTTTCATATTAAAAATATTTTTAGACAACATTTAAGCTTGAATTTCGAATATTAACCAAGAATTTTTCGATTTTGAATGGAATGTTTAAATTGGCGGTTTTTTCATATAGATAATTGCTGGTGTAGGGCATCAAACCAGCCTCTTTTGTTGAATGGCTTAAAAGTGCAACAAGGATCCTTCCTCTGGGAAGTAAAATATAACTTTTCGGTGTAGGGAAAAATTGTTCGGGTTAGGTATCTGCTTCAAAAACTGCTGATGATGTTGTTGAAAAGGTTTTACCTGAACCAGTGCGTTGTTGTGCGATGCTTTGCGCTACATGGGAAATCATCGCGTGCGCACACAGCGTAGGTGCTCAAAATAAACGAATGCAAACGACTCTTCAGAGTAAGTCTGTTCATGTTTCTGTGTAAAAGAAGTACATATTTGCTTAGATGTACACATTTATGGGGGAAAAACAGTCAAACCCATACATGAACAAACTACTACACGCATTACCACAACGCAAAACACGGTAAGAAAAAATTTAGTTAATTTTTACCTATAAAATTTAAATGTATTTTCATTGCCAATAAATATTTCACAAGTACTTAATTTTTCAATGAAAATTTTAAGTATGAAACTTTAGCCAAGTTTTAAGAAAGTTAAAATAAAATACAACTTATTTAGTAAAACAATGTATCGAATGAAATCCTTCAGCTGCATCTGTTTTAAACAGGATAACTTTTCTCTAGTAAATTGCTTTAAATTTTCATCTCAAATCCCATTATATCATGTTCAGTGCTCTCCCTCTCTCTCTCTCTCTCTCTCTTTATACCTTCGATTGAATGACAATTACTTTAGCTATCTACATGTTAATAGAAAAATAATCATGGTTTTCTCCATAACACTTTATATCACCTAGTCATCACTTTTACTGTATTATTTCCTTTTTTTCTGTTGGGTGTGTACACCTTTCTGTGGCTCAATGTTGTTGTATTTTGTTTCTGCTTGCTTTTCTGTGTTTGTTTTGTTGTTGAGCCAACGAAATGTTTGTTTGTTCAGCAGTTCTTGTATGTTTTTTTCGTTTTTATTTGTTAATGTTGCAAGCTATGAAGGTATATGTGCTTTGCCTATGTGTTTGTATAGGTGCCTGCGTGCTTGTGTAACAACTGTAACAAAGGAATTTATTTAAGTTTCATGCACACCCTTCTCCATATACGCATGATGAACTTTTCCACAGTTGAGTTTTAAATAAAAAATCACTCATACGCCCCGTAAAAAATAATGTAGAGGAATTTAAAAGCATTCTACATTTTACACACGATTACTGGCAAATGAGGCATTCAAATAGCTAATATTAATTTTGTTCTGTAAATCAACTGATGGACTTTTTAATTAAATGGTATTTTCAAGGTCGAAGCACATGATGTATAAACACATTCATAAAATTCTTTACCTTCTAAACTAGTACATTTTTGTCCTAAGACCTTTAGTACAGCTGAAGTCAATTCCTTTTTCTTTAAAACTAAGCCACATTGTTGCTCATATCTTTTCTCCCACTCTTCAAAGCACAGAATATATTTTTTTTTTTTTTTTTTGTAAAATCTTAATTGGACAAATGAAATGCTTTTGGATCAGTCTTGTAGTGATGAAACTTAGGAATGAGGAGGAATATTTGAAAATTTAAAATTTGCATTTTCTTATTGCATTGTAAAGCAAGGAAGATTTGACGCAAAAATTCATTTTCTCTTTAAATATAACATAATATTACAGCATTGGAAGCTGCGTTGCCGTTTTGTGAACATTTTACCAAAACTGGTGATTCCCCGTGAAGTATAAGCTATTTACCGTTTTATTGTTATCACTTTGCTTGAAAGGAAGGCGTGATTTTTATTTGATTTAGACAAATTTTAAACTCAGAGTGCGTTTTTGAGAAACAAGCTTATGTGGAAATTTTTGAAGTTATTTACGAAATCTTTATGGAATTTGAAAAGACTTACAGTTCTTAAATAGTCACTTTGAATTGAAGATATGCGTGGTTTTCATCTCGATTGCATTTCAAATTGGATTTTTATTTAATATTTTTTTTTTGCTTGAGATCACATTTTCTACTCATGTTGTATTTAACAGCCCTATTCTGGCAAATGAACAATTTGTTAACCAGTATTTTGAATATTTCTATGTCTTTGTTGCAATTTTTTGATTTTAAAGCAAAATTCGAAGCTCAAAAATTATAAATTTTGATAAAATTTGTCAACTGCTTTTCAGCTATTGGCAATTTCATTCAAAAATTTTGTTTTTTTAGCTTCAAATTTGATTTTGAAAACAAAAATTACAACAAATACATAAAAATATAAAAAAATACTGGTTAAAAATTGTTAATTTGCCAGAATACGGCTGTTAGAATGTTTTACTTTTTTCTTTAACAAAGAAATAATTTATTATTCGTTAGTTAAAAAACAAAAACAGACATTATATAAAAAAAGTTAAACAAGCCCCGTAGTTTGAACCCTTGTCGCCGCACTTCATAGTTCGTAGTACCAACCACTACGCTAAGGACTTCGCATATAAAGTCAGGCTCAATAACTAATTCTCAAACAACAAACCAAGTTTCATGTAAGAAAGTTTTGCTAATCAATTTTAGCTGAGAAACGTTCTATTAATAGATATTAATGTACAAAAACTGCTTCTGTTTCGCAGCTAAAAGTACCCCAATTTTTTTAGAAAGGTTGCACCAATACTTTTTAGTTAAAAATTTCTATAATCAGTACTTCCAAAATAGCGCGCTTTATGTGTTGCAATTGAATTTTTTAAATATAAACTTTTGTCAACTTCAAAAAATTACTGCCACTTTTTGATAGTAAGGTCTATATATTTATTTTTCTCTGGACAGGGTTATTATTAAGAATAGGATCTTTATGCAAAACGTTTAAAAACTAGTGTCCAAAAATTTAAAATATACCAATTTTATGCATAATTTTAAAACATTAAGATGAAATATGTGTATTTAATCAATATTTTTAGAAAAAACAGTTTATGTGCCCGATAGTTTGTTGCAATTTTGAATGTAATTTTAGGATGCCAGTCCTGTATAACTTCTTGTTTCTTTAGAGAAAAAGATACTGGTATAAGTGATATCTACAGACATTTTATAACCAGTTATCTTTTCTGAGAAAAAGATCAAGACTAAACTAACTATACGTTGTTTTGCTTCAGGCAGGCTGATGGTCTAGAATTTTTATGATATTTCAAAAGCATAGTCTTTCGAGCACACACTGTTAAATTTTTGTAACGATACTAACATTATTTCCGCTTCAACAGCTGTTTTAGTAAGTATCGAGCCACAGTGTTTCGTTTACATTCATTCTTATCTTTATACTCATTTATCTCGAAACTACTTTTTTCAACATGGTGTTGTAGAAAAAACAAAAACTATTCAGCCGAATCATCTGAAATTTAAATATGCTCTTCACAACATCAGTTGCTATGGCTGAAACTAAATCGAATCTAAGAATCGAAGTTTTGTTTCAAAAATATCGTATATTTAACACTTGTTAACCAGTAAAAAAAGTTGCTTTTAGAACTTAAACTTCAAAAGCGCGTAATTCTGTCAATTTTCGATAATTTTTTCTTTCTAGTTCTAGCCATAACTTCACTCATAGTGATTAATAATATTCTTGGTTTTTATTTTTCAGATTAATAGAAGACTCAAAATCTCCAACACCGCCCAGACCTCTTTTCCTTGAGTATTTTGAACATGATCAATAATCTTTTTATTTGAAAAAATACTTACAATATACCTTAATAATAAATACAATATACCTTAAAAGTTAAAACATCGTTGTTCAATATTTTAACCTTAAAAAAAATCCTAAAAATACCTGAAATTTTCGAGCACTAGAACACCGGCCTGCCTTAAAATGTTTTTGAAAAGAAGCTTTTTACGTCTCTTTTGCTTGAATTTGCTTGAAGAAATATCAAAAACTACACTTTTTTTGAACACCGATAGCTAGCAGCTATTCAAGCAACAAAAGTAGCAAAAAATAACAAAAATGTTGCTTCTAATTACTACATGATGTCATCAGCATCGTTAAGTAGGAGTTTTTTTTTTGTTGATGTGAATGCTTTTGTATTGTTGTTGGTACATGTTTTTTTTTTGTTTTTGCATAGCGCAAATAAAAAATTAACAATTTACCGCAAATGCGTTGACAAATGCGTTTTCTAAGTAACAGAATAAAATGTATGACATCGATTAATATGGAATTAGCTAACGCAGGCATGACATCAGCAAGGTGTTTGAAATCCGAAGTATGCCAATATATTCAATCAGACTTCAATTACAACATTTGTCTGCTGATATTTCAAAAATTGGAATATTTCAAGTATTTTCGGCAGAATGAAATGTTCTAATGGACAACATATTTTAATTGATTTCGATTTATATTTCGCCTCAGAATACTAACCAAAAAACAAAATCGATAGAATAATCAAATTTATTCACAGATCACTTTTATATTATGCTCGAGTAGGTTCCATTGAACTGCGTGAAAATTTTCACAACATGATAAATGTTTTAGGTGGAGATTTTAATTATCTCTCTTATAAATTATATTTTTCCTAGAATTATTTGTTGTTTTGACAAACATTCGTTTTCATTTAATTCGACAGCAGAAGATTTTTACATTATCTTAGACACCAACCAAATGACTTTATTTTACATGCATAGGCAGTGTTGCCATATGGTCCGATATATCGGATTTGTTGAAACCGATGATCCGATATTTTGCCAAAATTTTACGATTTCAGAAAAATAGATCCGATGTCCGATTTTGCATATATTTCTTTAATAAAACAATGTTTAAATAATAATTTTTTTTATATAAAATCTTTTTTTACTGATATTTTATATTTTGGTTGTTTGGCCAAAAACAACAAAAATTTTAGTTAACCCTCTAACTCTCCATTTTTTGATATTGTTCAAAAATTAAAACTAGGTTAAGGAAACTAAAAAAATTATCTGTCATCTCAAAATTTCAATTTGGTATATATTTTAGCCTGTGCATTCAAAAAACCGCACCCCGCCTGTAGGCTGACCTGAGTCATCAGTAGATAAAATATTTTATTGAATAACAAGTAATATAAAAGTAATAAAAAATCTACTTAGGAGTATGGAGAGTTAGGAAGCAGGACTTTGAAGTCGAATTATTGATGTTTACATTGCACTTAGTGCAGTACGCTTGAGTTTCTGACTTACATCCCTGTGGCTTGCACTTTTTTTTTGACCGATCTTTTGGCAAAATTCCATAATTTTAGTCAAATTCAAACAACCACCAATTACATTGTCAACATCTTCGAAATCGAAATTTGGGTCAGGAACATCATTATCACTATAGAAATCTTCTTAGCTGTCAGTGTCATCCCCGGAGTCTATTGAACTCATCAATGCATCAATTTCCTCCTCCGACATGGCCGATAAATTATAGAATTATTTAAGGAGTGACATAGACAACGCCGTAGATAAGGGGGTTCAGGGATTCAACCCCCCCCCCCCACTCTTAGCAATCCAGAATATTTTTATATATTGAATAAAAATACAGATATTCCAAATTATTTAATTTTGCAAAAACATGAAGGTAAATTGAAGATTATATAAGAGTACTTTGGTTAGATATTGAGTTAAATATAATGCAATATAAATTTTCCTTTTCTTTTTCCTTTGTTGCTTACGTACTAACGCTTGCATATGAACGTATGCATATAGGCACATTTTTCAGTTGCACATTTTCTTGAGCTGTGTGTAATTATCGTCCAGGGCTTACAATAACTTTTTACCTTAAGTCGTTTTCTTTTCTCGAAAAAACGCAGCATTTTTTCTGCCCTTTATGAAAATTCTGCCCCCTTTCTCAATTCTCAAAAAGGGCAGAAAGAAGGCAAACAAATTGCAACATTCTATCGAAAAAAAAAACGTCATTAAGTTCTATCGGTGACACTTCGTCTGCGCTTTGTTTGCGCACTAACGAGTCCAGAATATTTGGTTGCAGTCCATTTAAGACATAAAATATTTTCATTTACGTCAAATCTGACAATGCAGTTGTTAAAAATTAATAAATATCTAATGGAATGCTGCGAACATACACGGTCAAAAATCTTGGACAAATTTTTAATCCAATCGTTGGAATCATGCATTTTTTAATACCCTTTCTATTAGAATTCAAACTCTTCAATATACTAGAAATTTTTTAATAAAACCTGGAATAATATTTAATACAGGTTGGATTAGTCTTTGAAAACAGCGTTCGGCTTGATTCGGTTCTTATGCATGTTTATCATTTCTTTATACATGTGGCTTCATAGAGCAGTTGGTAGAGCCAAAAACTTATAACCTAAACGTAGTGGGTTCAAATCCCACATGTTTCGATAATTTTTTTATTTTTCTAAAAAATATTTTCATACAAGCATGTATTAAAATTAAGTCCCATGAGAGAATAAAAATCAATTGTAATAAATACCGTTGATTAAATTTTAATACAGTTTCGGTGTCGTCGTATATACAATACAGGATTTATTAGAATTTAGTCCAAGATTTTTGAGCGTGTATAAATCTTGTAGTCGAAACATTGGCAAATTTTGGGAAGAACGATTAAGAAGCATTAAGTAAGACAGAGATATGCTTTTATTAACTTGGAACTGCAATAAGTAAGTTTCGTTTATCAAGATGAAATGTTACCGCAGAAATAGCAGAGAATTTTTATCGAGTTAAGCTTTTCATTCCTTTCGTATATAAGTTAGTTAATGAAATGAAATTCCGATTTCCAAATCACTTTCAAATATTTGCAAATTTTGAAAAATAAATCCATCAAAAATAAATAAGTTAAGTTTTAAATATTTTCAAACTATTAAAACGGTATTGTATCCAAATAAAATAGACATAGAAAAGTTGGGAACCGAACTTGAGTTAAAGGAAACTAAATGGCCAACAATAGAAGTGAGGGTTGCAGAACACCTCTTGAAAAACTTAATTTATTTTGCGGCGACAAATGTAGCTGTCAGAAATTGATGCTTACGCAATTTTACAACATCCTGTAAATAATTGTTACTTTGCCCTGTAATACAACTTCCAGTGAACGTTTCTTTTGCACATTAAAGTGTTTGAAAATTTTACTTCGAAACTGACGCTACTGGAACGGAACGCCTATCTGCTTTTGCACTATTAAATAATCATAGGAATATTTCTGTGTACGAGGAAACTGTTATTAACAAATAAACTTCGCGCTCTGCACAATTGGCTTTATACTATTACACTTAGAACAAAAACATACTTTAAAAATAAGCAAAAATTTTAAAATACATAGAAATTTAACGCATTTGCGTTTTTACAAAACAAAATTTAAAACAAGCGTATTTAATTTTCAACTATTAACTCATTTGTTTCTTTTCCTGTATAATTTGCTTATATTATTTCTTTGCAATAATAAAAAATAAAAAATTAGTCACTATCTGAGATTTAATTAAAAAATTATGAGCGTAGAATCATTGACTATTATTGCCATAAAATTAGAAAAACTCCGATTTTACATTTGATTGTTTCAAAATATTTTTAAATTAGTTACCAATTGTTTTAGTTTTCAAAACATTTCAATATTTTGAGCCGTAATTAAACGCAAACTTCATCGAATGGAGTTAAAAGTTGGTATTGTATTTGTCTCAGGGGTCGCTAATCACGAATCTGACGTCGAAAACTAGAAAATATTAAAAAATTGGCATCGAAAAATAAGTGGATTAATATAATTGTTTTTAATTAAAGAAAATTATTTTTAAATTACGTTTTAAAATATTTGTTTTCAATATTACAGCTTTTGTTTTAAATTTTGTTCTTAAAAAATTTTTTATAACTTTAAATGTTTACTATCACAGTATATTTAAAAACTTTGTTTAAAACTTTTGTTTTAAATTTAACTATAAAAAATATTTAAAATGAAATTGTTGCAATCTCTATTTCAAAAAAACAAACTCGTTTAATATGCAAACAATTTAATTTAATTTAAACACATATTTTCCTCAGTGCATTTATAAATATGTTTATATTTTTAAAATATCTATTTTCGTTGCTTTGCTTAAATAAATACTTCTCGTCCTGCTCAAAACCAAGCAATTGAATCAATTTTGTATATTTCAATTAATACAAATAAAATTTCATTCATTTTTTTCACTTCGACTGTTGAAAAAAAATATTTTTTTTTGCTTCGGTAAGCCCCCACCCCCCTTATGAAATACCCATCTACGGCGTTGGACATAGGTAGTAACTACAAAAAAATTACAAAAACTGTTATTGAAATGCTGTTGAATCACTAAAATGCACAGCAAAAAATATCACTTGAGCGCTCAGGTTCACCTTCAGGCGGCCTCTACAAATCTGACTCTATAATACTGCTAAATGCACTTTAGTTAAAAAATCTCTGCTTTTTATGAAAGAAAATAGTTTCACTTACTTACATATAATTTTCTGAACGATAACTTTTCGATTTATTTTTATTTTTTTAAAACCGTTTTTTCACGAAAAAATAAAAAACACCTCTATTTTGGCAAACTTTAACTTTCAGCTGATATAATTGCTAAAAAAGACGTGCTAGAGCAAAGCCTAGCAAGGCAATAGATACATTCCCATTCTAGTAACAAACGAAAATACCGTTAGCTGCGAAAAATAATAAACTCGTGTGTGATAAAGCTCTTCAGAAAAACCCCGTCTAGAAGCGTTCAAGAGAGTAAGAGGGTTAATTTACTCGAAGCAAAATCAACGTTGTTGTTTTTCAGAGTTTCACAAAAGGGCTGTTCCCATTTCAAACTGCTCATCAAATCATTTGTCAAATCGTTTAACCACAAAAGTGTTCAGACTCATCAAATTTTTCGTCAAATTTCATTTTATCTTGAACACCGAAGTAAACACATCGCGATGACGGAAATTTTTAATACCACTTGTTATTAAAATCGTATTGGAAGAGAATAAGTTATTTTATAAATTATTATAAATTATTTGCAACAGTAATTTATTATTATTTTCTTCCATTCCCTCTTTTGCAGCGATGTGCACAGGTTGAAAACTTTTATGAACTGACAAAATCGTACTACAAAAATTTAAAAGTGTTAACACTGGTCAAATCGTTCATCAAATCAGCAGAAAAATCAAAAAAAATTTATTTTCATCAAACGATTTGACCAACGATGTGATGAGTGTTCACAAATTCATACAAATTCTGTTGGTCAAATCATTTGTCAAATCATTTGATGATCGATTTGATGAGCGATTTGAAATGTGAACAGCCCTAAAGCCGACGAGAATCCGACGAGCTGAGTGCAAAAGTTACGATATGAAAATTTGTTCATAACAACACTGTGCACAGGGTTATCTGCAGGGAATAAATTTAAACTACTAGAAATTAAAGCAACTTAAATTGCAAAAATAATTATTTTCTTAAAAGACATCTCCTTTTCTCATTTTATTAAGCCTAGTTTTCACTAAGTCAATTTCAATGACAACAATCACTGATGTCAGTAGGCATTTAGACCATATGACGTCAAATGCGTTTTCAATGAAACCCAAAAACTGACATAAAATCGAATGTCAAAGACTGACGTCAAATTTATAAGTCAATTGATTGCCATACTGTTTTCACTTTCGATGTTATTTGTGAAATGCCATCGGTTTGTTCAGTTGTGCTTTTTTTATCAACAACAGCTGATGTTTTATATTTGAGATTGTTAGAAAATGTTTCTTTTTGGTGTAATTTATAAAATACTGTTGATTTTATTAGATTAATAACAAAAGTGCACTTAAACAAAGATTATCACAGTGGCCGCTGTTGGTTCAAAAGACACCCTCGCCACGTTCTATCGCAAGATACGTGTTCAAGATTCGCGCAAATGACAAATTCCTGGCAAAGCGACCGCAACAACACGAATGCCGAAAATGCGTCCTGCAACAAATCCCTTGGAAGCAACACCGGCCACTGCGATAATCCCTGTTTAAGTGCACTTTTCCTTTTAAACCAACTAAAATAACAATATTTAAATAACTTTGCCAGCAGTGAAATGAAAAATAATTAAAACAAAATTTTTTTGTAGGCACAAAATGCCAACATGTTGGCATTTCGATTTTTCTTGTCATACAACGATATTTTGATTGACAAGCAAAATTCTATATGTTCTCACTTATTTGTGACTTTATATGACAATCAGTGGTCATATATGACAACTAATGTAAATGACAATACGTTTCCATTAGATTGACAACATTTGTGATTGAAAACTGACCTAGTGAAAACCAGGCTTTACACATTCTGGTAATCCTCAAAAGAAAATTTTAAAAAAAACAGTTTAGGTATTACAGCTTTGAAAAATCGAAAAAGTAAAAAAAGTATACCCACAAAAACTACGTTCTGCCACAAAGTAGATCAGAATAAAAATGAAACATTGACATGAATCGATTGCAGCTTATTTAAGTTTGAGTAAATGTTTCTTCTCTTAGAAGTAATAGCAAAGTAATACGGGTTTCGTCATATTTAAAAAATGAAACTCTACTTTTTTCAAAACCTCCTCGCCATATCCTCTCCTCTTTACCATATCCTTCTATTAGTTAAAAACAAAACCTATAAAATTCTTCTTTGACCTACTTTCAGAATGATCGTCTCATGATCGGCCAATATGTTACCATGTTCGGTGACGTCATCAGCCATGTAAACATTTCAGCAGTCAAATCAGAAGATGGCGGCGAATACGAATGCAAAGCAATATCGCGCGCCGGCGAAACATCTCATGCAGCACGTTTAAATATTTATGGTAAGTAATAATTTTTTTAAGCACTTCACACAAATCGTCTCAAACCTTCTCTTTAAAGGCATGCCATATGTACGCCCCATGCCAAAATTGTCTGCAGTGGCTGGCAAAACATTTTTTCTCAAATGTCCTGTCGCTGGATATCCCATTGACATCATCACCATAGAGAAAGGTATGCAGCTATCTCTCAGATAATTTTGTTTTCTGTTTTTTTTACTTTTTTGAGTTGGCATTTTTTGGCTTTGACAAAAAACTGTAATCATCTGCTGCAGATGGCGTCCGGCTACCCACAAATATATGACAGCGTGTTCAAAATGGTACTCTGCTCATTGAGAATGTTCAACGCACAGCCGATCAGGGAACCTACACATGCACTGCGCGTAACAAACACAACTACACGTCGCAACGTTCGGTAGATGTCAAAGTGTTGGGTAAGTATTTAATGCTCTCTGACATTTAAAATAATTTCTAGGATTTTGAGTTTTTTCTTCATTTTGACAGTTGTGTGGTACACAGAAAATATGTTTATATTTGATAACTTAAGTTAAGTTTGAGCTTGCAGAATATTGCTGCAAAAATGTTTGCGGAATATTTATGAGGCTTATAACATAAAAAAAGTCTTAGAGTTGAACAAAGTTTAAAAGCTACGAACTTGAAGTGGCATACAAAATGTTAAATATAGATTTTACTTGGAAAGTGTGTTCATAAAAAGTAAACAAAAAAGAGGAAACAACTAACCAATAACAACAATGAGAACTAATAAATCGCTGCAAATATTGAGGCAAGTTTTAATTAAAGGCTTATTTGATATATTATAATTAGACTAGATTATATAAGGTTCAGAATTCAATACACACAAAAAGCAAATCTTTTGAAACTAATTTAATAAAAGTCCCTACAAGTGGTGAGATGTCAGATTAGAATAAAAATAAAAGAATCTTTAAAATCGAATAAAAAAGTATCGGAATTTTAAAAATGCAGGTCTTACTTATCTTTAATGTGAGTTTAAAGTAAAGAGTTTGTCTTTTAAACAACTGACTATTACAAAATTCAGAAAGGATATAAATACATCTTTACATTTAGCATTTTCTAGTAAAAGTTTTTTTAATATACTACGCCTATTTTTAGGAGTATTTATTTAACCTTTTTCTAGAAAAACGGTAATATTATACTCAAAAAGTGGATGCGAGTGGTTTCAACTAATTTCCGCAAATATATTACCATCGAGACAAAATTCATGGAAATTCACCCAGAGCTATAATTGCGAAAAAAAAGTGTACTCTAAAAATTTCTTTTATCTGTATAGGTTTGGCCAGGAAAAACATTTCACCCAAATACTATAAAAGAAAATAATAGGGTCAGTTTATAAAATTTATTTTGTTACTGTTCAGTTAATGCCTAACCTGAAAAAAATACATTAAAAAACAAATTAAACAATTATGATTATGCTTGACAGTTGTAAAAATCCAATAAATAGCTGAATCTCGCCAAACCAAAAATAAAATAAAAATATTTCTATAAAATTTTCCATGAGTTACTGAACTCAACATTTGTTTAGACATTTATTAGTTCAATAAAATACGGAGAGATCTTTTATCAGTACAACAGATAATAGGTAAAATATTTAAACTCTGATAGACGTGTTATTATTTTCTTTTACCAGAAACTTAATTTAAATGTCGGTAATCTCTAAATGTGTTGCACTGAGTTAAAAAAGGGTGTTTTTAATTTTTTTTTTCGAAAACGATAGTAATTTATTGGCCAAAACAATTCGTTATACATTTTCATTGCATCTAAGGAATGCTATCCTTCTTTCAATACAAAGAAATATCGATACTTCGAGACTTCTTTCAACGTGTGATAGACTGATTTTGTTCTGAAGTTTACTCAGTTGAGTAAAATGTAAATTACTTCAAATTTTTAAGTCGGATCAATAAAATTATGCTAAGGATATATAGCCACGCGATTGTTAAATAATCTATCGAAGTTAAAATATTTCGGATATTTTAAAAAGGCTTGATTAATAGGCTGTTTGACATACACTAAGGCTTACTAATACTAATACTAATACAAGCTAATATTACCCAGTGGGCAAAAGCAAGGCTTTGAAGCGCTTCTAGCAGGCCATCATATGGATTTCTTAGCCCTTCCGTGCTCATTTCCAAGACACACTAGAAGAAAAACATTAGAAAGAAAAGCAATATAAATATCAACTTGAAATAAACAAACTTTTGACAATTTCCAGATTTGAACCGACGTCCTCTCATCTGGCTGTTCGGCATCTTATTCACTCGTGTACCGCAGTTGTTAACTAACTTCAGCTTATTTTGCATCATTACAAATGAAAGTAAGCTTTCGGGAGCGCGGGTTCGAGACCCAGCTTGCAACAAAAAAAATTTTTTTTGTTTTTTTTTAAATTTTTTCTACATACAAAAATAATAGAAAAGACTTAGAATTTTTGCCATATAAAACATTTCATATAATATTATATGTAATGTGTTAGATTTCGGAGACCTGGGTTCGCGACCCAACTCGGACAAAAAAAAAAAATTTTTGCGCCAGTAAGAGCATTACTAGCATGCTTTCTTTTGTGTATCGCTAGCTGAAATGCCCACTGGGTAATACTAAAACTTATACTTATACTAATACCAAATACTTACTTACCTACTTTCTTAGTTGGCGCTACCGAAGGTCAATATTGGCCTCATATAAGAACGTGCGCCATCCATTTCTGTCGCTCGCTTGTTGGTGTCAGTTAGAAATTACAAGCTTCGTCCGGTTTTCGTCTACTTGGCATTTCCAACAATGATGCGCTCGTCCTCTTCTGCGTTGACCGCTGCTGGATACCGAATCGAATATTTTCTTCACTGGAGCATCGTCTTTCATGCGCTGAGCATGATCTAGCCAGCGAAGTTGCACGATTTTAATGCGGTTGACTATATCAATGTGGGCGTACAGCTCGTACAGTTCATCATTCCATTATTGACATAGATTGGTCCATAGATCTAGCGAAGGATCTTTCTCTCAAAGGCTCCTAAAGTCTTTTTATCTTAACTGCTCAGCGTCAGGTTTGTGATGCATAAAGTAGTACAGGCTTGAGCGTTTTATAGAGCACCATTTTCGTTCGTCGAGAGAGAGCTCTCCTTCTTAATTGGCTACTGAGCCGAAAGTAACGCCTGTTGGCAAAAGTTATCTTTCGTTTGATCTCAATGCTAATATCATTGGTTGAGTTTATGATTGATCCCAGATAGACAAAGTTCTTCATAACCTCAAAGGAGGTATTGCCAACTGTGGCGTGGGTTCCAAAACGCTGGGAGTGTTTGTTTCGTGGCACCAAATATTTCGTTTTATATGCATTCACTGCAATACCCATTCGATACCCATTCGGAGAATGCTGTCTTTACGCTTATTATGGCAATTATACCATGTCATCAGAATACGCAACCACCATAACACTCTTGTAGAATATTGTGCCTCATGCCTATATAAGGGCATATAGATTTCTCTGTAATAAGGTTGAAAAAGTCGCACGATAAGAAATGAACTTGTCTCAAGCCTCGTTTGGTAACAAATGGTGGGGAGGGGTCTTTTCCGATTTTAGCTTTGTTGCTGGTGTTGATTATGTAGTGTCATCTTGCTTTGTTACTTTTAAGCCGAGCAATAGCTGTCAGAACTTCATCATAGTCGGGCAGCGGAATCTTGATGCTGTCATCCGTAATTTGGGTTATCGGGATATTATCTCTATTGGCGAGATTATTGTTAGTTTCATCATTTAAAAGCTTAGAGAAATGTTCCTTCGATTACGTCAGAGTACTTAGCATATCCATCACTAGATTCCCGTTTTCATCCTTGCACCCTTGTAATTTTCGGACCTCATTCCTGTTGCCATGCACCCTAATCATCTCATGCTCGCATTTTTCTGTCTCTATTTTTTTCCGCCAGAATATACGTTTATTTTCACTCCTCTTCTCTTTGAATCTCTTCTTAGCACCGTTGGTTACAACCAACTGCAGGGTGGGTTTGTAAGTGGCATCTTTCTCTGCAGTGGCGTCCTGGTCGTACCACTGGTTTCGAAAAGTGCGGTGATAGCCAATCATATCTCCAGCCGCACGCATGGAGTGGGAAATGTGTTTACACTGCGCGCATATATCATCGATTAAAGGAGTGCTTTGAATCAGAAGTGAGAGTCGAGTGTACGTGTTGCGCACAGACGTGAACGGGTCTTGGCCGCAACAAGATAGTGATCCGAGTCAATGTTTGCTCAACGAATCGTGCGTACATATAAAAGACTGGAAGAAGGCCTTCCGTCGATTAAACCGTGATTAATTTGGTTTCTGGTTTTTTGATCAGGGGACATCCAGGTGGTCTTATGAATATTGAGATGCTGGAATCTTGTGCTACTTACGACCATGTTTCGTGCTGCGGCGAAGCCAATCAGCCTCATTCCGTTGTCGGCCTTTGTAGTCTAGTGGAGAGTGCGCTAGACTCTCAACCCAGAGGTCCCTGGTTCGAATCCGGGCTCGGGCATAGTTCTTTTCACTTTCTTTGTTCTTTCCTACATTTAAAAATTATGGAAAACTAAAAATTCACAACTAAATTGTGTAAAATGTGGAATTAAAGGAATGGAACAAACTAAAGGACTGAAAATGCTTGCCGAGGTTAAGGCATAACACTAGCCTCGGTTAAAAGCAATCCAAATTGTCTTTCAGGGTTGTTTCAAACAATCAATAATTCACGTATGGTTCCAATCAATTCCTCTAAATTATCTATCCCTTTCCTTTCAGGTCAAAGACCAAATCTTGTTTGTATAAAGCGCATGCCTTGGTTCTTTGATCTTTAAAAAAAAAAAAAAAAATCAGAGATGTCGTGGAGGCTGAACTTTCCTACAGTTAAACCAAATATGGTTTCCTCGCCCACCTTAGCGTTGAAGTCACCAAACATGATTCTTACGTCTTTGTCTTCTCTCGGAGAGTGCGCAAATTTAAGGCTTATATGAATGAATTTAGCCTTGATGCGGATTATGGCAAGCCGTTCGTTCACAGGTGTGAATCGCAAGATGCGATGCAGTAGTCTCTTTTAGCTACGGCATCTACAATTCCGTCGTATATTCAGAGAACCTCATAAATCTATGATGAAAGCCTTAGCAAAACTACATAATGATTTGAGGCAAACAAGAAATTAGGATACTCCTCTTTTCCTTCAGACAGCTCGCTACAAATTTTTTTAATTATTTTGTCACAGTACAGTTACTGATTCAACACAGTCAAAAACTAGTCTTGATGCGAGCTTAAAAACTGGCAGGGCTTTAATGCAGCATGACTGACTGAGAGAAATGAAAAATATTTGATTCCATACCTTTCCAATTAAAACAGTTTTTGACACATACATATCCCGATGTCATAGATTTCCACTTGGAATATAGTTAGAGTATAGCCCATTGAAAGAGCTTTTAGAAAATTTAGAAAATATCTGCGACATTTTGAATTTAAGTTAAAATGCAAGCCAGCTACAAATATATCTTTCTATCCTGAAAAGTTTTCAAGGGCTTAATGTGTAGAAAGGGTTTCATATAAATAAAGCATATTTTAACTTCTAACGAAAAATTGATGTATAAAGTACTTTCAGCGTAAGAGGGTCCTTAAAATTAAAGCCATTTCGCCGTACTATAGAACGGAGTGAAGAAGCTTTTGGAATAATATAATTTATATGTGAAATGAATGTGGCTTTGGAGTAAAATAAAACACCTAGATCTTTAATTTCATGAACGAAGTTCAAAGGAAAATTATGTAATAGTTTGTTGTTTTCAGTGGACATGATGATTAAGAAATAGAAGAAAACATTTATTTTTTTCGATCTAATTGTAGTAACGAGGCCATTCTTCCCTGAAGAGCACATGTGGAGGCTACAAATGGTCTTGCAATTTAATTTTCAATGTTAACAAGACATACTCTATCACTTAGATATGATCTAAACCATTGAAATACATTAGAGATAAAACATAGATTTGCTAATTTTATTGATAAAATTGTATGAGAAACTCTGTCAAAAGCTTTAGAAAAGTCTGTGAAGATTGAATTAAACTGATACCCCTGTTTAAAATTAGATATAAAATATTAAGTACATAAAGTTAGAGTCGTTATTGTTGTGCAACTAGACAAAAGCCATGCTGTGCAACTAGACAAAAAAATACTTTCCTTTTCTCTGCAGATTCAAAGATCATTGATACTGTTATTAGTTTGGATATTGGTCTATAATTTTCGATATTATTTTTGAGTACAGACTTAGGTACTGGCGAAATAAATGTCTTTTTCCACTCAGAAATAAATACTCCTGTAGATAGAGACTTATTGAAACTAAGTTGAAGAGGTTTGGCTACAGATTTGCAACAATTTTTTAACAAGATGCAAAAGAATTTCAAATACAACTAGATTTTTTCTAATATTAAAACATTTTCTGTGTACCAATTAACTGTATATTGATTATTATGAAAATTTATTATTTCCAAGGTGATTTTCACAAACTTGCTCTACCTAACATGTAAGCAAGTTGAGCACAAATTAATGCAAATATTTTACAGAACTATCAATTTTGTTTTTGTTATTCAAGCTATGTTCATTTTGCTTTGTTTTCTGAAAACTTTTTCAATAATATTGTTTTCTAATTAAAATTTAATATAACCTTAAATGTCAGCAAAATGAAATTATTTTCAATATTCGAACAAATGCACGTTTCATTTAATTTAATTTCTCTTCAACAGAAATTGTATAAAAAAATTTTCCATCATGCGTTATTTTTCTCTCTACTCACACCTAATTTAAACTGCTTCCATTATTTCAAGCACTTGGATTTTTCTCTTTTTTTTACACATAACTTTTCATTCACTACAAATGAAATGAAAACAAAAAAAATTAATTTTATGTGAATTTGTTGAAATGACTTTTTTTATTTGTTTTAGTTTGAATTCAAACATTTGGTTGCATTCGCTTTGGTACTCCTGTATGTGACTTGAATGCTAAATGTTCAAAAACAAAAACAATAATAAAAAATACAATTACTTTTGCAGCATAAAAAGTTTATTTTGCCCAAATGCATTGAATGTAAAACAAACGATATTTAAGAAAATAAAATATTCTGCACTCTGCACCTGATGCACAGAATTGGGAAAAACAAGGAAATGACACACACAAACGTATTTTATAAACTGCAATATTTTCCAATTTTAAAGCAAGCATTCCTCTTTTATTATTTCTTTTGTTATTTATGCGATATTCACTCTTTTGCACTGAATTTATTATGTTTCTCTTTTACACTTTTACACATTACGCACAAACGCACGCACGCCTCTGCATCAACAATGCCAGCTAAATGCACGCATGCATCTCACGCACTCTTGCACTCAATTCACTCCCATTCAGCATCATCGTTGAACGTACCCACCCACCCCTTTAAAGAGCACCTTTTTTAACGAACGCACCTCATTCGCTACTTTTTTTGCATCCGCTCGCACGCACGCTCGCAGCGACACGGTGCGGCGGTCGCTCACAGTTGAACCTGGACTCGTGGAGAATCTTCATTATGGGGCATTGTACTGTGTGCCACGCGGTCGTCCTTGCCTAAACATGTTTAGCGGTCGATTGGTTTGCGGTCATGTGATGTTTGCGCAATTCATTAGCAGGCAACTAAGCAATTTGAAGAAAACAGGGTGATTTAACAACAATAAAAAAACAGTACTAATGAATAAGGAGTATCTGAACAAAACATGATAAGTTCTTACTTCTAAAATGTTGTGAACGATATGGGTTTTGTGATATAATAACTAAGGATACTGATTACTGATGTATTAACGGAAACATTGTATTTACCACTCACCTTTAAGGAATGTAAGTACTGAGGTGTTTACTATTTGGTTAAATTACTTGAAGATCTACAGGAGGTTGAAATATTTTAATGTGGTAGATTAACAACCAAGTGACTTTTTATATAAAAAACTTGCCTTGACTAAAGTATACATACTCCATCAAATTTTCGATTTTTGCCAATCTTTAGAATCTTAATAAACTTATCTCCAGAATTTGTCAAAACTACTCAATTTTCTGTGATTTGAGCACAAAAAACGTTTCCAAAAGTGTATTTGTGTTGACTAGAATCAAAGTTAGTGTATTTCCAGTCAGATATTACAAATTAGTAAAGGATACAAATAGTAATAATTGATGAATCCAAAAGTAGATTTCAGTCAGTAGAATGTGGAATTCTCAAGGCAGCGTTCTTGGGACTTAACTATTAGATACTTCATCGGAGCGTGATACTTCATTTATTTCGAAATTAACTAAAATTAATAAGTTGATCTTAAACAAAGAAAAAACGAAATTGGAACGGTTCAAGCCATCTAATTATAGAGGTTCTGAATTAATGAGATTAAAGATTGAGGGTAAAACAATTGTAGAATCAGACAGTGTGAAGTATTTGGGAGTGAATTTCAACAGTAATTTGCTATGGGACGGTCATATCAACAGATTGAAAAGTAAAATTGCATCGGGTATCGGTATATCGTATAAATTTAAACACAAACTCAAAATTGCAACAAAAATTATGCTATACCAATCCTTGATTCATTCCCATTTAACGTACTTGCCCAAAGTGTATGGTAGTAAAAGCTCTGCCTTGCACAAGTCCTTACAGGTTTTTCAAAACAAAGCCCTCAAAATTATCTTTAACCTTCCTTCAAGCCACAGCACAACAAACTTGTACAAAGACTATGCTAAGGATATTGTTCCCATTCGAGGTCTTTACAAAATTAAACTTTTATTGCATGTTTTTTAAACTATACGTGGCATAGGTTTTGATTGTCTGCAATTCGCTCAAAATATGTATGTTACTCAACAATCTACAAGGCAAGCTATGGATCTTACTTGGAACTAACAAAACAACGTGTTTCTTTTGCTGGACCAAACGAGTTCAATCAACTACCAGATTATTTGAAAAATATTCAAACGTTGTCGTTTTTTGAAAATAATTTTAAAAAATATTTACTTAAGAGTGTTGAGATACTGCTTACATTTCTATTTTGATACATTCATGTCAAATAATCTTGAATTGTTTTAGTAATACTTATCTTTGAAGTTGCAAATTTTATTTTAATTGTAAATAATATTATTTAATATATTAAATAATATTTTTAAATATTTAAATATTATTAATAATATTTTTGCCATTTACACTCTACAAGTCATTCGTGGCGCTGAGGCACCACTTGTTATATAAAACTTATAACTGTTGATAAGTTGATTATATTCACTTTTGAATGCATTTTTTATCACATATGCAAGGGTGTTATAGCATACCTTTATCATTGTTTGAAAACTAAATTTTATAATATTTAATGAAGAACTTTGGTATAGAGCTGTTTCGAATGTGAACAGCTGAAATACATAAACCTTGATTTTACCCGTATTGGAATAGAGGCATTTTTAATTTTAGTGCTTGGATGAGAATATATTCAATATATAACCGAAAGATTTAATTATAATCAATTCAATTTTACTCAAAAAATATAACAACTATATTAGTAAAAACATAAGGAATACTTAAAAGCAAGGCAAATTCGAATTGTAGATTCTGGTTTATGGATTTTGCATATAGGATCGTCACCTTCTTCTCCGTCATTTTTATTAGACAAAGTTTTTTTTTTAGCAATTCAAAGAAACTCCACTCACAATAAAGGCCACGAGGACAACAGGCGGCTCTTTTTTACACTGAGAAGAGTTATTTTTTTATATACAAACGAAGACCCCTTCTACATTGTTCAAGACTTGAAAGCAATTTTTTTTTAGTACAAGTGTTCTCTTTCTCCATCGCTTAAAAAAATTGAATTCAAGTCCTAAACAATGTTGACGAGGTCAAACGGCATACTTGCTTATGGCAAAATAAATATTTAAGTATCGAAAATAAATTTTATTTCTAATCTTTCTAGTTAAGATGTGAGTTTATGTTGGGTTCTAAAAGTTCATTATATTACACTATGCGCCAAAATCAGAAAAAGTTCTGTACATGGCATCCCATTATACTTTTCTTATAGATTTGGGGGCTCTTAGGACAAAAAAATTTCTGTGTATGTGTTTTTTTAAAAAAAGATTAAAATTATTTATTTTTAAATAGGTTTTTTAAGCCATCGGTGAAAGAAATTTGTGCAAAAATTAGAGCAGGAGATGCATTTGAGTCAAGGTACTAAAATTTAACATGATACTATTTTTTTAAATTTTTGATTTTATTTTACTTGAAATTAGTTTTTTTAAAGAGGATTTATTTTATCCAGTAGTCTTAAAAATAGTTCTTGGGTCTCTTTTGCCTTCTATAGTTTTCCGGATTTGTTTCTCTTATGAGAAACAAAATATAATCCCCATCATTTTCTCATTCCAGGTTCCTTGTCTTTCATTTACTGATGAAAACGTTCGCCGTGTTCATCACTTACTTTGCCATCATTTGGGGGGGAAAAATCTAAATGTGACTGCAGAAAATGAATTTTTAATGTTTGCACCTGATGTTGAAAAAACAATTTTTTTAATGAATTGCTAAAATTTAATGAAATAAGAATCATCTATATATATTTTTTCAGAATTTATAAGCATTTCACAAATCCTTTCTTAGTATTCCAGACACCTATTGTTTCCCAAAAAGCCAGAAACAACTTTTAGAAACGAATTCCAGGCAGATTTTTGGTCAGAAGATAAGAACGCTTGAAATTCTTCGCTATACAGCAATTTTTTGATTTCTGGGCCTCGAACAGACGTGATTTTTCGTGATTTTTCCCAAAGACAGTTTTGGAAAAAACTTCTTTAAAAAATAAACGCTTCTCCTTTAAGCTTTAGAGTTTTGATAAAGTTTTTTATTAGTTCTAATTTGATGTGTACATCTGGCAAAATTATGTTTTCCATTTTTACCAGAGCAAAATAATTGACGTTGTGTCTTCAATTTGCATGTCCTCTCTTTTTGGCCAGTTCTTCTTGACAAAATGCTCGGTACGAGCTTGTCTGTTACCAAATGACGTCAAAATGTTACCCCTTTCAAATAGGAACAAACTTTCCACTTATACTCTTCATGCTTAATAGGTCTTGCATCATAGCATTTGCAAAATGGTAAAATATATTTTTATTCTGCACAAACAAAATATACAGGGATGCATTTACTACGGTATTGCAAATATGCAACACAAAAACACATAGTTTACATTTACTACACATATGCAATACTAAATTGCAAATGATAATGAAAAAAGTTGAGGCGAAAAAAACTGATATTGAAGATAAAAGTTGCTTCAGATTATCTCAGAATGCATACAGCCTCTTGGACGATCTGCCAAATAATGAAAGCTCGATAGAATGAACACTATTTCATTTGTTATATGACTTCTCTAACAACAAAGCATACAGTTTTTTTTGGCATTAGAATTGTTTCTATTTCTATCAGAGAAGTCAGATAAAAATTTTGTTTTTTAATTTCGAAGACTGCTCCACAAAGCTCTTGTGTTTAATTTTTATTTTAAACGCTTAACCGTAATTGTTTACACCATTATTAAGCTTAGAATTAGTAATTTTCTTTTACCAGTAGCCATTTTAAGTTCTGTGTGTCAATTTTATCTGATAGAAAATCTTATAGTGCAAACACATTTATCAGAAAATGCTATGGCATGTCAGATGATTTGAGAACTCTGACGCAAAAAGCATGCAAACAGTGTTATTATTTATCTGATAGTCTGAAGCAGCTTTAAGCAAATAAAAGCCGAATTAATAGAGCCTTAAAGTTTTTTTTCGACATAAAATTGATTTAAGCAAAATTTCCAGTAGAAAATAATTTTGGTTTTCATCAATCAGCTGTGAATTTCATGTTTTGCAACAAGTTTATCAAAGTAAAATGAAAAAGACTGTTCACCATTGATAGAATATTTTTACAATTACACAAATTTACAATATCAAATACCCAAGATTGTGAATTGCTCTAATGTTTTTAAGCAATTTTTACATTGTCTCATAAGTTTCCTTCATATCGACAGCATGTGAAAACAAACGAACAAATCTAAAATACAGGCCATCTCTCAGACATGCCACCTATCTTAAATCACTGGTATTTTTGGATCGACTTTTCTAAGTATGATTTAACCAAAAATGTAAAAAACAGTAAAATGTTGAATTTTAGTAACTTCACTCAAATGCATCTCCTGCCCTTATTTTTGCACAAATTTCTTTTACCGATAGCATTTTTTTTTTAATAATAATGTTTAAAAAAATAAATTAGCACTATTTGATGTTTTTGTTTTTTTATAAATTTTTTAAGGCATTTCTTACTTGCATTTTTACGTGAAAAAAAATTTTTCAAAATATTTCTTTTGATAGCGCAAAAACTACTCAGCCAAACGAAAAATTTGTTATACTGAAATTTTATAGGGCTAAAATTAAAAGGTTTAATTATAAAAATTGGATAAGTGGTATCCAAGATATCCTTAAATACAAGCAACTATATTCGAAAAAAACGTAAAAAAAATTTTTGCATTTTTGAAAAAAAGTATCCATAAAAATTTTTTTTCTTCTGCTATTTTCGTATTTAGAGACTCCAAAGCTATAAGAAAAGTATAGTGGTTCATTCGAGTTTGCTGAGATAGGTTCAGTGAGTAATCCTAGGGTCCAATACAAAAGTTATAATACGAGAGGTTTAAATTTTATTTGTGAAGAATTCTTTATCAGTTATGTTCATAACTTAATAGTAAATGAAATAATTGTTATTAATTATTTAATATATTGTTTAAAATAATTAAAGTATGTTACTAAACTGTATGTACTAAAGTATGTATGAAAACTAAGGGTTTCACATAAGAATTAGTCAAAATCAAAATTAGGTCAAAATTAGCCCATGTGTGAAAAAATTGTCCCATCTTAAAAGAGTTGATATTTATTCATTTACTATTTAAGAATAAATGAACGACGTTGCTATTATTGATCACGTTTGAATGATTGACACATCTTCAATATGTATAACTACGCTTGAATGGTAGAGACACTTTCGCTTAGAATAATAACGTCTGAAGTGCGGAGACACCTTCACTAAGAATACGCTACAGTTGAAGGGTAGACACCTTTACTACGAACACTAAGCCTCAAAGCATGCGCATTAGGTCGGGTTGATTTGTATGGATGAAAAAAAAATGAAAAATCGTATAGCAAAAACGTAATCTACATAAAACTCTAAGAAAATTCTCCGAAGAAACCATAGGTCTAAAATCAAACCCTAATCCGCGCCTCTCGACTTGAAATTTTTTTCCCCTCTTCTTTTGCTAAACAATTTTTTTTTTTAAAGTATATTATGTTTTATTATATTATAGTTTATGCAATACAGGTTTAGTTTTGAGGCTAATCAAAATATTCAATTATCAAAAAAGCTGTTGAAACCCAACTTGCATCTCCTCTTATTTGCGTTCTATATGAAAAATAGTTAGAACACGTTTTACCTAAACTGCGTTTTGCAAAAAACAAAGAATAATTAAAAAAATACTTTTTTTGTAATAAAATTTGCAAAACATACTTCTTAAAACAGGAAAAAAACATGACCTCTAATTCAGTTTATTTGATCTATAGAAATATAGATCAAATAGTAGTAACTATAGAAAGTCATGCCAAAGTACCTAGAATGGAGAGTAAAAAAGACTTAACAGAATTATCATATAACCAATAAGTAAAGTTTTCTTTGTATTCTATAATTGCTTCTTTGTATGTATTAAAGACCTCATTTTTTTAATGACACAAAATTTGTTTATGGTAAAAAAATTACTGAAAAATTACTGAAATATTGTTTGAGTGAAAACACTTCTTTTGTTTGTTTTTATTTGCATTATAAAATAAGAATTGCTTATCTATGTACCTTAAAAATATTAAATATAAAATTATACACAAACTTTTTTACTTGGGTGAATATTTTTTTAATGTAAAAAAATTTTGAGTGTAGAAAAGAGGGCATATAAATTTTCAAGTCGAGAGGCGCGGATTAGGATTTTATTTTAGATACATGGTTTCTTCGGAGAATTTTCTTAGAATTTTATGTAGTTTACGTTTTTGCTATACGATTTACAAATAAAAAAATCAACCCGCCCTAATGCGCATGTTACTGCGCCTGTTTCAATAAATATGCCCGACTATTTTCAATCTATTATTTTTGATAAAGCAGTCATGAAGGTCATTACTATATCATACTTTCAACAAAGATATATATTTTAACTCTAATCGAAAAAGATACCCTGGAATATAAAATCTTTATTGTCTAAATACAAGTTATGTCCGCTTATATCCTTAGGTGGCTCCAGATGTAATTTAGTAATTAATACTAAGTCTTTATTGCTATAACTTATGCTTAATTAGCTAATTGTAATTTATGTCAAAGTATTATTTTGTTATGCGAATAAAATCCCTTCAAATAAATTACTGTTTTAACTCAAAATTTACGAGTTCCCAGAGCTACGACTATTCTTAGTAATATTTATCAAAATTTATAAATTGTCAATAAATATTTTTAGACAGGAGCTCTTTTCTCAGTGTAGTTTTAGTTGAAGTGTGTTTAAGAAATCCTTAGCCTTTGGAAATTTTGGTTCATTTATAAGCTTTATTAAAATTATTTTTATACAAATTTTTTATAGTGATAAGTGATGGCTTCTAGACAGATACGCCTTAATTTGCGGTGAATTTCAAGTCGATCAGCGAAATAGGGGGACTAGGCTCAAATATTCAAATAAAGAATTTCATAATTCATGTAATTTGTAATGATTATTTGCGGGGGATTACATTTTTTGGTCTCATATTTTCAGAGAATTTGATGTTATTTTACATTAAAATTTTTTTAACATTAGCATAATAAATCATTATTGCAAAATTAATTTTTTGTTGAATTTTTTATTCGTTGACAAAAAATTAGAAAAAAGGATTTGCATATTAATAAAATCAAGCATACATGTGCTTAGTTGACTAACCAGGCCATTGAAATATTGTTGCATCAAAATTTTAAGTCGCGAGTCAAAACACATTTTCCTTTTTGAAAGTAATTATTTTTTTATTTATGTGTTACTTTTTACTCAAAATTAATTTTTCTTATAATATTAATAAAATCCTTGCATTAGGAATTTTTATGCTCAATTACACAAATCGATAAATAAACGCATTCAAATTTTTTTTTTAGGGGAATTTTGAGAACCTCTGTGGGGAAACCTAAAAAATGAGCTAGCAACTGTCATCCTAGGTACTAGTAAAGTGTAGGATCCATATGGAGCCACCTCTCTTCAAACAATGGGAAACCCCAGAGAGAAAAAAAATTTCATGTAAAGATTCTTGAGAATATAAACAGTTCGTAATCGGCATGAAACTCGAAGATCCAGCTCCTGATCATTTATGTTTAAACATTTAAGAATACGCACAACAGAATTGTTCAAAAGAATATCGGTTAAATTACTTTTATGGACAAAAAAAGTTAATAAGTCTTTTCTTTTTTTTTCGATGTTAAATTTTTGTCGATGGCTCTTAAAATCACAGTCAAATACGAGAAGTTGTTTTGGCAAAGCTTTAGTAATTTTAAATGTATTGTTTAATTTTAAAACAGGGTTCTCTGTAAATGATACTACAATAGAAAAAAACTTTTAGGCATTTTAACCTGTGAGTCATTTCAAGTAATTGCAGAAACAATGGTTAATGTCACCGACAAAATGTATTTTTTTTAATGGTCTCTAACTTATTTTGGAAAAATTTGATTTGTTGTTGTCTCAGCACATAAAAATTATGTTTTTTTTTCTACTTTATAGTAATTTAATCTACTGTATAGCACATAAAAATTATGTTTTTTAACTTAATAGTTATTTAAGAGCATTCATACCTCGGGTACCGAATGGCGCCTGCAACACGTTCAACATTTGTTGTGATATTTGGATCGCGATCTGAGATTCAGATTTCAAAATATTAAAATATTTTGCGATATTGGATCACGATCCATCAATATTGTATGCTAAACTTTCAATAAATATTGCTGTACTAGATGTTTTGTAGGCTCCAATAAGATATTTTCATAATTTTTTTTTAATGATTTCGAATTGTTGATGTTTAAATTTAAAAATGGAAAATTTCGGATAAAATAAAATAAAGTATTATAAACTTTTGCTTCTTTTAGGTAAGGTTGAGAATAGATTCTCCACTCCCATAGAATTTCGGATGGACCGACTCATCTTGTATAATGCCCAAATATTTTACGTTTTCTATTCAAAATTCTGAGGGAGTAGTTACAAAAACTGCAGTATCTATGATAATACTTTGCAGTAATATTTTCTTCACTGATTTTGAAATGTATAAAATTATAAAAATATCTTTGGTTCAGTTCCCGTGAAATGAAGTTTTACAAATTGCCGTAAAGTAGAAAAATCATGAAAGTTGAAACTTTTGATGTGTTACAAAAACCATAACAACGTAAATTGATGCACCTCCTAAATGCTTTTATAATTTTAGAATTTTGTCTATAACAGTGACATTAAAAATTTTTTTGCTAATTTTACCATGACTTTTGTGGGCTTATAATGTCCACCATAAGTCTTTTCTGCATCTTCTGTTGCAGAACAAGGGAATTGAAGCATCCGTTATCGAATGAATTTTTCGGTTTTAAACAGGTATGATAACTATTGTGAGTGTAAAGTTTTATACAATATAAAAATAACTCTGCAAAACTAAATGTATAACAACCTGAAAATGCCTGCTGAGATTTAACTGTTACAGAGTAGGTTCCACGCAATGTCATTTTGTGAAAACTCTTATATCCCGCCTTTGCTTTTCGATTGTTTTTCCTTGAGAATTTTAAAAAAAATAATTAAATTTCATAATAAAACCACTATATGGGGCACCCTGTTTTGCATGCAATTTAAATCGTTACACACGCCAACCGCAAACATCACATCCACCGCAAATGTCTGTTGAATGTTAATTAATAATTTTGACAATTTAAGAATGAAAATAGCTTTTTAACCATTTTTGTGGTAACTGCGATTTAACTGGATTGCCAACCGACCATCAAACGTTGAATGTTGCATTAACGACCTGTGCAACCAACATCCGCCTGGAAGGTCGACCGCGTAGCACACATTCACTCAATTGAAACAGTATGGAAAAAACCCCCCTCACCACAATGTGATGAATTTCCGCCCTTGATGAACGCGTTGTTAGCACTTCACATCACAAAGTGGCTGTGATAATAACAATGCAACTGAATTTGCTGTCCCTCTCCACACTGCTCGCACACCCACACACACATAGACACAGACACACAGCCACAGACAAAGAGAGGAGCGGCAAAATCGATTTTAATTTGATTCTATAAAATTCTTTAATAAAATAATGTCGTGTTCGCATTTATGCATTTAAATAAGAATAAAAAGAACAAAAAAAAAACTAAATTAAAAACTAAACAAAACTTTAAAAATACCAACGCGTTCACTTCTATGCAAACAGTTCCACCAAAGATTACACCATTTTCATTCGCACGCGATTTGAATGTCGGCGACCGCACAAGCATTCAATGTGTCATTGGCACCGGTGACCTACCGCTCACATTCACCTGGCTGAAGGACGGACAACCGCTGCAGCCACCATCGAGCAGTGCGCAATCGAACGATATGCATTCGCATCTGAATCCGAGTACAAATGCGATGTTGACGCATCTTGGAGTTGGCGGCCTCGGTGTTAGCGGTGGGCTTAGTGGTACCGGTGACTCTGCAGTTGGTGGCCTACATCAGCAGTCATCAATGACGTCATCGCAGCGCAATGATCCCGCATTGCTGACGAATGACGATGGTCGTAGTGGTGGTGTAGGCGGTGGCCTAGTGACAATTCGCCAAAATGATGATTTCACCAGCGCCCTCAGCATCACGAGTGTGACACGAGCACAGAGTGGCACCTACACGTGCCGCGTCCAAAATGATGCCGCCACTGTAACGCACTCCGCACAGCTAAGAGTTAATGGTATATGCCTCAAATGTTGTTGTTGTTGTTTGTAGTAGTAGTAGTAGCAGTTGTTGTTGTTGTTTTTTATGTCTCAATGTTGTTTTAACGTTATATTGTTGTCGTGTTTTGCAACATTTTTATTGTCATCTTTTTTTTGTTGTGGATGCATTTTTTGTTATTGCAAACTTTTATTCATTACAAAGCTTTATCGTATTTTTAAAATGCATGAAAATTTATAATATTTATTTTTAGTATGTATTTCTAGCGAGATATTTTCAGGATAGAAGAAAAACATTGCACAAAGTTGCTAATTAACCACAATAAAGAACGCAAAAAAAATAAAATAATGGTGTTTAAATTAAATTAAATAACAATAAATGGAAAAAAAAGAAATTTATTTAAAAATTTTGTCTTCTGAACGCTATTCGTCAGTCTTCAAAAGAGATAAAATTAAAAGCCCAATAAAACCTACAGATCAGATAAACCGTAGGCTAGAAAAATCAAAAATAAGAACTTTTTAACAAAAAAATTGTTTACTTACTACGTAATCTTATGTAATTTCACAATACTTTCATAATAACTAAGTAAGACTTTACTTTAATAAACATCAAGAATTACTTAAAATGCTGAAATATTTCCAGTTGAGGTCCCATAAAAACGGATTATTTTTTTTATATAAAAAATAAAGTTTCGGTAACGGCTAAAAAACAAAAAAAATAAAATAATATCGTGTCTCATATCAAATTGGAGCTGTTTATTTAAGCTTTTAAATCAGTCATTAAATATGTACATATCTTCTTTAGTTTGAAATCTAGAACTATTTCTGTATTTCGGAAAAAAATTGTAGCTTGTAATTTTTTTTAATTCATAAAAAATGTAACTTTTGCTAAAAAAAAATTATTCAGCTTAGTGTAGAATTACAAGCACTACTTACAAATAAAAACTCGTTTAAATCTGAGACATGAAATTTTAAAGTTGGTTGATTTAAAATGGAATGACCCCTTAAGAAAAGACAATTTTTTCATATAAAAATGATGAAAATTTTTTTTGTATTTAAATTGACTTTTTTTAGAAGTTTTTTATTAAAATAAAATAAAATATTTACATATAAAAAGTAGGACTCGTAAACGAGTTCAAAACGAACACGACACACAGTAGTCTTATCCCATACAAAATATGCACAATAATAGAAGGAGTGGTCCAATCTTCAAGAAATTTAGCATTTTAGTTTATTTAAGTTTAATACGAATCTTTTATTTTTCTAAAAAACTCGTTTGTATTTTTTTTGTAAGCCTTTTCAAAATACATATTATGGAAATATACAAGCTCAAAAAATTTCGCGAAAAAGTCATTTTCGTTTAATATTGTACATAACTAGTTAATTTTTTTACGCCTAGAAAATGCTGTTTGACATACAGTGGGAAGCAAAACTGTCCGGATGTTTTACATTTCCAGTTTAATGCTATTAAAATGAACAGACCAACAACAATTTAAAAAAAATTTTTAGTAAATATACATATTTATTAAACATTTTTATTTTAGTTTCATAACAAAAACAAATTAAGGATTCGATTCACTAAAAAATAAGCAATAAACAAAGAAATTCTTGATTCGGACACTTTTGCACATTAGGAATTTTTTTGGTAATAAATTGCCTAATGGCAACAAATTCGTACAATCTAGTATTTTGTCCAAAGCTCTTTATTTTTTAACAAGCTCGCAATTCTACTTGGCATACTCTCCACCAAATGCTCTTTTATTTCGTGGTCAATACTGTGCCATTTTCTCTGTGCTCTTTCCCAAAGTTCGTGGATGTTTTTTGGAGGATTTTCATGCGCTCCCAGCTTTCTTTTAACAATAGCCCACAAATTCTCTCTAGGATTTAGATCCGGGCTCTGCGCAGGCCATTGCATAACATGAAAATTTTTATTTTAAAGCCAATTTTGAACCACTTTTGCTGTATGCTTTGGATCTCCATCTTGCTGAAAGATAATTTCTTCGGATGGATATGCGCTCTTATCCATAAAATCAGGAAAATTTGTTTGAAGAATATTTAAATAATCTTTCTTCTTCATAATGCCTTCGATTCCCACCAAAGGCCCGATGTGCCTCCAGGTAAAACATCCCCAAAGCCACAATCCGTCCACCGCCGTGTTTCTTTGTTTTTCTTCATCTGATGCTTTTGAATGCACTCGTGTGGTCGATGACAGTAATACGCCTTTCCATTTGATTGATATCGATTGATTTTGGATTCATAGCTCCAAATAACCTGCTTCCAGTCGTTGATAGTCCAGTTTTTATGCTCCTTACAGAACTTCAAGCGTCGTTGCACATTTTTATTTAAAAGAGCTGGCTTCTTTTTTTTTAACGCTAGCGACCAACCCTACTCTTTTTAGCGCTCGTCTAGCTGTCAATGAACTGAAATTCCTGTTAACAGCTATTGCAGCATTTTTTGGAGTACGAGTATCCCTATTATGAAGCAAACGCGCCATCAACCGAGCATCGCTATTAGAAATTATTCTTGGTCGTCCTCCACGGTTCTTTGAACAGGTCACATTTCGGTGTTTTTAAATATCGTTAACCATTGTTTTACTCAATTTTAAGTCTTTCGCAATTTTACAGCATTAATAATTTTTTTGTAATAAGTTCACAACACTGTTTTCAATATCAACTGGAGTTCTCTTAATTTTTATACTACTTTAAAAGTATTTAGCACAAAAATTACAAATTATCTATTCAATTCAAACCTTTTTTTTACACTAAATCTTTTCAGCAGTATTTGACATACAGAAGATTCAAAAGCACCAAGACCGAAATTCGAACGGGCATGTAACGGTAGAATTCAATGACATACACTTATTATGTGCAAAACTGTCCGCATCGAAAATTTCTTTGTTTATTGCGCTTTTTTTTTACTAGAATCGCATTTTTTATCTTTTTTTGTTATTAAACTTGAATAAAAAATTAAATTAAATAAATAAACTAAAAATATTTTTAAAATCGTTATTGGTCTGTTCATTTAAATAGCATTAACGTGGAAATACTAAACATTCGGACAGTTTTGCTTCCCACTGTAAATTACACCATACCTTCGCTGTTTGATAAATAAGTTGAAGATATTGTTTAAAGTTTTGATTTGATTTTCTTCTCCATTGTTTTATTTTTGTATGTAAAACACCACATCTGGGTCCTTCTCGTAAAAATATTTATCATATTTAATTTTTCTTTTTGGATATAAATAGGGATCTGACGAAATAATCATATGTGCAATAAAGTCCACAATTGTGTTTTCTCTGGAATTTTTTCGAGTATGGCTTGAACGAGCATTCCTAATATTTTTGAGAGTGGCTCTCTAACCTCCTCAGATAAAAATTCTGCAAAAATTTTTGCCGCATTTCAAGCTCCAAAATATGAAATTTCAATTCCTTGCTACATATGATAAGTTATAACTTTTATTTTATATTTAATTAGATAATTTAAAAAAATTAGTTTTAATATTTTCAAAAATGTTTTTTATTAATATTTTTCCTAAGCGCTCAAAACCAAGAATTTCAAAAGGTAAGTATCGTTAAAAAAACTTTTGACTTTCAATAGATGTAGCGTCCATAAAAAATTGTTGGTTCTGATGTTTTGGGTTTCCTCTAGTGAAGAAATTTCCTTTACAGCGATACCAAATTTGCAAGATTTCGCAACCATAAAAATTCGAATAACGAAAACGCAATCAGTCTTTTCAAATAATTTTCTATAAGAAATATGACTTTTCTATTGAGACTTTTTTTACAATGTGTTCGAAATGTTTTTTAAATCTTTATTGGATCAAAAATTCATTTATGATCTCTGGGATTCGTATCATTTCATATAAGGAATAAATAACGCATCCGTCATATGCCCTGTACTATATATGTATAATATTGTCTTTATCATGAAAATATCTCGCATTTGCTTGCTGCATGTTATGAATTACTTTTACTTAATCGAAAATTTAAAAAAGCACTACATAATTTATTTATTCATTTATAATATTTATTTCAACATATATAAATATAATCGTACAGAAATACAGAAATTTATTGTAGAAACGAATTTTGAAAACTATAAAATATTCCATGCGAACCCAACAGATGGCTATAATAACTGATTTAATTGCTTTATTAACTAATGCTTTTTAACTAATTTTCCTCTACAAACATTTAGTTCCCCCACGCATTTCCCCCTTCAACTTTGAAGACGAAATCACCGAAGGTATGCGAACCCAACTGATGTGTTCGAGCAGTCAAGGCGATCAGCCCTTCAACATAACGTGGTTAAAGGATAACATTCCAATCCTAAGCCATAGAGCGGGAGCAACTGGTGCTGGTGGTGGTGGCAGCAACTTCGAAATTATTGCCGCAAACAATGCGGGTCACCACTTTCATCCGCCTGATCCTTCTCTAACCATTAACGAGTATGCGCCCTTCTCCAGCATCATATCCATACACAACGTCAGCTCACGCCACAACGGCAACTACACGTGTCGCGTTACGAATCGCGCCGGATCTGTAGAGTACACCACGGTGCTGTCCGTATCTGGTAAATTAAATTAAAGTAAACAAGTTGCCATGTAATGCTGCACCAACAATCAGACACTAGCAACCGGAAATGCACCACAAACGAAAATGCACCATAGAATAAATAAAAAAATCACAGTAAAAAAAACAAAACAATGCAAAAAATTAACATCGCACACCTAACTTTTGCACCAAATAACAGTGTAGAAATAAATTAAATTAACAAATACATGTATTTAACATGATTGCCCCTTAGGGAGGGGTTAGGAATAATAATTGCACATCTAGGGATAAAATGGCAACTGTTGAGCAATACAGTGTGAAGTGGGTACATGATGTACCGCAAGGTTAAACGGGTGAATATAAACTGGAATTAACTTAAACTCGAACTAACGCTTAACCAGCGCGTGTTGACAAATAATTAAAGATACTCGTAGATAATTATTTTTATAGATGTATTTATATCCGGCGTTTTAATGCATATGAAAGAGTTTTTCTTGATGTAGTTGGCTTAGACGAAGATACCTATTTAACAGAGTATTTCTTTTAGTTAAAATGTAACAATTTATGCGTTAAATGATTAACAATAAAATAATCACACTCAAGGAAACTATTTATTTAGCTAGATACGTGATATACACGGAGCATCCCGCTTGTAAAAATTTGCCGGTGATGACATTGTAATGCAGAACTGCAAGCAGAAACAAAATCTTGTTTATGCTCACATTATTTTTTAAAGGCAAACAACAGTTTGACTTTATTCGTCTGTGTAGCAACATCGTGTTTTCTAGCAGGAAGTTTTGCAGTGAAGGATGTTTATGAAAATTATTAATCTTTATGTTTAAACCAGAACAAAGTTTTATGTATAAAATAACTAGTTAGTTAGTTTATAGTGGGCCCAAGTGCACCGCGACCCATAGGATCTATTGTGCATGCCCTTAATTAACACTCCAGATTTAGGCTTTTTATATATTTAAGCACTGTCTCTGGCTTGGTGTTCCAAATTGTTGACGGGGGCACTACTTCCCCTACAAAATGGAGGTGTCTTAGGCTGTGGATTGCATGGAATGTGTTCGGGGGTTTCTTCTTCGTCCTCGCATAGTCTGCAGACGTCTGATTCAGAAAGACCCATCTTTTTAAGATGGTATCTGAATGAACTGTGACCTGTGAAGAAACTGGTGATAATTCTAAGGTCTGCTTTGTTAAGCTTGAGTATATCTTTGGATTTTGCTTTACTTGGAGTTAAAAATTTCTTAGATTGCCTTTGTCCATTAGTGTTATCAAATGTTATAAAATAACTAAGTGTTACTATATATTAATTCTGAAATAGTCAATAAAAGGTAAAAAATTGGTTCATTAAATTCTAAAAATAATTTGTGGCGTCATTTGCTTCTTTTCGCTGTGTTCTCTTTTGTTTTCGTTGTTGTCAGCGTAAAGAGGATTTTCACCAAATTTTTTGCACTCCAATTTTGTGCCACATTTTTTGTTCTCTGCTATCTTGTGCATACCTACTTCCATCGTCGTTTACTGTGTAAGGTAGATGTCATCAGTGTTTTAGCGGCCATATCCGAACAAAAGTAGTTCAGAATTGTATACAGGCGATGGAGACCTCGCCGCTATATTGTATTTAAGAAATAATTCGTTACGTCATGTATTCATTTACCACTGGGGCTCCAAGCAATTTCGGTAAGACTCACAATTACATCATGTCTACAATTTGCTTTAAATTTTAAGAATATTTGTATAGAAAATGTCTGTATGTATATAAAAAAACGAAAAAATAACAAAAACATATTTCCGTTTCTTTGCACTGTTATCTTTTCCAATAAGCGTTAAAAAAGCCTGAATTGTGAATTTCAGATTTTTTTATGTTTGAAGCAAATCGAAGACATGAAGTCCGTATTGCCCAATAGTTCCAGTCTTGAAAAAATCTCAAATGAATCATGTACGATTTTTCTTGATCCTTGACGAAACATGCTGATTTGACCATACATTTCATTGACGAAAATTTCATATAAATGTTCCGAATTCGTGCAAGACGCAATGCAGAAACGTCGGGATTTATCATGCACGAACCCAATATCGAAATATTGAGGAAGTTTCTTTAACAAAAAGTAGACAGGAATATAAAGGAAATTCGTCAAGGAATTGAAATTGAAACGTGCTTCTGGACTGAATTCAACGTCGTGCGATATATTTGATAGGGGCTAAAAATATTTCACCCTCTCTCAACTCTATTGGAAATCGACGTAATGTTGGTTTCGTAATGGCCTGACGCCACCACACCGTATATTTTCCAGGTCCACTCGGGCAGCTATTCAAGCCCGCTCCTTTACCATTGCCTTGATGCTACACAGAACCTCACGTTGTAGTGATAATTCGTTCTTTTGTCGTACGGTAAAGTTGTGAAATTGTCTCCCTGCGAGCGTGTTTCCCGTCAGTTTTAAGCTGTGCAAATTAAAAACACATCTTCACCGAAACTACTCCATCTTTTCAACCTCTAACAGATCGATTCTGTCGCGGTAACGCTAATCTTATTACCGAAAAAATTCACCTTATGGTTACTGTTACACCCTTTTGGTATTCTGCAACCAAGCGTTACCTATGAATATTGTTACCATCTCTTTAGGTGGTAACAAGCAAAACAGCTGCCATTTGTATAGCTTGCAGCTGCTCTGAGTGGTTGCGAACAAAATTAACATATACATAACTGCAGCTGTGCTGGCGAAGTTCGTTCTTATTTCCTGCTATGAAAAGCAAATATTATTTTAAAGTTAGCAAAATTCAATTAATTCTTTGCACTTATTTCTCTTTTTTACTTTTTTTTTTTGTTTCACCACACTCTCACACAGAACTGCGAGTGCTTTATTTCGATGAGGTTTACGACGTTTGACAGCGTTATCGAGTGCACAGAATACAGATAGCTAAGACCGGTAACGAATTTCGGTAACAAGATTACTATTACCGGTAACGCACAGAATCGATCTGTAACTATCACCCATCTTCCAAATCAAAACAATGCTCATACATTTATAGGAAACATCACCTGAGCTTTCACTCTACAAAACAGAAAAAATTATACCGAATTGTCAAAATCAAACGATTTGACAGCAATTTCAATGACACCTAAACAGTGGTGTCAATGGCCGCATTCAGCGCAGACAACAGTTGGCAACTGTTGTGTGAAAATTCGCTGAATGGTCGAATTTTGGGAGCGCTAACTAAAACTGATCAGGCAGCGGACGCCATTTAATCGAGCGAATAAATTCTATGCTACATGAACACAACTGTTTGATTAACTGTCAGATGCTGGTACAGACGCTGTTAAATTAATAAACACAGAGAGAACGCAGCAAATTTAAGTGAGAAACCTTTGCATTTGAATTAAATTTACATAAAAATTAAATATAATTAAATTGAATTTAACTTCTGACGTGTAGAGTAGCAGCACATTCAGAGAAACTAATCGTGAACCAAGGTAGCGCTACCATTACAGTGACAACAGTTGTCTGCGCTGAATGCGGCCAATGAATATTAAAATACTATCGAAAACCATCGATAGTCAGACCAAAACTATCGATAGTCACGATAGTGTGAAATTATCGATAGTATCGATAGTGTCATCGATAGTTTGCGAACTCTACAGTTTAGCCTCTGAACGGGGTGTTTACGATTTCCGTGGCCCTTCGATTTGAGTATGCAGTTTTGAATTACTCTTTGAGAAAATAAGATTCGCCAAAGGATTTATCGATATATCGATTAGTTATCGAGATATCGATTTTTCAAAAATGTTTACTCAACGGTATCAATATTTAAATTCGGTTATATCTTTGCTAAGATTTGTCCGATCTGTATGATTTAGATGTCAATCCGAAGATATTTAAAATGTTTGTAATATGGAATGAAAAAAATATGGTTCTGCCTTTTACAAAATGTAGTTTTTCTGTAAAAGGCGCCAGATAGACTTTTATCAAAGGTTGGTTGTTGTATTCTGAACCACATATTGATATATTTCCTAATTTTTATAAAAAAAGTGGCTCTGGCCACAAAAAAAGTATTTTGAATATTTCATGTGTTTATTGTAATTTTTTATTTCAAAACAAAATTTGAAGCTCAAAAATAATAAATTTTGATAAAAATTGTCAACTGCTTTTCAGTTATTGACAATTTTATTCAAAAATTTTGTTTTTCGTGCTTCAATTTTTTTTTTTAAGCAACAAACATATCGAAATATAAAAAATACTGATTAACAATTGTTAATTTGTCAGAATAGGGCCGTAAGACTTCTTTTAGTAAATATTTTTTGAAAAATTGATAGCTCCTTGATAATTGATAATCCTTCGGTGTATCTTATTTTCTCAATGAGCTCTTCAAAACTGCATATTCAGATCTTGGGGCCACGGAAATCGTAACCGTGCCCTCTGAACGATTCGGCGAATTACAACAATCATGAATATCTTGAAGTTGTTGTAATAGAGTGGTAAAAGTTAGGCGCTGACAACCGCTACTTTGCTTTATATTTAGTATGAATTTTTTTTAAGTCCAGCAGCTCACGCAGAAACTTCCATTAAGAAATCATCACGAAAAGTTCGTCAATGATGCCGTGAACTACTGGGTGTGGGCATGTAGTGTCACGTATAATGGGTATAAAATTGATTTATGATGCAGAGCTGGGCGAATAGTAAACTGGTTATTACTATTGCAGTTATTCTGAAATAAAAAACAAAGTAATTTTTTTAATAGTTCGATTTTTTACTTATTTCGGTTATTTTTTTTTTAATAGTTTTGAAATTTCTTGAAATAATTTTAAATATTTTTGTTGCTTCTACTCAAACAACTAAGGCCCAATTTTTCAGTGCAAGTTTAACTCTGTTTCTAGGTTAAACTAAGTTTAAACCAAGAAATAAGTTTTTCAATGAATATTAGATAAAGTTTAAACTAAGGTTAACCGCTCAATATTCATTGGTTAAACTTTTGTTAACTTACCGTTCAATTTTGACAAATGATTTGTTTACTTTATTTACACAAAAAATAAATTCACACTGAGCAAAGCTGTAATTGTTAAGGACGGATTCGATCTTTTTTTTGTTTAATAAATTTGTTGCTTTTGTAAAGCATTAACATTTTGGTAGGCGCAGCGACGATCTGCTAACAAAAATTCAATTTCCTTAATGAAAAAATTGCAGGTTCTTCTTTTACTCATTTTGTTTTTTTTCTATTGAGACTTCAGATTTTGCATATTTAAATTTTAATGACGTTTAATGGTGCTGCCATATCAATAAACAAAAAAGTGCTGGTTACTTAACCAAGCACTGAAAGAGTGATTGTGTGGTTAAACTCTGGTTAACTTTAATCTACGATAAACTAAACTCTTGTTAACTGGGGTTTAAACTAGCACTGAAAAATTGGCTGTAAGAAATAAAATAAACCTAATAATCTATATAATCGGGAGAAATTTTCATTACATAATGCAATGTCATTCAACGAAATGCACCATCTAATGCTATTAACCACATGATAAGCATGTCACAAAAAAGCCCAGCAATTATTAATGTAATGGGATTGACTAACACAATAACAATCTAATGGAATCCAAATACATACGTAACTGGAAACATATTTGTTTAAAGTTTAAGCAATTTGATTACAAATTAAATCAAATCCTATTTTATTGCAGGGATGCTTTTCTCTGCGTGCATAAACAGCAACTTTGCTTACAACTAAAAAGTTATTACATAATATACTTACCTTTAAATGTATAAATTTGTCTGTGTACTCAATCCTAAAACACGTCTGCTTGTGACTGATTATATGCACAGTTCCACTGTCAAGGTTGAGTGGATGAAGTATGGTCCATAAATGCACAATTTATCGATTGTTTCAATTTAGTAGTTTTATGGGTATCTTCAAATGGGAGATAAATGGGATTGGCAAATGTGCCTCTATGGCGAATCCTCCTACTTTGCCATTAAAACTTCAATGCGGAACACCTTCACTGCTAATAATACCACGGAATATAAAGTGCATTACGAATATAAATAATCCGCAAAAAACAAAAGTTGGAAAGAGAGCTTAAAAAATAGGAGTAATTTTAAAATCACGCTAAGCACAAATTATGAAAAAGTGAATCCAATGCACAAGCACGGAGAACCATCTCACAACAGTCAAAAAAAGCAAGAATTAGGAAACAAAAACAAAATATAACAAAATAGTTTTACTATAAAGTTTACCATTGAAAGGTTCTTTTAGTTAATAACTCTTTTTTTTGGCCTTTCACTCAATACCTTTTTTGAGAGAGATAATTTACTCACAGTGGTCATAAAAAAAAAGTTGAAACATTCCTGTATCTATATATTAACACTAGATTTACGGACTGAGCCAATTTGACTCATTTAAAATTTTATTGCTATATATATATAAAACTGGAATATTAATTTTTTAAATATTGATTTTGTTTTTTATTTACGTAATGAAATGAAAGTAAACATAGATTGTTCCCCTCCGACGACCCCTCATTTCGCATATTCGAATGTGGTATACCTATTTTTACGGCTATGAGCCAAATTGACTCATAAAATTATTAAAATTTAATTGCTTTAAGAACATGAAACTTATAGCTTACATACAGAAAGTTCTTCTCAGAATTCTAAAGAAAGCTGATTCTTGAACATTCATGATCAACCTTGTCGAAAACACTTCCGTTCCCATGTCGAAAAGTCATGCTGTTGACGTACGAAAGAATTGTCAAGCTTAAGCACTATGCAAGTGAAGTTTGTGCTAAATGCAATAAAAATGTTGGCGAAAAATGTATTTCAAAAACAGAGTTTATATGTAAAAAATGTTTTCAATGAAGTTTTAAATAATAAATTTTTGATTATTTACGCTTTTGGGAAGCGTTGATTTTTGCAAAAACCTTAAATTTTTTGTATGAGTCAAATAAAAATAGTTAAATTCACTTCAGTAAAAATAGGTATATAATCAACGAAATGAATGAAACTTATATCATTTGAAAGCTCTGGTTCATAGCACGTGAACAATATAATTTTTATTCAATTTTTTTTTATTCATTATTCATTTTTTATTCATTATTTATTTGTAATTCATTATTCATTTTAGTCCTAAGCCATATAACATAAAAAAGTAATAAATGAATAATGAATAAAAAATTAATAATGAATAAAATATGAATAATGAACAAAAAATTAATAATGAACAAGGAATAAAAAATTGAAAATTCTGAAATTATTTGTGTATTGCATTCTTTGTGAATATCATTCAAACGAATAAAAAAATTATTCATTATTCTAAAAAACGAAACTGAATAATTGGAATTAATAATTAATCATTATTTTAATTAATCATTATAAAAAATTAATGTGAATTAAAAATTTTATTTTGAAATAAAGTTTGCATTGACTGAATGCATTCTTATGTCGTTATTCAGTTGTACTTAAAATTCTGAATATGAAATTCTGAATTCACAAATAAATTTGGCATTTTCAGTTATTCTTTTCTTATTCATTATTCATTTTTTATTCATTATTCATTTGTTATTCATGTTTTATTCATAATAAATTTTTTATTCATTATTTTTTTATTCATTATTCATTTTTTATTCATTTGTTACTCATTTTTAGTTTATGGCTTAAGACTAAAATGAATTAAAAATTAATAACTAATGAAGAATGAATACAAAATTAATAATGAATAAAAAATTAATAATGATTATAAGATAATAATGAATAAAAAATTAATAATGAATACAAATTAGTAATGAATAAAACATGAATAATGAATGGCAAATGAATAATGAATAAAAAATTCATAACAAATAAAAAATTAATATTGAATAAAAAACAATAATTGAAAATTCTTAAATTCTGAATAAAAAATTAATAAAAAAATTAGTTCATTATTCTAAATAATGAAAATGAATAATTGCGATGAATAATTAATCATTTTTTTAAAAATGATTCTGAATTAAGCATTTTATTTATAAATCAATTTTGCATTCATTGAATGCACTCTTATTTCGTTATTAACTGATTCACTTTTTTGTGAAAAAAATCAAATTGAATGCATTCTTTTACAGCTCTGCTACTCACACATTCACACTTTTGAGAGTCGCCAGAGTGAACAAATCAGAGCTGTGTGACTTTTTGTAGCTTTTTCTTTCCTCTCTTTTCAGACACATTCAAGCGTTGCTGAGACCACACAAAATTAAGGGGGTTGTAAATAAATGTGCACGCTTTAATCTTAAAAGAGAACGCAGCTTTATTGAGCCGGTGTTGATATTGTTATTTCATTGTAAGGTAGATATTTTTTAGATTAAATATTTGAGGTGGGTAGGGGGTGGTCATTCGTGAGTTACGTCACAAAAAATATTTTTATCTTAATATTTTATTCAATATTCTTCAATATTTTTTACGGTTTTTAGGAAAAAGTTTAATCTGGTTACTTGAATTTTGGCGGTTAAAATTCTTTATCGTTTTATGATAACATGTGATGAGACAAACCTTTAATCTTATATGTACAGGGTTGCCAATATTCGAAGCGCCCATTTTATTTTTAAATAAATCAAAGAAACCACAATTTTTTGGCTGTTCATCATGAATATCATTTAATTGGGTTCAAGTAGATTTGCTTACATTATTTCTTGAATATGATATCTCGTAAATGGTCGCCATTGGCCAATACGACATATTGTGCCCGTTTTGCAGCATTTTCCATGGTTTTCTTCAACATTTCGATGGGAATGGCGGTTATTTCTTGACGGATGTTGGTTTTCAGCTCTTCTAGGGTCTTTGGCTTGTTGACAATCGAAATCACCATTTTTTGACATCAAACGGCCAGGGAACAATTGCTTCAAAAAATCGATTGTAGTGCGGCTTGTGTGTGGTGGCGCGCCATCTTGTTGAAACCAGTAGTGCCTGATACGCTTTCGACGAACGATTGGCATGAAAAAATTGTTTATCATATCGCGATAACGCTCCTGATTGACAGTAACTCTGTGGCCATTATCATCTTCGAAAAAGAACGGCCCAATGAGCATTTTAGCACAAACGCCGCACCAAACAGTGACTTTTGCATCGTGAAGAGGTACCTCTTGAATCTCTTGTGGATTTTCAGTGGCATAAATACGGCAATTTTGTTTGTTTACCGTTCCGTTCAACTGAAAATGAGCTTCATCGCTCATTGAGTTGAGTTTTCACTATTGACTTGTTTTGTTGAATGTAAATTTCAACAATTTTAGAGCGTTCGCGTGGCGTGTACTGTTCCATTGTAAACATTTGCTTGGAATGACGCTTCAAACGCGGTATGTCATTAGTCGATTTGGCATCACTGCGGAAAGTTACAGTGTTGCCAGATGGGCGCTTCGAATATTGGCAACCCTGTATATAAAGACATGAACATCAAAAGTTCTCGTATGCTTTTTTTAGTATTTATTAAAAAAAAAAGGCTAATGAAACGTATACCAACTGAAAGGTACTGCACCATAGATGTGCAGAAACATGACAGGATATATGAGCGTTGAACGATATTTTCATTTTAGTAAGAAATTCCAGTCTGGTTGAGGAGGCTTGCACAATATAATTGAATTTTGGATTGGAGATCTTTGACCTAAAGTATAACCGTAAAAAGAGCGATTCTTAAATAAAGACTAAACTATAAGATATGGAAGAACATGATGTAAGATTGAATTTTACTGCATTATTCTGTGTCACGAACAAGCACACCAACGATGAGAAAGACACAAAAAGCAATACAATTTTGTATGGAAAAATGTATTGCTTCTCGTGTCTTTCTCATCGTTGGTGCGCTTGTTCGTGATACAGAATAATGCAGTTAGACATTGATCAGATCAGCAAAAAATTATGCAAGCACTTTTCGCCATCTTTTACGGTTACCCTACATTAAGAATTAATTTTATGTAACACTAGCTGAACCCGGTGTGCCTCACTACCCCCCTCGCGCTGTTGCACTTGATCGTTATCATCCGCTTGTCCCATGAAATAAATTTGTAAAAACTTAGGATCTTCATCTGGAATTGGCAATATTGATCCCATTCGGTGATAAATTTGGCCTTGAACTCTTAATGTTGGCATGAAGTTGTCTCGAGCCACTTTAGTCGCACCAAACGATGTCATTTGAAAACACCAATTGTATTTTCGTATGTTGCTTAAGAAATATTAGGAATCCGCTGTTGTACCTATATAGTGGAATATTATTATTTTGAATAATAATCATTTTATTTTTTCCTCTTCTTCCTTTTTTGAAGCCTTAGGGGCAAATTATTTATTTGTTCTTACCTGAAACTAACGATAGTAGTGGTTCTGGTGGTGATAGCAGTTCGGATAAAGCAATTTTACCATTTGCGCAGCACATTCCAGGTGCTTCATTTTTATATTTCTTAGCATTGCAGTATTGGCAAACTTATTCATTGGTCCAATGGCGACTAGCTTATCTTCACTGCAATCAATTTCTGATGTGTAGTGGAATGCAATCAGCTATATGATGCAGGGCTTCGACGATGCTGTGATCTTCGACTACGATCTTGTTGACGGTGTGCCTCACGTTGCTCTGGTGTCTCGGCAGCTCTTGATAAAGAGGATCGCAATCGGTCACTTCGCATGCGTGTTTGACGTTGAGTAGAAGTCTCGGAAGCCCTTGATGTCAAGGTTCGAGAACGGTTTCTTCGTAACCGTGTTTCATGCTGAACAGATGTCTCCGAAGCCCTTGATGTTGAGGTTCGAGATCGCTGAATTTCTAATTGTGTTTCGCTTTGAACAGCACTCTCGGAAGCCCTTGATGTTGAGTCAAGAATTTATTATTTCGTAAGAATATCCTATTGTGAAATTTTAATGAAAATCGGTCCAGTAGTTAAGACTATATTACGATTTTTAATTTTCCTAAAAAGGGACGTGGTCCCACCCACTTTTCTCCTGGTACGTATTCCTTATTATGCCAATACCATATGTACCAAATATCATCGACGTAGGTCAAAAAATGCCCAAAATATGGCGATTTAAATTTTTGGGTTATATGAATGGTGCCCACGCCCCTTTGTCCAATCAAAACTTCATATAGCCTATTATTTCTTCCAGAGTCACAGTAACATGCTGTGAAACTTTCAGGAAGATCGTTCCAAGGGTTTGGCCTCCTATAAAGCACAAACAAACAAACAAACAGACAGACAGACATTCATTTTTATATAAATATACCATATTGTAAGCAGATTAATTATAATTAAAGTAAAATGGGGCGATAAAGGGGGATTTGGTAATAAAAAAATCTATGGCTACCTTACCTGTAGATAAAAAGTATATAAAACTTTAGGTAAATACATATTACAAAAAAAGTATTTTGTATAGCAAACATTGTTAGTGGTATAAGTATCTGAATTAAAAAAGGGGCGGTGAAGTAGGCGTGGTTCATAGTAATATGGCGACGTTAACAGTATTAAGAGCAATATACTACCAAATAAAAAATAATCCGTTGGAAGGAACAAATTTGTACAGGGAACAAAAAGCTTAAAACTTAAATTTGGCGTGAAAAGGGGCGTGGAAGGGGGCGTGGCGTAAGAAATGTTTATTTCTACCTCGCCTGGAGTATAATGTGTATACAATTTGAAGTAAATCTGCTAAAAACTGTATGGGAGCAATTACATAATTTTAAAAAAGTGGGCATAAAAGTAGGCGTGGTCGAAAAAAGTACCCTATTAATCATGCCAGAGTCCCAGTTAAATGCTGTGAAAATTTCAGGAAGATCGGTCCAGAGGTTTGGTCTCCTATAAGGTACAAACAAACAAATAAACAAACACACATTCCATTTTATATATATAGATGTGAGAATATATATTGTGATGGTGAAATTTTTAACAAATAGTGAATTCTGAAAAATATCCGTTATTTTGATATCAAAATTATTTTGAAAACTAAAGATTTTCCCAGTACATCCAACGTTTATTAGTATGAAAAGTCGTTGTGTAAGAAAAATAACGATATACAGCAATTCCATTTTAAACGGTACCGTAAAATAAAAAATTACGGAATGACCATCTCCGATTTTGGTGAAAAAGTTTGACGTGATTTTTGGCGGAGTTACAGGGTGCACAAAATTGACAAAAATCGACAAAAAAGTCCAAATTTGATATCAAACATTTCTAAGCTGAATGTTAAGTCTATCGTTGAAAGGGTAATTAAACAGACTTTATTTAAAAATAATTTTCGAAGAACATAATTTAAAAATTCAAAATAAAATAAATTAAAGGCAAAAGGTAAAGCTTGCAAAATTACCTTTTCAACAATATAAAATGAACCCAGAAAGAAAATTAAATTCTGCTTTACGAAATATTCTAAATTATGAGAGAAACCATAAAAGGCAAATAGGTGTTTAAATGAAATGTTAAGGTTGAAAATGTTGAAGGGGTCCCAAAAAGCTGACTGAACGGAGGGTTGATATGTTTGAAAGAAAATTTAATAGGATTAACAATAGAACCAGCTCATACACTTTCCATTCTCAGAGGTTAATTTGGAAGCGATATAAGCTCTGTTGAAAATATTTCAAAGCGGTTCTTCCAGCGAAGCTACGGAACGACAAAGATTGTGTTCATTTTTATACGATTATAGTAAAGGGTTTATGTTAAGTAAGGTACACACACTTCAAGGCTACAATATTGACAAACGAGTGCTGTCATCTTCGCTATGCATCTATAATGTTCTGTTTTCTCAAATCTACGCTAGAGTGCCTCAGAATACGCTACGTAAGATCTCATTTTTGCTCACTACTTTACAGACAGTTGGTCGAATTTCGACCGCAGACGATACTAGTTTGTAATAAATCTGAAATGGTTTTTGAATTTGCTGAATTCAATTATTTTTTTAATGATCTTATTTAACTTCTAATCGAAAAGATAAAGTTGCACATTTTTGCTGGTATGGAATACTTATTGAAGAAATAACTACTGTAGGATGATTCATTATAAAAGCTATGCTTAATACTTCATATGAACAAACTTACTTTACATCTGACAAATGTGTTATTATGTTGATAACACCTTTATTGCTTCGTTTTAGAAATTAAAATAGTGCATCAAGTTCCAATGTTATTACACAAATTAAAAATTTGTGAAAATTTTGTATTAATTTAAAAATAATTTTTAAACTACTGTTTATTAGTTAGGCCGGGTCGGTCTCCATAAAAAAAGTGTTTGATTAACTCGGTCTAAAATATTCCTTGGCTAATTATTGTACCAACCACGAAAGGATTTTACGATATGTTAACCCTTAGCTGGAATTTTTTTAAAAAAGTGCCTTTATGGACAAAAGCCCGGTGTTTGTATGGGCAAGTTTTTTGTTTCTATGAATTGTTAAAAACAAAGAAAAGCACCAAAAATGATTACTATCAGTATATAAAATTTTGAGAAATCTGCTCGTTTGGTAATTTTTTTACTTTTTTCGATACGTTTCGATGCGATTTTGACTTCATACTAACTTCGACTCCATAGCAAATTTATCGTTAAATTTACCATTTATCCTTTGTCGTTTAGCCAACGCCAAACAGGTAGTAAAATTCCCTTCATAAATCTGGAGCTAATGAAGGGATAATCGACTTCAAAGGGTTTAATTGGTAACGTAACTTTTTTGATATACACTTGTGCTCATACAATTAAGACAAAAAATAATTTGCAACTATAATTGTTATAATATTTCTCTGATTTTGTTTTTTTATTTCCCTTTGTGATGATAAACTTCCCGTTATATCTGTTTTAAGTAAATACAAATTTTTTAAAGAAATTTGTTGTTATTCTTGGGCAGTGCATTTTTTATTGCGAAGCAATCAACTTCTAAGTGCTCACATAATTAAGACATTTAATTTAATAACGGTAAATTATAAATCTTTCTATTTTTTTCTTCATTGGAGTGTACATAAAATGATAATTGTATAAACTTTTGTAATATTAAAATTTGATTTGGCCTAATGGGAAAAAAAGAGCTCGACACCTTGTGAGAGGAAACTGATTAGATATTCCTTCCAAAACTCTGGAACCCTTGCCGAAGTAGCTAAAAATTAGAGTGTCTCGCGAGGTTGAGCAAATCTAACCCTTTTTTAACCTCCAGCGAATTAAGGGCTTAGATGGAAGCAGATTATAATGTTAAAATATCCTCGCAAACAGTTCGAAGGAGGTTAAAAGAAAATTCGTTAAATGGGCGAGTTGCACGGAGCAAACCAAATACATCAAAAAACAAAATTTGCGAAGAAGACTTGAATTCGCAAAGAAACATTTGGGTAAAGAGGAAAAATTTTGGGATCTTATTGTATGGAGTGACGAATCTAAATTTAATGTCTTCGGAAACGAGACCGTATGTAAGGCGTCGTCCATTGAAATAATTGGACCCAAGGTACACCAAAAAGACGGTCAAGCATGGTGGCTCTTTCGTAATGGCTTGGGGTTGTTTCACTTCATCTGGCGTTGGTCCAATACAACAAATAAATGGAAAAATGACAGGTGAAATGTATAAGGGTATTTTGGCGGAGCATTTGGACGGAGACTACGTCACTTTGCCAAAATTTGCCAGTTGCTTGGATCTTCCAGCAAGACAACGACCCTAAAAATTGCTCCCGAACAGTTACATCTTGGCTCGAGTCTAATCGTATCCAAGTCTTGGAATGTCCAGTTCAAAGCCCGTACCTAAACCCGATAGAGAACCTGTAACGGTCAGCTTCTTCAACCTTAATGAGCGGTAGCGGTCAGCACGTACTGGCAAGGGTCTAGCTCGTCGACAACTGGGCGGGGTGTTTGCTACTTCACGTGCTTCTACAAAATTTGAACTCTACACAAAAAGTAATTGAACTGAATCTAAACTTACCCCAATAAATAGCGGAATCTAATACTTCTCATCACCCGACAGTTTCTGGCCTTCTGGATCTGATTTTGTGATCCATTATTTGCCCACCCAACCATGTGTTCTTTTCTACCAATTAAATTCCATGAACACCCTAAAAGGAACGAACGGCTACTAGGTCAAATCACGCAAAAGTTTAAATGTTCATCTTCTGATTTTTATTCAATTTTATACTCATTAAAATAACATAAGCAAAATATTACAAAGTATTAATAACTTAATAACCATCTATCTTTGTGTATGTGTGTGTGTGTGTGTGCAAATTAGAATTCTTCTTTGTTTTCAACTGGCAAAACTTTAATTTACATTTTCTTTGATTTTCTAATGGCATTGGTTTATATTTTTTTTCTTCCACTATCTAATTTAACAAAAATATTATTATTTATTATTTTGCTAATATTAAGTTTTTTTATTATATAGTAACTATTACCTATATTTTGTTTATGACAACTTCAATGAAGAAAGAAAAGTAAATAAAGAGAGGCGAAAGAAATTTTAAGATAATATATAGTTACGCACAATTGGTGCAAATAAAACTTACATGTTTGTTTTTGTTGTCCGTCCGCTGGCCAGTCGTCGGGATACCAACACGAAGGGGTGGTTAGGGGAAATGAATTTAAGTTTACTCACTTATTATTTTCTTATCTTAAAGTTTCTTTACTTAGGCTGGAATTTACTTTTTTTTCTTTTGTTTTTTTTTTTATTCACGATTTAATGAATTTAAATATTTAACCTTTCTTCCATACTTTTGTATCTTCTAATTTTCACACACTCACACCACTTATTTTAGGTTTTAATACATTTTCTTTTATAACTAATATTAATATTAGATATCTATTTAACGAGCACTTTTAATTTTTGTTTTTTTTTTTTTTTTTTGTTTTGAAAACTAAAGATTTAAATTTTTAATTTGTGGTTGCATCCAAGAATGGTTTTGATTGTCTGCTTCGGGGTATTTTCGTTGCTTTCTGCGTGACGAATGGGTAACTGGTGGAGCACCCAAGCTTCCTGAAGGAATGTGTCCACTCAAGTGAACCAAAAATTCCGAGAAACGCAACGACAAAATCAGGAACAATTAATGCTGGGACACAGCAGGTGTTCCAAAAGTTCTGCAAAATACATTAATGTCCATTAGTGAATCAAAACGATGCACTAAGAAAGTGGTCGTACCAAAATTAATACTACGGCAAAATATTCGGTCACTATGTAATCCGTGGCTACTTAAAAGTTGATGTTTTGTTTTTAAGGTTTATTTTATGTAACGAACAGTGGCTTACTGTCACCGCGATGTGAATCAGATCACTAATAAATCAGAGAACTCAAACTAGACTCACTAGACTAAACAAGAAGGTATTGAAGCGACGAACATTCGGAATAGCGGTACTCTTTAATCCCTTTGTTGTCGAACTATTTGGTCAGCCACAGCATAGAGCCATAAAAAAATATTGGCATCACGCCACCTGTGCCTAACTAATAAGTCGTAATGATGCAATACAACGGGTTATTGCATTATGCGATTTGTTGTTGCGCCAATATTTTATTATCTTCTTTTTGTTTTGAAGTACAGGGGGTTACTCTAAACTTCAAATACATTTAAGAAAAATAAAAATATTCGTTAAATATATATATATTTTTTTTTTTAAAAATTTAATTCCCCATTACAAACCTTTGAGCTATAATTAAAAGAAAGGTTTCAGCTCGAAAACCCAAAAATAGGGCTGATCTGCAGGATATCATTCAACAGGAATGGTGCAAGATAACTCCTGAGCAATGACGGACATTGGTATGCTCCATGAGCAATAGATGTGCAGCAGTTATTCGCCAAAAAGGGTTCCCAAATTAATATTAATATCGTTGAGACATTTGGTAAAAATAAAACACATATTATAAAAAACATATGTGTTATATTTTAAATTCTTTTCAGATGTCTTAATTATATGTTGCTTTCAATGATGACGATATAAACTAAAATTGAATCATTTTCTGGAAAAATGAAATAATTTCAAAAAAAAAAAGCTTACATTATGCGTATTATTAATGGAAAAATAAATATTAAAGATAAATTTTAAAAAAAACTGTTCTTAATTTTTCAAAACATATATTTATGAATTGCGGTCGACGTGTCTTAATTGTATGAGCTCAAGTGTAAGTGCATCTGAATACCTTTCCCAAAAAATCAAATTCTATCAAAAGTGGACAATCTTTGAGAATGTGGCAGTTATTCGAAACTAAAGTCAATAAAAAATTAGCAAAAATCTAATCAAATCGGTTTGGTAAATTTTGCTTATTCTGTTGATTTTGGTTCAAATGAGTGCCACGTTAACAGAAATAGTCCGATTTTGTTAAGATTTAATTTTTTTAAAAAAATTCAGGTGCATCATTAAACAAATTGGAAAAAATAATAGCAACAATTCCATTAACGTACCGGAAAAATAAAAATTACGAAATGATAATATCCCATTTGGGTAAAATTTTGCATGGGGCATCACTGACGCAAATAAAAAACATAATTTGGAGGAAAAAAGTTTAGCGGATTTTTTGGCAGAGTTACAGAGTGCACAAAACTGACAAAAATCGGCAAAAACTTCGAAAATCGACATTTACGAAAAGTCATAGCGCAAACACTTCTTAACTCTTACTTAACTTCTTAAAAATAGCTTTGGGCAAATTTGGTTGATGGAGGTTTCATGCCTTGCGGTAAGGTAATTGATTTCGAAGAACACCATTTAAAAATTATAAATAATTTTTTACTTAAGGCTTACAACATTACCGTTTCAAAAAAAAACAATTAGGGTGTGGTCTCAATGGGTTAATGAGATATGTTAGTTTTAACAACTAAACACAAATATCTTTTGATTAACAAACGAATTTCTTAACCGAATTAAGATTGAACTACCGCTGAAATATATTTAAACGGACTTTAACTTAAAAATAATTTTACAAAATTTTAATGGTTTGGGTTTCCATCCCTTGCGGTTAGTTTATTGTCTTTAAAGTAAGTGTTCCATGAACACCATTTAAAAAGTTACCTTTTCAACAATATAAAAATTAAATATGGACATTTTAACATCTAAAAAAAAATTTCATAAAAAATATTTGTGCTTGGATGTTAAAATTACCTTAGTTCATATTGCATTATATTGTTGAAAAGTAAACTTTATCAGTGCTTTTTGGAAAAAGTAAAAAATATAGGTACCAAAACTTTTTAGGCATATTTAATGTACTTTGAAGAAGATTGTATAAAATTTTCAGAATTCAAATTAAAAATTTACTGACTACTCAAAAACAGCATACCAATGTCATGTCGCTGAAATGTAAACAATATACTTTTTTTGTGCACTAATCATGCCAATCTTTATGCCAACAAAACACAGTTTGTGGGAAGCTCTGCTTTTTTGTTTTAATTTAAAGAATAGTGCTGTTAATGAACATCGATTACTATGTGAACCATACGGAGAACATGCTCCATCAATAAAAACATGTGAGTACTGGTTTCAGCATTTTAAAAGTGGCTATTTTAGCACCAACAGCAAAGAACGCGAAAAAAAGGCCAGTAAAGTTTGAAGGAGCTAAGATGGATGCCTTATTGGACCAAGATTCATATCAAACTCAAGAGGAGCTCGCTGAAACCTTGGATATGGGTATGGTGGCAAAACAAAAAAATAGGGTTCCATATTGACTCAAGCCAAGGGACGTCGAACGCCGTTTTTTTACGTGTGAACAACTGCTCTAAAGGCGAAATCGGAAGGGGTTTTTTTCATTGAATCGTGACGGGGGACGAAAAATAGGTCCTCTATAACAACCTGAACCGAATATACATAGCAAGATTCTAATGCTATGCATCTAGTGAGATCAGTTTAGAATGCTCTACAATGAGCTACTTCAGCCTAACGAAACCATGAAGATACCAACAACAATTGATGCAATTGAGCCGAGTTTTGAATCTCAAATTTCCCAATCTGTCAAAAGACATGGCAAAGTGATCTTCCAACACGACAGGACCAGGCGGATTGAGCAGACTTTGGTCCACTACCACTTGTACCGGTCGATGGCTCATGGCCTTGTCGAGCACCACTTCACTTTTTACGTAGAAGCCAAAAATTGTGTCGATTCTTGGATCACCTCAAAAGAAGTGCTGCACAAAAGATAGGGAAAAGTCGTAGCTAGCGATGGACAATACTTTGAATTAAACACATTGTACCAATTTCTCTGAACAATTCTTCAAAGTTACAAAAACCCTCACATCTTATGTGTAGATACCCTAAAAATATGACGTGTGAGCAAAATAAGAGGTGGGTCAACCTATGTATCTTTAGTTGGCAAACAGTAATCTTCGACAAGATTGTGTAGAAGTAGTAGAAACAAACAATTTTGGATTTTAGCACTGATTATTTCACTGTGCAGGCAATATCTCTTTAGGAAAATCAAAGAACTTAAAAGTAATTGAAAAAGTAGTTTTTTGTCAACCACAAATGGTTGAAATTCTGACTTTTTCTATAGAACGATCTCGCATATTGTGTGAGGCGATATCAGCCACAAGCCAATTTTTTTTTCTTTAAAGATTGAAAAACCAAGTCATGCGCCTTATACGAACAACCTTTGGTTTTTGACCTGAAAGGAAAGGAATAGATTATTAGAGGAATAGATTATTAGAGGATTGGAACCATACGTGAATTATCGATTATGCGGAACAAACGTGAAAAACAATTTTGATTGCTTATAATCGATGCTAGTGTTATGCCTTAACCTCGGCAAGCATTTCCAGCCCTCAGTTGTTACTGTCCTTTAATTCCACGTTTTTCCACAATTTAGTTGTGGATTTTTTGTTTCAATAATTCTTAAATACAGTAAAGAAAGCGAAAAGAACCATGCCCGAACCCGGATTCGAACCGGGGACCTCTGAGTTGATAGTCAAGCGCACTCTTCACGAAACTACAAATATATTGTTTCGAAGGTTGAATTGACCTTCGTCTGCATATATTTACAACTCAATCAAAAAGTAGTTAATTTTGCACTTATTGAAAATTAATTTAAAAGCATAAAAGTTGAAAATTTGTGTTTATCAAAGAGATAACCAAAAAAACACGTAGCAACTCAACCAAATATTATATTTGAACTATTTTTTACTACTTCAATGCTAACAAACACTTTTAAAGAGAAATTATTAAATTTTACAAAAGAAACAGAACAATTTTTAGTAGTTCGCCGATTTTAATTGATATTTTTAAAGTTTGAATTAAATACATGAATTCTTGAGTATGTTTTAATAAATTACGAACAATTCTTAAGTCGAATAAGAAAAATTAAAAAAAGTATTTCATCAAGGTATTTCATATTATTTTCCAAATTATTCAAATGTTTGTTCAAATCATAAAAAAATTAAAGTAGATGCTACCTTAAAATAATTCAAAGTAGTTTAGCTTCTACACGTTTTAAATTAGTTTTCCAATTACTTGTTATGAAAAACAAGTTAGTTTGTTCCTATAAGGTTGCAATAAAATGGATTATATATATGTATATACAAAATAAATGGATAGCATATCGGTCGTTTAAATGATTATAAATTAAAAATAAACAAAAATGTTTCATAAGTGAAATTTGGCCAAGGTACATGCTCGAACAAATATGGGTTAGAAACATTCATTAATTTTTTATTTACTAACCTAACAGCATCATAGAAGAGTAACTTGCATAAATTTAATTTTTATTCCTCAAAATTCTTACTTTTTTATTACGAGTACAATTTATTTAGGGTTGAACGTTGCCTAGCACTGAAAGGGAAAGAAAAAATAGAAACGGGAATATAAAAATGTTGAAAAATAATTGCAAATTTGTCATGCAAATTGCAAATCACAGGAACTCAGTGTGTGTGTGTAAGTGTATTTTTGTAATGACATACGACGACGCAGGACAGAAACAATCCAATTGTAAAGCGAAAATTGCGATATCAACACTTGTGACGACTTTACACATGAACACATACGCTTTATATACAGGCGCGGATTCGGAGGGATATGAGGGCTGTGAGCACCCAGACGCTCAAAATTTTGTTGTAACAAAAATTGTAGGCACAAGTTTGCTTTGCATTTTTACTTTCAAATGGAAAAAAAATGGCCGTTGTCGTTTTTAACCGACTTCAAAAAGAAGTTTTTTTTTATTGTATGTACATTAGACCCGTTCACTTTACAAAAATGTTAAAATACTTTGGTGTTCGTCCATTTTCTGAAAGTCACCTTCCTAATGAGAACAAACATACCATAAGACCCAAAAAATTTGACCTTTAGATATTGCGCGAATCGTATTAAGGTCATTTTGGAGTTATTTACGACTTGAAATATTTTGAATAATGTGTTGCCAAATAATAACACATATGTGACCTTCTCCGAGAAAAGGGACCTAGTGTGTGAAAATGAAGTTTTGAAAAAAACGCTTCTCATTTTTTTTCTCATGTTTATCGATTTTCCCAAGTTCGTTTTGTACGTTTTTATGGGGTAAATAAATTTTTAGAACATATTTTAAAAACGTAACAAAAAATCATATTTTTAAAAAATAGATATAAAGCAAAATAAATGTTAGTAGTGTTTTTATTTTTTTTTTTTTTTTTGTAACATGTTCTGGACCATAAATGTGCAGTATGTTTTATCGTAAATCAAAATCACAAACATAATGTCGCTGGAACAAAATAAGAAAAAAATATTACGTGGAAAAACAATAACTTTGGTTTATAAGTTAAATTGCATATTTAAAGCTTCGCCAAAAAATATCAGATGCATATTTTAAAAAATAAGAAAACGTATAAAAGCTTAGATTATTATAAACTATATAAAACCAGGCGCTTTGCTGCCACGCCCCCGTTTCCGAACGCCCATCAAATATAATCTTGCTTGTGCAAATTGTGGTCGAATACTTAAAAATTTGTTAAAACTTGAAAAATTCTGACGGAACGAGCATTTAAAATCATGTTCATTTGTAATGTTTGACAAAAAAAAATTGCTTCAAAAAAAAAGTCATCGATCATCCAAAATACATCGTAAAGTAGCTCCATACAAAATGTATGGGAAAATGAATTTATTTTTTTTGGGGATTTTTCGGGAATTTTTATAAATATTCTTCTTGTTTGACTCGAGACCAGTTCGAATTGGTATAAATCATCGAAATCGGTCCAGTCGCTCTTAAGTTATAAGCGTAGTAACTAACGCCACTCTCTTTTTTATATATATATGATTTTTCTTAAAAATATATTCCGTATGTGTTTTTGCTTAAAACCATTTTTGTCCTCAGATAGAGATTTTGCACACGGTGGTGCCCATCTAAAGAAGTGGGCGGTATTTGACAAAGGGGCGTGGTAATATAAGGAAAACACCGTATCTCGAATAATATTGACACTAGGGCTATGAACTTAGGTACAGAGTAGACACAATTATGGAAAATTACGCTCAAGAAAGTGAGCGTCATTGAATGAAGGGCGTAGCAATATTAGAAAAACACTGTATCTCGAATAATATTGTCACCAGGGTAGTAAGATTCGTTACAAGAATGGGCAGAAGAATCACAAAACACGATAAAGAAAGTGGGCGCAATTCGGCAAAGGTTTGTGGCAATATTCGAAAAGCACTATATCTCCAAAAATGTTGACACTAGGGTGATGAAATTTAGTACAGTGGAGAGGCGTGGCAATATTAGAAAAACGCTTTATCTCGAATAATATTGAAATCCGGGTAGTAAAATTCGTTACCAGAATGTGCAGAATTATTAAAAAACACGATTAAGAAAGTGGGCGGAATTCGACAAAGGGCGTATTATAATTAGAAAAATTAACACTTGGGTACTGAAATTTATTACAGGGGTAAGCACAATTATAAAAAATAAATATCAGGAAAGTGGTCGTTATTCGATAATTGGGAGTGGAAATATTAGAAAAACACTATATCTGGAATAATATTGAAACCAGGGTAATAAAATTCGTTACAATAGTGGGTAAAATTATTACAAAACACGATGAAAAATGTGGGTAGAATTTGACAAAGGACGTGTCAAAATTAGAAAAAGACTGTATCTCAGTTAATATTGACACTGGGGTACTGAAATTTGGTACAAGAGTATGTAGAATTATAACAAAATACTATCAAGAAAGTAGGTGGAATTCTTCAAAGAGCGTGTTACTATAAGAAAAACACTGTATATCGAATAATATTGAAATTTGGGTACTAAAATGCATTACAAGAATGGGTGGAGCTATTTCGAAAATTTATCATATCTATACTATTATATAAAAGGAGGCTCACGAAATTTCATCCAGAATAAGCTCGGTAACCGCTGAACCGATTTTGATAATTCTTTTTTTATTTTATTCCTATGATACTATAGATTGTTATAGCTTACCAAGGTTTTCGAAAAATTTATTCTTTAGTTATTGCAAAATCACGCATTTTATTTGATGCCTATATTCAACCAGCAGCACAATATAACAGCAAACAAAGCTTTTCTCTCTTTGTCGAGAGAGTTTCTCTCAATATAATACGACAGCCATGTTGTGTAGTTAAGCTGAATTCACTGATAACCTTCAGCATGTTTTTGCGTGATTTAAAATAATGTTAATCAAGTTGAGAGCGAGCAGAAATTTTTCTATCTAAGCGAAAACTTCATATGAAAAAAACTTTCAAAACATGCTGAAGGTGATCAGTGAATCCAGCTTTACTTTCAGGGGGATTCTTGCTTTCATACAGTGTTTTAATTAATTTTCTTTGTTAATGTTTTGAGGGGAGTTGCCAGAGATTTGTTATCAGCATTAATTATGTTTTGCAGCCTTGCCAGCCAGCTTTTCCCCACTTGAGATTGTGTTAGTCTATCTATACGAATATATAAAAGCGTTGTTACACTGCACGGACGTTTGACAATCACGCAAGAACCACTGAACCGATTAACACGATATAGTTATCAAACGATTTTTTATTCCAACTTTATCGTAATATGCTATGTTAGATTTGACATGTCTATTTTCCATGCCCACTTTTTGCAAATAATGCTATATTTCAGACGATTTTGGTCGTATGAGACTAGAATTTGGTAATCTACGTTGCATGGTTACTTTCGCTAACTTTACTAAAAATGGACATGACCCACTTTAGTTAAGTCCACTTTTCGGGGGATAAGCTTGGAGTAAAGCAAAGCGCACTAGGTTGAAGCTCAATTGAGCTGAAATTCTGGCATTCTATTGTTTTGAGTATGCCACACCCCCATTACCGCCCAGAATTAATCAAAAATGTTATACTTCGAACGGTTTTGGTTGTTTTAGACTAAAATTTGATAATTTAGTTCATACGGCTACTTTCGGCAACTGTACTAAAAACGGCGAATATATAAATTTTTTTTCCGAATAGCATGAAAATTCGTATATAGCAGTAAGGTGGTCTGCGGCAGGACAACGTCTTCCGGGCAATACTATACATCAATAAGAATGCTGTACATATCAGAAAATTCTGGTCGTCATGCATTGATGTTTCAAAGGGAAACGTCTAGCATGTGTTTTGTTCGAAGGTCAATTTACACTTTTATAAATTCACAAAACGATCATAAAAAATTCATTGAATTGGGTCAGGATAAATTCTGCTATAACTATAACGTTAACTATGAATATATAGATAAGGAAATAGATTAAAACATAGATTTATGTATATAACTTTGGAATAGTTTGAAATATTTGAAATAATTTTCACAGAATTATTTTTTAAGCTATATTTGAAAATGTTTTTCACATAAATTAGTTTTTAAGCTGTAGCACATTGCAAAAAATATAACAACATTTTAAGTAAATTAGTTTTCATCAAAAAATCATAGGGGGGGGGGGGGAGGGGAAGGTGTCCCATGATTTTTAATGATAGAAACTGTTTGTGTCAAAAAAACAATTTTTGCAGGTAAATTATGTTATATGAAGGAATATGGAAAATGAAAATTAAAAAAAAATTAAAATTAAAAAAAATATGTACAACAAAAGCAACTCTTGGCCTATTGTTTAGTAAAAGTTGTATATTTAAGAAATTTTTTGAAAACAATATAAAACATTGGATTGGTGAGGTAACGGTAAACCTTTTCTCATTTTCCAAATATACTTAATTGAACTTTCAAACAAAGAAAATTGGATGAAAATTGATTTGAAAATGGCGGAAATGTTTGCTTGCTAAGTCAAAACATGAAATTTCGATCGTTTTTTTCTCATTCTGAGGCTTATGAGTTATACTGAGAAAATCTATAGTTTTGAGATATCGCAAGAATTTTAATGTCATAATAACAGGTTTTTTTAAAACATACCTAATATCCGTACAAAACATTTAAGAAAAGAAAAGAAAATTACCGTTAATTTTATTAATCAACGACTGTCCATACAAAAATGCATTGTTATGCATTGAGAAAGTCTATAGTTTTTGAGATATTATCAAAAGTGTGATGTAATTATAACGGTTTTTTTTTAAATTTAAGAAGAATTGTTGTTTGGCCGAAGCCCAATAACAACAATTATTGGCCGAAGCCCAATAACAACAATTAATAATATATGTAAAAAATTATATTTTTGATTTTTTTTACAAATTTTAAATTTTAAAAATTTTTTACCCAAATTTTATTCTAACGCTGTTATGCAGGACTTTTTCAAAAGTAAAAAAAGAAAGCCAGGTAAATTTATGTCATCATAACTATTACCGTTAAAATAAGTTATTCAAATTAAATAAAGTAATTTCTTATACCATTTATAATATCATTAATATTATACCATTTTTTCATAATTAAACAAAACAAACACAATAATTTTTATATTTTGAATTTGTTTTAACAACACTTAATATTTTCATTTTAAGATTAAAATTTTTTACATGGTATTTAATATTTTTATCGCAGGCGAAGCAGCGGGTATTTGCTAGTCCTCTATAAACGCAGAAATAAAAACTTTTTAACAAAAACGGAATCAACTTCAAAACCACTGCAAAGTAAAAAATAATTTTAAATTACTTTTTCTATCAGTTTCTTGGTCAAATTTGACAATTTATTTATATAGGGTGCGGTGGGGGCTCATAGCACCCCCAAAAATTATAGCTCTTGAATGGTTTTTGGCTTAAATCGCAAGAATGGACATTTTTCTTAATTTCTATGTGCTCGGATTTGAACATTTTTGGTTTTGGCAAAAAATTATGGGGATACTTCGAAAATGTTCGTTTTTCAATTTTTAAAAAATGGTAGGGTGAAGTGTTTACCAAAAGAATCTTTCCATTTTCATGTATAAATATCAACATAAATCGGTTCAATGGCCTCGGGCAGGCTCCTTAGTCAGCAGGAAACTAAAAAGCTGAATAAAAGTCATCAAATCCAAATTTATTATTTTTTGCTAATATCGAGGTCAGAGTCGCAGTTTCGACAGGTGTGTAAAGGAAAATGCAAAAAAAACCAACAAAAACACTAAATACGCATTAAAACGGAGTTTGTGGGGTGAAACGTTTCATTTTAAAAACACGGCTGGCATCACACAACCACTCGATAGATATTTTGAAAACACTTTATATTTTTTAAGAACAACATTAAACAAACATGCTGATATATTTTCCTTGAATTTGTATTCAGTACTTGATATAAAACACGATAAATTCATTCGATCAAAAAAAATTTTTGGAAAAAAATGTTTACCACTGTTTTGGAAGAGCAACACAATGTATGTCTGAACGCTTCGCTGTATCATGAAAAAATGTGCGGCAACGAAAGCAACACGTGACGGAATATTACTTGGTTATATGTAAGCCCGCTATCAAAATTTCACAGGTGAAACGCTTCACCCACCGAAACGATCACCCCACCCTTCATACATTATTATATTGGAAATTTTATCATTTTAATTTCTACCTGTTTGTTTTATTATCATAATTATATTAATTCCTTTATGAATATAAAAGTTTTGAAGTCGGCGCTAGTCTTTACCACACAATCATGATCTTTTGTGATCCCTGCACTGCCAATACGAACAAGACTTAAGAAACGACCCTGCAAGACAAGTTCTGGTTAAATAACCAGTTAATTTAACTCGTAGTGCTGTCGGAAATTTAGGTTAGTTTGCAGAACAAAGTTTCTATCAGTTTTTGAAGGGCAATGTGAAAAATCTGACTGAAACTCACGTATACGTATGATTTCCTGTTAACTTCTTAGGCATGTATTTTAAAGACCCACACATCATATAGTTTTCTTGCTTACTCCTGTTAGCTTTAACGAAAATGTCAGTTAGATGTGACTTAGTTATTACTCACTTAATGACGAGAATATCGGTTACACCTGTTTAAAATTAAAGTTAGCTTCAGTTAGATCTAAATTAGTTATTAGTCAGTTAATGCCCAGGATATCTGTTACGACTAATTGATATTCCAGTCAGTCATAATAGAAACCAAAATATTTTATATAAATTTTTTTAATTTTTTAGTTTTTTTGTTTAATTGTTAAAAAATTAACAATGCAAGGCAAAAAATTAATAATCTTGTCTAAATACAAAATATGATTTAAGAAACTTGCGAATTGTTTAACATTTGCTTACATTTCAATCATTATTGGACAAGTTTAAGACATTACAACATCGTTCGATGGATGTTTTCCCAATTCTCGAGGGGATATTTGCGAAGCAAGACTGCTGCTGCATTTCATTGCTAACACTAGTTGGATTGAAATTGCGATCAGCAGCCAAATTGCAAGATTAAATAAATCGTAGAAGTCTTTGAATCGCTTGAAAATATGGTTACTGTTGTCAAACTCATACACGTATTAATTGAAGGAATCATTGGTACAATGGGCATGACCACTAAAATTAAATTGTCAAGATTAACGGTAAAAAAATCGCTGGGAAAAGGTTCAGTTTATTACATGTTACTTGTGGCTGCGATTTGACAAGTGGTCCCCACTCCCTATCTTTGGTTTCCAATTTTATGTACCCCGAGTCATATTAACTTCATCACTTACTATTAATTTTAGAACCCGAACAGCACTTGGATTAAAATTTCATACTAGTTATGGTAAAATAGTTTGGCCTTGTATGGAATGTAAAAAACCAACATTCCGTATAAGGGCAAATAATTTTATTATACAAAAAAACACCTTTAGGACCGGCACCATTATCCGGAATAATGTCCATGCACCCCATGTGCCCATTTTGTACAATACATGTAAAATAAATAAAAGAAATTCTTCTTCAAAGCGCTGCTCTGTATTTGCACTTGCACTGTGCTAGCTGAGCACGAAGAAAAAGAGAAGAATAGAGAGCAACATGTAGTGTGTTGAAACTCTCGCAACACAAACGCGTCAAAAGAAAATGATTAATATATGCGTACCAGTTGGGATGATTTTGTAAATAACTTAACACTTTAATTAAACACACTTATTTTTAAAACTTCAAAAGAAAAACACCCCTAAATAAAACTGTATCACAAATATGATAATTTAAAACTTTTTTCATAAAAATCGGCCCAGTACTTTTTGAGTTAAGGCTTAACTTTAAATTTGCACTTCAATTTTATATAATAGTATAGATATAGATAGTGGCGACCGTAGCTTAGTGAAGAGAGTGCGTGGCACCTAAGCTAAAGAACCGCGGAAGCCCGGGTTCAATTCCAGCTCAGACAGAAAGTTTTTTCAATTGAATTAATTTTTCTGTTCGATCGTCACATCTCTGCAGACAATGGCAAACCTCAGAGAGTAAAAATTGCCATGTAAAGCTTCTTGAGAACATAAGCCGTTCGAAGTCGGCATAAAATATGTAGGTCCAGTTCTCGGTAATTTGTGATCAAACATTCAATAACAAGCACAACACAATTGATTAATAGAAGCTAGGTCAAAGTCCTTCCAAGGCTGAAATGGCCAGTTTATTTTTTTTTTTATAGATATAGATTTAGATAGATACACTATGACAAAAAATGAGGGTCATTGTCTCTGGGGTGAACCAACCAATCTCAAACGATAGTATTTTACAATATAACAAAAGCCACAGTCCTATTTTTTACAGTTTTTTTTATAGACCCTTTTTTTGAAAAAGACCCTATAAGTCAACTTTGGAGGAAGGTCAAGATTAAAACCTTCCAAGAAAATATTTCCCAGAAAATTTTACTAGGGGTCACCCAAGACAAGTAACCTCTACGAGTTAAAGGTTTCACATAAAAAACTTACCGAAAAGATAATACATTTATTTTTAAGCACACGCTCAAAAATCTTGGACTAAATTCTAATAAGTCCTGTATTGTATATATGACGACACCGAAACTGTATTAAAATTTAATCAACGGTATATATTACAATTGATTTTAATTCTCTCATGGGACTTAATTTTAATACATGCTTGTATTAAAATATTTTTTACAAAAATAAAAAATTAACGAAACATGTGAAATTCGAACCCACTACGTTTAGGTTATAAGTTTTTGGCTCTACCAACTGCTCTATGAAGCCACATGTATAAGGAAATGATAAACATGCATAAGAACCGAACCAAGCCGAACGCTGTCTTTAAAGACTAATCCAACTTGTGTTAAATATTATTCCAGGTTTTATTAAAAAATGTCTAGTATTTTAAAGAGTTTGAATTCTAATAGAATAAGTATTGAAAAATGCATGATTCCAACGATTGGATTAAAAATTAGTCCAAGATTTTTGACCGTGCAACTTTTGCATCGTGCGATAATAATATCTTCATTTAGAAATAAATTTGTAATATTATAACGGTCCGTCGTAACGGTATAAAGCTATAATTATATTCGTAATACTTTACAAGTTATAGTAACAAATTACGTAAGTTGCATTAAGGTGGCTTAGCTTAGAAATTCAATTAAGTGGGAATGGAGTTATTTAATTCAAATTGTAAAAGTGAAAGTGTCTATACCTCTCTAAAGTGTGTAATATTTCATGCCATAACAGTGATAATGATATGGATACTATTTAAAAAAAACATTAAAATTACCTAACATGAAAATAAATGTATTATCTTATTTATTATTTGAGTGAAATTTTCTGGAGAATATTTTTTGGAAGGTTTTAACCTTTGACCTCCCTCAAAAGTTGACTTATAGGGTATTTTCCAAAAAAGGGTCAAATTGACCCATATTGGACAGAGCTTGGGGGATAAAGTGTCGCGAAAAAATATTCCCCGGAAAATTTTAACTAAGGCTTTCGAAGACAAGAACCACCCTATGTTATGTTTAACGTATTATTTTTTATATTTTTTAATTTAATTTTGACCAAAAAAATTTTAATTTAAAACCTCTGTAAAAAAAATTTGTGACGTATTAGAGCAAAAAGTGACTTGGGCTTTTGTTGTTGATGTCAAATACTATCGTTTGAGATTGGTTTGGTTCACCCTCAAAAATATGTGTTGCACTGTGTAATCTTATATTGAATCTGGATCACGAAAATTACGGCCAAACATTTAAGAAATAAAGCCATATTTTTCGAACTTTATTTCTAAACCAATCGGGAGTAATTTCGTACAAGTTCGGACGTTTTTCCAAAAATCGATGCTTCACAATTTTCAGGTTTTCTTTTTCGGGTCTTTTTTCCAGGCTTAAATTCCGGGAGCCTAATTTTTTTTGCATTATGATTTTGTTGGGCACTCATATTCGCTGCTTCACGTCTTTTGGATCTTTCTTGCTTATCGCTGAAATCAAGTTTTGGGCTACCTGGTTTGCTTTTTTCACGACTTTTAAGCGCATACTGAGCAAATAAGATATTTCAACATTTTAATTTAACAAATCCGAGTTTTGTAGCTCATGTTTGCTTATATTATGCCATTTTATTAATATTAATTTAATATTAATTTAAATAAGCATTCAAATATTAACTTTTAGCAAAATTTTGTCTCTGACTTTATCAATACACCTCAACTTTTTTAAGAAATATATAGCTCCACCTTTTGTAACATACATTTTGGTTAGCAATATCACAAACTTAAGTTTTTCTAATATTAAAATGATGTGTAAGTTGTATTAGTGGTAAATGGAGTAGTTTTTTAATCGTGTTGAAGTTAAATTTTGACTAAATTGTTGGCAAATTAACTTTGAAATGGCTTGTTTAGCTTTTCCATAAGCAGTGGAATTCTTTGGCATCTTTAATCGGTAACAGGCAGATTCAAAAATATTATAAAACAAAAATCCCACTCTTAACTCATTTTACCGCTATATTTGAAAATATTGACGTGAGGAAAATATTAAAAACTGACCTACAGTTGTTGCACCTACTAAGTAAGTAAGTAAATAGACTGTGATCATTTGAAAATTCGGAGGATTCAAATTTTGGTACCAAATGAATCAAGAAATGGTGCGTGCTCCTTGCAAATCATTCCTCAGACGTTTGCGTCACACAATCAAAGAAAATGGCAAACGATTTTAATTAACGACCTAATTCCACTAATTTTATAAATAAGCTCATCAAATAAAAAGATATTATGACATTGCATTCACTACTTTAGTATTTATTGCACTTCATTTTAGTCAATTTTTTTTATTTTAGTATACTTATCCTGGGTCACACTGAAATATAATAATATCTTATAGGGGATGAAAAAAATTTTACAATTTATATAAAATATTTCTGTTTTGTTAATATCTTCAACATTTTTTGAGATATTTTGAAATAATAGCATATCTTATTGAGTTAAATTTACAAAAACAAATCGTTTTAAGGGGACTAGGGAAGTAGTAAAAAGTATATATATTTTTTTCATATCACTACAAAAGACGATTTTTTCACAATATGATTTTGCCACTACCGTAATAAAATTTAAGACGTAAAAGCCTTAAACTTCAAAAAAATAGTAAGCTTGTGCCTAAATTAAATCAATCGGATTAAATTACGTCTGAATTAAAATCTTCATCAAAATGCCAAAACCCTTAAAAATTCCTTAATGATTAACCACGAAAGCTTTTATCTTTTAAATCCGTCTTTTGTTTAAGATTTGGCAAAGTCGTATCAAAACTACGCTATCTTCCATTTTAAATTATTTTATCAAAATTATAAAACTTTCATCAATTTTATACAAAAAGAGCTATCGACGTGGGATTCAGTATTTTAACATTTATCTCAGATAGATTAATATCATGTTTAGTATAAATAAAAAAAGGTTTTAGGATTACTCTTGGAGACAACTGTGGGGCACGGTTGCCACTTTTGTGGGAAAAATCCCATTTGTGGTTATTTTTATTTGCCATGGGAAATGGGAATTCCCATAGGATTTTTTAATTGAGTGTGGTTTTTTTTAATTCACTTGGGATTTTTTTGTTTTGAAGGATTTATTTTTATTTTTCAGTTATATATGTAAATTATATACATAAAAGTGTATATTTTTCATATTTTGTGCATTGTCAAAATCGTCTCAACCCATTATAGCAGTCCACGAAAATAAAACACGTCCGTTAAGTTTGATCGCTTTATTGACTGTCGCTCTTTACGGTGGCAAAATAACTTAACGCTAGAATATTTACAAGAGTGAAAGAAATGGATATCTATATACAATGGATTGTTACATTATTGAGAATGTATAAGTTTAAACATAGTTTAATCATTATTATACAAACAAGTGAAATAAAGTAGAGTGGCTAGGTTGCAACACTATGTATATAAACTAAAGGGTCCGCCAAATAACTTTTTTTTTTAAAACTCTATAAAAAAATCTACTGGATATTTTCTCAAATTTCTTTTTTTATTTGAAAGTACTATTCTTCCGGTTAATAATGAAAAACAATTTCATTCAAATGGCTGCCTCGGCTGGCGCCTACACGATCGGTCCAATTTTTAAGCACATTATCGATTGTGTGCAGCTGTATTTCACCAATGGCTTCACGAATATTGTCTTTTAAAGCGTCAATTGTCTCTGGCTTGTCGGCGTAGCACTTATCTTTGAGGGCACCCCACAAATAATAGTCCAACGGTGTCCAATCGCAGCTCCGAGGTGGCCAAACGACATCAGCTCTGCGGCTGATAATGCAATCTTCAAAAACAGGGCGCAAAACATCGAGTGTAGCTTCGGCTGTGTGGCACGTAGCGCCGTCCTGTTGAAACCAAATGTTGCCAATATCCTCCTCTTCAATTTTTGTGAACAAAAATTCGTTCAACATGGCCCGATAACGATCGCCATTGACTGTAACGGCCACTCCTTGCTCATTTTCGAAGTAAAATGGCCCAATTATGCCTCTGGACCAAAATCCGCACCAAACAGTGACTCGTTTTGGGTGCAGCGGCTTTTCAATGTATGCGTGCGGGTTTTCTGTGCCCCAAATGCGACAATTTTGCTTGTTTACATACCCGCCATGATCAAAATGAGCTTCACCTGAAAAGATGATTTTTTTGGCAAAATCAGCATCTTCTGTAGGTCGATCGCAAGTGTAAAAACAACCATATTCGTTCAGCGGAAGGATAAAACTAATTATCTGTCAAATCAGACATGAGCTAAGTGTTATCATTTACGAAATAAGCACTAGTTGAAAAAAAAACGTTATATGGCGGACCCTGTACTACACCATCTATATGATTTTCGCAAAGAATTCGTTAAGATTTCAGTTACTTTGGTTTAGTGGGAAGTTCTTTCACTCTTGTCATGTAATTACATGCACTGGGAAAATATGTTTCAGTGAATTTTTTTTCTTTTTTTATCAATATACAAAATTGGTATATCTTACAATTGATTTTGATTGATTCTTCAATTTGATTTTGTATATCTTAAAAAGATAAAAATTTCGTGATTGTCTTTTGCTTTTTAAAGACTAAAAACTTATTTGGAACTCTTTTTGTAAACTTTGTACAGGTTTGAGGTGGATTCAACAAATAATTTTTATTGAATATTATTGCTAAAAGTACAAAATTACTAAATATACTAGTTCTTTTTAATTTTTTTAATTTTTTGTTTCATTTTTGACAATTCATTATGTCTGTATTATTTGCTGTGGTAATATTTAATAGAAGAGAGATTTTTTGTGGTTTTTGTTTAATGCAAATGGGATTTATCGCGGTTTTATTTATATACAAATGGGATCTTAAATGTCCGTGGGATTTTTTGTGTTTTTTTTTAATTGCGATAGGATTTTTTCAATTTTATACCATCGGAATTTTCGTGGTTATTAATTTTTGCTATTGTGGGAAAAAGATTTTTTTCATGAGAATTTAAGGTGGCAACCGTGCTGTGGGGATAAGTTTTTTCCAATTTTATATCTCTATGAAATTCAACGCAACTAAAAAAAACCACTGAACCTATCAAAATTACATATTTGTAAAAATTTGACCAAAATTCTAAATAGTTTCATCAGATTTAATAAATTTATGAAAATTTGATGTACTTAATAATGAAATGGATTTTATGCAATTTTTTCAATATTTTTCAAATCTAAAAACCAATATTCTTAAATTTTCGGAAAATAATTCTATTTTTATGATTTAGTTCCCAATATTTTAAACTTAAAGATAATTAAAGTTAGCTAAATTCAATAAAAATATAGTCATCTTAAAAAAAATAAATCAATTTTCAGATTTTCGCTTTTTTGTTTTATTTTTTGAAGTTGACTACCTTAGATTTTTTCCTCAAGGTGATTGTGAAAAACAGACATAATTTTTGAAATAAAATGTTTACCTAAAATTGATTGCTGTGATCTTGCAATTTTTTTTAATGCTTCAGTGTGAAATTGATAAACTACAATTTAGTTATTTATCATCCTCCCACGAGCAGATTTCAGATCCGCCACTGAAAATATATATATGTATATGCAAATTTACATATATGTAAATACGTACGGTTAACGGACAAGAACGAAAGGATATGCCAACATATGTACACACAAAAACACACACAAACCTACACGCGTACTTCACGCTACTGCTCGCCTTCTACAGAAGCCAAAATGACAACTAATGGTTCATCAAGCTGGACTTTGTTCATGATGTTTTTCTAGCTCACTTCATGGGCGTAGAATCGGTAGCAGTTGTGGGTGGTGTCAAATGTTTTTTTTTTGTCTTTGCCCCACGACAAACTCATGTGCCGCAAATTATTTTTCTACTATTCTGCTCTTACATGACGTTGCCTTGTGATGGGCAGTTTTTATATCCAATAAATTCAAGTTTTTACTGAGATTTATTTGTGCTGCAGTGCAGAGAGTTTTATTTAAAAAAAAAAATGAAACGAAATGTTGTAATGTAATGTTGGCATTTCAAAAGTTCATTGGCATTTAAAGGCAAACATGTTAACGAAAACAAATATTTTGTGAAATATTCTGTGAAATGCTGCAATTAATACTTAGTTCTGACAAGACTATCGAATTGAATATAATTAAGAGCATAAATGCTTTTAATGACGAAAAACTTTCTTAAAATGCCTTAAAGTACTATCAAAGAACTCATGAAAAGAGTCACTTGAAGTGAGCCTCAAATTTAACCATTAAATAGCACACCGGTTGAATTCGTACTCCCAAAAAGTTTGTCCAGTTGGTCATATCAACTATCAAACCGTGGGACTATTGCATGCTGTGGATTTGAGTCCTTAACACATGTTATTTCCAAACTACAAACTCTCAAATTTCAGTTAGGGGGAAAGAACTGACAGGCTTTGTACCAAAAAAGTTACTAATTTATAGTTTCATACTCGTGTGCATTTTGTACCGTAAAGTACACTATTTTAACAACAAAATCAATATATAAATTTTTTTATTTATGACCATTGTTACATAATAATTTGTTTTTTTTTCAAAAGACCATCATATATTATGTTTTGATATTAATATATTGGTTAACTCTTAGCTAGAAACAATAATGTGCACCAAAGTCATGAAACACTAATTAACCCTGTAACTCCTAAGGGTGTGAAAATAGACCCTCTCCCATACGATTTTTTGCTCAATTCGAAATCACCTTTCACCTCTGCAAATAATTGCACTCTATTGCGCGACACCCCACCTGCAATTTGTGGTTTTTGTAATAAACTTTAAAAAACCGTTTTTTTCTTTTTTTTTAAGAAGGAAATGGTTCGATTTAGTTTTTTGCAGTTTCTTGAACAAATATATGTAACAGACTAGTTTCCTTTTGTAAATTCCCAGTGCAAAGACCTCGCAAATAAAATTGTCAATACAATGAACCGAGGTATTGAAGCTTTAACCGGATTTTAGAGATCTCCGGCAATTTTAAAAAATTCTAGTAGTGACTTGACCCAAAGCGTGGCAGGGTTTTACAAATATTAATTTAGCTAAATATACCTCAAGCAATACCGAATTATAATAGTCTTTAATGAAATTGCCATATAAATTTGTTTAAAGTTATTTTTCGCCTTAGTTGCGAAGTTTCCTTAACTTGAATATTACCCAATATTTACTTAAAGACATACTAAAAAGTTAGCCATTTAAACCGATCTTTGAGCCCACATTAAACCAAAAAGGTAAAAAAACTATGTGAGTAAAACCAATTTCCTGGTGAATAAAAGGATTGTATTGAGGTTTCGTTCTTGTTTTGATAATCAATATAATATATATAATTTATTGGTTGGACTTCAGTTAAATTCTTTTTTAAAAATAATTGCATCTTGTTGCAGAGGAATATGGCCTAGAAACCAGAGCTATATTAAGCCAACTCTTCCGGGTCTGCCATATTTTCATCGTACCTATTACACCGTACAACAATTATGGGAAAAATTTTGCACACATGAAGTAAACCATATACACGTGAAGCAGAGGCAATGGATAGTATAACTGCCTTCTCACTTTTTCTCTAGACTGTCAGGATTTTTTTTAAGGACCTTCAAGTTACAAAAAGTATTTGTTTGAGCAAATTTATTTAAATACTTAAAACCTTCAAACTATTGCAATATGGATATGAAATGAAAGAAAACAATCTCTTTTAACAGAAATACGAAGTGCCAATACATCCGTACCAAATATGTAGATAAGTTTAACTGACTGATATTTTGTCTGAAATTTATGGAAATAATTTTCAATTCTTTTGAAGTAAAAAAATTCCATTACTCTTAATACCAAACCAAAAAAGCTTTTAAAATATATATATTTTTTTTTCGTTTTGATAAGAGATTGTCTTCTTTCATTTGTTACCCATATTGTCGTGTTTTAAAGATTTTAAGTATTTGAATAAATTGTTTAAAGCAAATACTTTTTGTAACTTGAAGGTCCTTTTAAAAAAAATTCTGACCATCTAGAGAAAAAGTGAGAACGCAGTTAAACTATTCTTTGTCTCTAGTTTCACATGTATATGGTTTACTTCGTGTGTGCAAAGTGCTGTCGTACGGTGTTATATATAAATTTTAATCCGACGGTGAACATGACTCATTTGTGATCTATTTTATTAGTCTTGAGCCCAAAACGCCATATTCCTTATACAACAATGAAAATATTTCGATGGTTTTTTACAATTTCTTTTTTATTTAATACCAAAAATAAAAGTAAACATCAAAATTTTCTGGTTGCATTTTCATCAACGAAGTTTGGTAAAAACGGATAACACTTTAAAAATAAAAAAAATTTTGCGACTTTTTGCACGAGGATAAAAAATAAAATTTCAGGAAAAATTTGTGCTATTTATAAACGTACAACCATTATTTTTTAAAACCAAACTTTTGGTTAATATTGTTACTTAAGAAAATATTCTGCATTCAAAAATACTCAAAAATTCTTTTTACATTTCGTCGCTTCGTGTGAGAAAATTTCCACTTTTTTGAGAATTGATTTTTGAAGAATTGATTGGAACCACACGTGACTTATCAATTAGGCGGAACAACCGTGAAAGACAATTTGAACCAAGGCTAGTGTTATGCCTTAACCTCGGTAAGCATTTCCAGCCCTCGGTTGTCCCTGTCCTTTAATTCCACATTTTCCGCCATTTAGCTGAGGATTTTTTGTTTCAATAATTCTTAAATGTAATAAAAAACAAAGAAAGTAAAAAGAACCATGCCCAAACCCAGACTCGAAACGGGGACCTCTGAGTTGATAGTCTAGCGCACTCTTCACTAGACTACAAAGGCCGACTTTTGAAATTATTGAGAATAAGGGGCTTTAATTCAAAATCTAGCGGTGCAATATTCTTCAGCATTTCAAGTCCATTTGCAGACACATTTCACAATAGATAACGAGTTTTTGTGAACTTACCGCTATTTTTTTTAATTCATAGCCCGTTTTTCTCAAAAACCTCAAAAGTGCAAATTTTCACATACATTAATTTTTTCAAGCGATGATTTGTTGATAAAAACCCTACTTATGAATACTATCTTTCTTCTTTTTTTATATAAAGCAACCTACTGATTTGCACTTGCCTCAGCTGTTAAACTAGTTGTGGCAGGGCTTAAGTTAAGACATCAACCAAAACATCCTAATCAAAATTTTTTGTAAAAATTCAAATTTTGCGTGATTTTTTAACTCTTCTAAAAGACATATCTAGTGATGGTTTTTTTTGGCAAGGGGTGTATATAAAGGCGTATCGAACTACATTTTTTATCGAATTTCACATTCTCAGAGGTCTCAAAAGATGCATAGGGTGATCAAGATCTTACAAAAATAAGTATCTCTTTCTCTCCCGCAAGGACAAAGTTGTTTGTTGACAAAAACAGTCAAAAATCACGATCTCAAAATGCTTTGATTTTTGTAAGAAAAACTGCATATGTCTTAAAGCAAAAGTAAATATAGACTTTAACCAACAATATTTTGGCAATCACCGTACCACTTTCGGTTTCTACCACAGTGTCCTGTGTGAAGGATATTCGAATTTAAAATTATACTAGAGACAGCACAGAACTTTAAGTTGTTATCAGATTGTCTTAATTTTGGTGATATTGATTACACTGTTTACGTTTTCCTTAAAATTGGCGAACTAATAATTTGCATATTTTTCGCATATGCATTTTCATGTATACTTGAATGTAATTTTTCAAACAAATGAATATAAGGATTTATATCTCGGGCACCAGAAGTGGTAACGAAGGTAATTTTCTCAATTCAGATTCTGCAAATAGTTTTGAACATAACCTTGTTTAAAAATATCAGTTTTAAAACAACAGCAAAAGGCCACGATTTTTTTCCTATTTTCATATTTAAAAAAAGTTACTTCAAGAATAAAATGTAACAATTTTGTTCATATCTCCTTTATAGTTATTATTTCATTAAAACACTTCTTAACAACAATTGTAAAGTCAATTGAGACCCATCAAATGGCAAACTCAGAAATTCAATATTTTAGTTCAACATTTTTGTGAATGCTGAGTTGAGGTGTTTTAACGAAATTATATAATTCTTAAGGATGGAACATTTTTTAAAAAATCGAAATAGGAAAAAAATCGTGGTCTTAATCTGGTATTGTAAATTGATATTTTTGGAAATGGTGTTGTTCAGATATATTTGAAGAATCTTAATTAAGAAAATTATCTTCGGTATCACTTCTGGTGCCTGAGATTTTAAACCTTATATTAATTTTTTTGAAAAATTTAACAAATTGCATTCAAGTATACAATTCTTAAAAACAAGCAAATGCATATGCAAAAAATATGCAAATTATTAATTCGCCAAATCTATAGAAAACGTCAACACTGTATTCAAAATCGCCAAAATTTTGACAATCAGATTGCAATCAAAAGTTCTGTGCTACCTCGAGTGTACATTTAGATTCGAATATCATTTACACAGGACCTGATAGGTAAAAATAGAGAGTGGCATCGTGTTTGGCAGGATATTGCTAGTTAAAGTCTTAATTTACTTTTACTTTAAGACATATGTAGTTTTTCGTACCAAAATCAAAGCATTTTGAGATCGTGATTTTTTACTGTTTTTCTTAAAAAACAACTTTGTTCTTGCGGAAGAGGAAGACATCCTTATATTAACCTAAAATTTTTTTTATAGATCTTGACCACCCTGTGCAACTTTTGAGACCTCTAAGCATGCGATCTAAATTTTTCGATATGCCCTAGTGTATATTAAACAACTCACTCAAGAATATTAAATATAGTATGTGTAGATTGCAAAAAAAAAAATGCACACCCATTTCCCATTCGAAATTTGCATAGCATTTAAAAGTCAGGAACGAGTCGTCGTAGACCTATGCAATTTGCTATATATGTTGAAATCGGCTCTATATGATCACTGACAAAAATACTTTCAAACCCTCCCACAACTACGCCTACCTCACATACTGCAAAAAAATTTAGAACTCCATATTTTTTGTATTGAACCTAGGTATATTGCATGGAAGTTATGAAATATATGCGAGTATAAAGAATACATAACATTTTTGCCACTATTTTTCAAATGCTCAGTTTATTTAAAACAAATCATTCATAAGCTCAAATCATCATCGTGACTTTTAGGGCCAATTTTTCAGTGCAAGTTTAACTCTGTTTCTCGGTTAAACTAAGTTTAAAACAAGAAATAAGTTTTTCAGTGAATATTAACCAAAGTTTAAACTAAGGTTAACCGCTCAATATTCATTGGTTAAACTTTTGTTAATTCTCCGTTCAATTTTGACAAATGATTTGTTTCATCATTATACAAAAAAATAAATTCGCACTGAGCAAAGCTGTAATTGCTGAGGACGGTTTCGGTCTTCTTTCTGTTTAATAAATTTGTTGTTTTTGTAAAGCATTACTATTTGTGTAGGCGCAGCGACGATTTGTTGATTGTTGCTAACAAAAATTCAATTTCCTTAATGAAAAAGTTACATGTTCTTCTTTTTTTATTGAGACTACAGATTTTACATACATTTATTTGAATTTTAATGACGTTTAATAGTGCTGCCATATCAATAAATACAAAAGTGCTGGTTACTTAACCAAGCACTGAAAAAGTGATTGGTGGTTAAACTCTGGTTAACTTTAATCTACGATTAACTAAACTCCTGTAAACTGGGGCTTAAGCCAGCACTGAAAAATTGGCCCTTAAAGTAGCGAACACTTTCTTGAAGTGAGTATTTTACTTTTAGACCATTTTACGGTATGAAAAACGATAGGTAGCAATTTTAGGAATAAGAATTAAAATCAGACCTTTACCATCAGATATTACATATATTCAAAATCTAGGATAGAACCTTATGTTGAAAAATTTTATTGTGTGAAAATTTAACTTTCAAACAAAAATCACTATTTTTTTGGACTTCGACCAAAATTTCACTATCAAGGACAATAGACTGGGACTTGAGCCCAGTGCCTGACGATTTTTTTACATTAAAGTTGATTTTGGCGCATAATTCCAGAATGAGAAGTTTTTATCTTCCGGATTGATGTAGCTTTTATAGTAATAATATTCTAAATTTTTATTATGTTTTGGTCACTCTGCAGTGAAGGAATAATTGATTTTAATTCGGTAAAAGATAACAAAATTGTTTGGAAAAAAATTTCCATAAAAAAATTCATAAAATTATATGATGAATCTCATAGTACATTGCGCAGTTTTAAATTTTCTTATTATACCTATTTTTATTATATACGTATATATATTTATTATAATATTGAATACTAGTGATTGCCCCTGAAAATCGGGTAGGTTGGATATAAGCTCTTATTATAAGTATTATGACTGGTTTGAAAAAAACCATTCGATGTACTCATTTTAAGAGTTCAGAGCGTAGTTTCTGTTCAACAATCTAGTTTTAGTAACTTTTTTGAATTAATATAAAATTAACCTCATACTCATTTTTTCGTTTGGGATTTATTTCATTTCCATTGGGACTTATTTCATTGGGTGTTATTGCATTGGGGCTTATTTCAATTGGGGTCTATTTCGTGGTGCCCATGACTTAATTCACGGTTTGCTAAAACTACTTCTGATCAATATTATTCAAAAACCATATGCACTCTTCTGCTAAATGTTCATAGCGATGAAATGTTTTTCACCCCTCTTTAAAAGTTTTCGCTTAAGGATTGCGCTCCTCAAATAAACTTAGTTGAGCAATGCTTTCTGTATTTCTGTTTTTCACTCACATAATTTTTATCTTTACAAAGTCTTTGCAATGATATAAACTCATTCCAATGCAAATTTTGCACTCGCTGATATAGGCCCCAAAAAGGAATAATTTCATCGCTTGCCGGGGTGAACCAAGAGGTGCCAAATATAAGACCAGATACTATTAATTTTTCATCCCTATTTATTAATTTCAAAATACCCATTCATATTTGATACCCTTCTAAATGTTACCCAACAAAAACACAAAAAATAGTAATACGAATATAATTCATGTCTGAGAGGAGTCAAATGTATGAGCTGCTCCAATTATTTTTGCAACATCTCAACTTAGTAAACCCCCCCCCCCCCCCCCTATCTTACTCTCTTCTTCACGAAGTCCCATGAAAAACAAACAAAAACTTTTTTAGTTGATAAAGAGTTCATATTTTCAAATAATACCTCGATACATCAAATGTATGCACTGATCTTATTTTTTTTTCACCGCCAACACTTCATTTAAAACCACCCATCCTGTATCTGTCACCCAAAAAAAATAATTTGTAGCTTAAAATTATTTTTCATCTTTCTACAGTTAAAAACTGAATACTTCTAAAAAAATTCGTACGAATATTTGACAAAATATAATATTGTTTTTAATTGAACTATCCAAATCTGCATTGTTATATATAATTTATATCAAAAAGTAACTTTTTACGATATAAAGGGTAAAAAACAGGAATGTTTGTTAAGTAAATTTTAAGTCCTTCCGTACTTTTCTATTAAGTCAACAAAATAATAGTTTTCGTTTTGAAAGAATAGAAACATGGCATCGTTTTTTCGTATAAGATCTAAATATTCCAAATGTTCCTTCACACGTTTTTGTTCTATGTAGGACCTTTTTCCTTTTTGTAACTCGTTGTCACAAACTCCTGACCCCCCTCCCTCCTTCTCCACGAGATCACGCTGCATTCTTATTTTCAAAAATTTTTTGGTTTTCCTTACAAACTCCCAATTCTTTATGCAAAAATTATTGTTCAAATTATATTTACTAAGTGTTGTCTCTATATATGTTGCACGTTTCTGCACCTTACCTTCCTGTCACACAATGTAACAACATTTTAGTTCCCTCCTGGCCATAAGTAAATAAGTTAGACCTTAAAATTTCAATCCTTTTTTCCCATTCTAAGGCGACGGCCTTTCTTACATCCTTAAGGAAATGCGTTGTTCTAAGAAAATCTTTAATTTTTGAGATATCGCCATAAGTTTGATGTCAAAATAACGGGAGTTTTTTTAGATTTACTGTTTGGAAGAACATCACCATCGCAATATATGTATGTAAATTCACACATGTTAAATAAAAAATTGCTTATTGTAGCGTGTTTTATGTCTTCGTGCCATTTTCTTAACTTTGAACACTCATATCTGCTAAACGGTACCAGTTATCAAAAATCTAATAAATGTTGGTAAAAAAGAGCTTACCTACAACTCAAGCACTTTCTAATGATATATCAAGAGTTGTAGCATTTGTACATTTGCTAGAATAAGGGGACCCTTTCAGCAGGAATAAATTTAAAGAGTGGCCCGCGATTGAACAGTGCAACTGTTTACAGAGGTGAAAGGTGATGTTAAGTTGAGCCAAAAATCGTATGGCAGGAGGTCTATTTTCACACCCTTAAGATTTACAGGGTTAATAAACATTTCATGGCTTTGATGCACATTATTGTTTTTAACAGAAAAACTAACACACATAAAACATATTTTAAGAAATTATTTGAAAGGCAATAAATTGACCTTTCTAACGGTGTGCCAACGAACGCACACGATCCATCCATTAACGAGCTATGCTCGTGTGAAGATGAAATCAATTCATCAAAACTACTAAATTTCAAGTTTGACAGCAATTTTCTCTGAATTTTGCGTAATAAATTTAATTTTTTTTGCATCGAATTTGTGATTTATTTAATTTTCTTTTGAACGTCATCAAAATCATACACATATCTTTAAGAATAACAAAAGTGGTTATATTTACCTAAAGAATTACACTAAATTGAAAATATAATGATTTTCATAGTATTTTGTTAAAAAAAAAAGAATGATTAACTTTGTTATTCCCTAAGATACGTTTATGATTTTGATGTCATTGGAGAGAATATAAAATAAGTCACAAATTTGATGCTCAACTAGTAAGCAATTATCTTCGACTGGGCCGAAGTTAAAATATCCCCACGGACGACGATTTTTCCAAATTTCATAGCTAAAGTTTATATTGATTGTTAAAAGTTTTGGGCAAAATTTGAGGTCATTAGATTAATTTTTCTGGGATTGAAAGAGGTTTTACCATTTTGGTGAACTCACTTTGTATGGGGGGTAGACGTGATTTTTATTCGACTTTTACAAAATTTGTACTAAAAATGCATATTAAAGTTTAAAGCTTATGTGCAAAATTTGAAGTCATTAGATTAGTTTTTGTGGAATTGAAAGCGATTTTACCGTTTTGGATAAGTCACTTTGTAAGGGAGGTCGGCGTGGTTTTCATCCCATTTTTACAAAATTCATGCTAAAAGTTTATAATTAATATTAAAGACGCTCTTCAAAATTTAAAGACATTTTATTGATTTTTGTGGATTTTAAAGAGATTTTACAGTTTTGGTTAAGTCACTTTGTATTGGACGTCGGCGAGGTTTTCATCTGATTTTTACAAGTTTCATACTTGAAGTTTATATTAAATATTCAAGACACTGTGCAAAATTTGAAATCACTAAATTAGTTTTTCTGGAATTTAAAGAGATTTTACCGTTTAGGGTAAGTCACTTTGTATGGGAGGTAGGCGTGGTATTCATCCCATTTTTACAAATTGTATACTCAAAATTTATTATAAACATTAAAGGCACTGTGCAAAATTTGAAGTCATTATATTAATTTTTGTGGAATTTAAAGAGATTTTACTGTTTTGGTTAAGTCATTTTGTAGCGGAGCTAGGCGTGGCGTTCATCCGATTTGACCCATTTTCGAACTTAACCTCCATTTTTTAATAAAAAGCTTATATATTGATTTCATTACGATAGCTAAAAAATTAAGGCTGTTATCGTGACTACAGACGGACATGGCTAAATCGACTCAGGAGGTGATGCTGATCAAGAATATGTATACTTTTCTGTACCGGCCACACCTCCTTATCGGCGTTACAGCGGAGTGACAAAGTTAATATATCCCTATTCCGTTTATGTTTAAAAATGTTGACTTACTACTCAAAATTTAAAGATAATTGCGTTCAAACTTGAAATTTATTAGTTTCAACGGACTGATTTCAAGAGCTGTGCTCGTGAGAATTACTTCTTAAATTTTTCACCTTTTGAAGGACCTTTTTGCAAATGACTTCTTGAAATAAGTTTTCCGTGACCTAGTTTATCTGCTAAAAACAATAATGTGCATCAAAGTTATGAAATACCAATTAACCCTGTAATTTCTAAGGGTGTGAAAAGAGGCCCCCCTCCGATACGATTTTTTGGTCAACTCGACATCACCTTTCACCTCTTTAAATAATTGCATTATATCGCGGGACACTCTTTTTAGATTTATGTTTTTTGTTTTTATGTTTTGTTACTAGTTTTTTGCAATTTGAAATCATTTGTGAGGAATTAAAATGTTTCGGTTAGATTTTACAGGTAATAAAAAAGTTGGGCAGAGCTAAAAAGTTAGGATAAGAATTTTTTCACACCGGTCTTGTAAATCCTATAAAATGTCTATTTTTAGTGTGAAAATCTTGAAAAATATAGTTTCCACAATTAGATGTTAAAATTAAGTAGGTATTAGAAAGTTAAATTTCAGAAGGTTCTAACAATTCCACAACCCCATTGCTTTGGTATTATGAAAACTGAAGTATCAGAAAATTTAATGAATATTTTTATACAAATAACTTTTTAACTTTGGTATAAAGAATTAAAATTTCTTGGGCTTATCAGAGCTTTATAGATAGCTTAGGATAGCTTAGGAATAAAGCTGTACGCAACCTGTAATCCTACAAAGAATTTTCACACCACGATACAAAAAATATCTTGTGTCATAGTATCGAACAATGTTAAACTCAGGGAAAAGATTTTACTAATTATTTGATAAAAAAGTGTCACTTTCAATAAAACTGCCTAAGAAACTATTTGTGTCCTTTCTAAACTACACAGGCAAAAATGTCCCGAGTAACCACGGTAGCCACATGATTATTTTTTGTTGTACCAAATTCTCCGAAAAAATGTACCAAATAGGAAAAAAATGTACCAATGTTTTTTTTTGTTAATATGATCTTTGATAACGTTTATTATAATAATTCACTGGAGTATATTTGTTTACATACCAAACATAACAAAAATATTGAGTTATGTTATACGCTATTAACAAAATAATAAATACATTAAAATAGTACTTTTGCTGGCCAAATATAATTAGATTTATTGCGTTCGACACACAATTTTTTAGAGAGCTTTATGTTGTTAAGTGTTTTATATTCTAATTTATTTCTTAGCTTAATTTTAATCAGGCTAAAACAAAAAATATTGATTCAGCAGCTGATGAGCTATGTGGAAGACACATCAGACTATTTACAAAAAATCATTCAAACAAGTTTGCCCCAATCCATTCTTTACGACCCTGACTTTTTCCCAAAATACCCAAATTTTTTTCCAACGTCATTACAAATCTAAGAACTAATATTTGAAACCTGAACAAGATTCCTCTGAGTCACAATAACGTCAGGGTAGCATTCTATGAGGTGATATGAATTATTGATAACACAAGTATACACGGTTTTGGAGCTGAGCAACTACAAGTTATTCCTAAAGCTATTTGAGGCGCAGAATTTGAATCTGGGTTCCGTTTTTCCAGATTGGTTCTAGTTTTCGAGATATTGCATAATTACCGTTATTTGCGTTTTTAAAAAGATGATGTCACTTAAATGCAAATATCTTCAAAAACATTCGTCGGTTGATGTGATTATTATTTTTTATTGAAAGATAATAAAATTGCTAAAATAACCATGGGTCGTTTGTGAAGATTAGTCAAGAAATGACAGTGTTACAGTGGACACAATTTCAAAATTCATGAAAAATCTTGGTGTAGTCGCACAAAGGTTATGAAAAGCAGTTAACGTTAAAGAATCGTATGAGTCCATGTCTAAATAACTGTTGCATGCGGATACACACCATTTCGTGTAAGATAACAAAACGAGAGATTAAACTTTTTTTTTTTATTCAATAAAAAGTGATTATTTAGAAATGAAGAGTCTTCGAACTGATTCGTTTGTATTGCTTGGGATCTGTTTCACGCAGTATAGTCCAACAGTAGTCGCTCATCATGCCCTCGTCCCAAAATCCTTGATAGCGTCTTTCTATTTTCGCCAAATCTTGGTGTAGTCGCTCTCCTTGCTCGTCGCTCGTATCACCTAAGTTTTCAGGGAAAAAGTCGAGATGGGAATGGAGGAAATGCATTTTGAGAGACATTCGAGCTCCAATCTTGTGATAATTTTGCAACAAACTGTCGATTATTTCCTTGAAATCCGGGGACTTGCGGTTACCAAGAAAGTTGTGAACAACATCTTGAAATGATGCCCATGCTGCTGCTTCATTAGGCGTTAAAACTGCTATAAAATTAAAAACATAACAAACATAACAAAAACACTTAGAATCAACTTTGCACTTCTTTCTTTCCATTTTCACAGGTTTTGAAACAAAAAATAACTTAAAGATTACAATTGAAATGACGTTTTTAGCAATGCCAACATCTGATTGTCGTTATTACAGTGCAGTGCAGCCAACATGCAAGAACTCGAAAACTAGAACCAATCTTGAAAAACAAAAACCGGATTCGAATTCAGCGCCTCAAATAACGTTAAGATTTGTTCTCATCGAATCAGCTCCAAAAGTTGACCGGAATTTGTAAACTTGTGTAATTATTGATAATCGTTTTGGCAATAAAGAAATTTTGTTTTCTGACAACTTGAGAAGATGTTATTATATTCCAAATATTTAGATCTTCTCTACCTAAATCAAACTTGTCTTTAATTTGTTTTAGAATATCTGTGGTAATAAGCAAAATTTTCTGATTGGAGATATTTTTCTGCTTTAGTGGAAATTCTCACCAAAAATCTTTAGGTCTCAAAAAATGTCTCAAAAAATGTCTCAAAAAATGTGATTTTAAATATATATTGGGGGTTGGAATTAGTTTTAAAGGTTTTCTAAGAGATGGCGTAACTATCAATAGATCGCATCGGGTACACCTGTGACTATATTCATTTCAAAGCACATTGTCTAAGCTTAATTTTTTAGTATGTGTCATTCCACTGAAGTGTAAACAACATATATTTTTTTCTCTGTGAACATGTCGACTTTCGTTCCAACAAAACGCAATTTGCGGGAAGGTTTACTTTTGTGCTTCCATTTGAAGAAAAAAGCTGTTGAAGCACAACGCACGCTTACTGAGGCTTACGGGGACTATGCTCCATCGATTTCTACTTGTGAGTACTGGTTCCGTCGGTTTAAAAGTGGCGATTTTGATACGGAAGACAAAGAGCGTCCGGGCCAGCCGAAAAAGTTTGAAGATGAGGAATTGGAGGCTTTGCTCGATGAAGACCCGTGTCAAACCCTTCAAGAATTGTCAGAATCATTGGGAGTCGACTTATCAACGGTCGGCAAACGCTTGAAGGCCATGGGAATGATTCAAAAGCAAGGAAATTGGGTGCCGTACCAGTTGAAGCCGAGAGACGTTGAACGGCGATTTTGCATGTGCGAACAACTGTTTCAACGGCATAAAAGGAAGAGTTTTTTGCATCGTATTGTCACTGGCGATGAAAAGTGGATCCATTACGATAATCCTAAGCGAAAAAAATCGTGGGGACCACCCGGCCATGCATCAACATCGAGGGCCAAGCCGAATATTCATGGCGCCAAGCTTATGCTGTGTATTTGGTGGGATCAGAAGGGTGTTGTGTACTATGAGTTGCTAAAACCTAACGAAACCATCACTGGGGAACGCTACCAACAACAATTGATGCAATTGAGCCGAGCATTAAAGGTTAAACGGCCGGAATATGCCAAAAGACACGACAAAGTGGTCTTTCAACATGACAACGCACGGCCACATGTTGCAAGAACCGTCAAGGAAACGTTGGAGGCGCTGAATTGGGATGTGCTACCCCACCCGCCTTATAGCCCAGACATAGCCCCTTCCGACTACCACCTATTCAGATCGATGACGCATGGCTTGGCTGAGCAGCGCTTCACTTCTTACGAGGATACCAAAAAATGGGTCGATTCGTGGATTGCCTCAAAAGACGAATCGTTCTTCCGGCGCGGAATCCATATGCTGCCAGAAAGATGGGAAAATGTTGTAGCTAACGATGGACAATACTTTGAATAATATGCATTGTACCGTTGTTTCTAAATAAATGCTCAAAAACCGAAAAAAACCTTTAAAATTAATTCCAACCCCCAATATGACAAGAAAAGCATGAACACTTTCATCTTTCAAAACTTAACGCAATGCAAGTTCCACTTAACATTAGTCTGAACATTTCTCCAGTGCTACCAAATTTCGCTTTTTGTAACAAGTTGTTAAATTGTCAATCTTTTACAAAATGTCCCAACTCGGAAAATAATGTACCAAGGTACCATGTTAAAATAAATGTACCAATTTTGGTACAATTGTACCAAAGTGGCAACCATGCGAGAAGAAAAAATTAATCGCACATTGATATTAAGCCGAACGCAAACGAGCTTAAGCGAAAAGGACCCGAGACAAAAATGCATATACAGGGTCCGCCATCTAACTTTTTTTTTCAACTAGTGCTTATTTCGTGAATGGTAACACTTAGCTCATGTCTGATTTGACAGATAATAAATTTTATCCATCCGCTGAACGAATATGGTTGTGTATACGCTTGAACAACGCTAGGAAATATTGCGACATTACTTTGAAAATCATGGTAATGTTGCAGAATGTGTGCGAAAATTGCGTACGGATTTTGGAAGAAGAGAAGCACCGTCAGCTCCGTATTTTCATTATCTTGTGAAAAAAGTGAAAGAAACTGGCATCCTCATCGATAAACCAAAGCGTGAAAAGCCAAAAGCAGTGCGTACACCCGAGAATATTGCTCGGTCGAATGATCAACATCAATTCACCGTCGTTCTCAACAATTGAACATTTCGGAGACATCATTGAGACGAATTTTGCATAAACACCTTGGTATGACGCCATACAAAGTCCAATTGGTTCAGGAGTTGAAGCCAACTGACCATCCAATGAGTTTTCGCTTCGCTAAGTGGGCCTGCGATCGACTTACAGAAGATGCCGATTTTGCCAAAAAAATCATCTTTTCAGATGAAGCTCATTTTGATCTTGGCGGGTATGTAAACAAGCAAAATTGTCGCATTTGGGGCACAGAAAACCCGCACGCATACATTGAAAAGCCGCTGCACCCAAAACGAGTCACTGTTTGGTGCGGATTTTGGTCCAGAGGCATAATTGGGCCATTTTTCTTCGGAAATGAGCAAGAAGTGGCCGTTACAGTTAATGGCGATCGTTATCGGGCCATGTTGAACGAATTTTTGTTCACAAAAATTGAAGAGGAGGATATTGGCAACATTTGGTCTCAACAGGATGGCGCTACGTGCCACACAGCCGAAAATACACTCGATGTTTTGCGCCCTGTTTTTGAAGATTGCATTATCAGCCGCAGAGCTGATGTCGTTTGGCCACCTCGGAGCTGCGATTTGACACCGTTGGACTATTATTTGTGGGGTGCTCTCAAAGATAAGTGTTACGCCGACAAGCCAGAGACAATTGACGCTTTAAAGGACAATATTCGTGAAGCCATTGGTGAAATACAGCTGCACACAATCGATGATGTGCTTAAAAGTTGGACCGATCGTGTAGGCTACTGCATGGCCAGCCGAGACAGCCATTTGAATGAAATTATTTTTCTTTATTAACCGGAAGGATTGTACTTTCAAATAAAAAAAGAAATTTGAGAAAATATCCAGTAGTTTTTTTTTATAGAATTTTCAAAAAAAAAAAGTTATTTGGCGGACCCTTTATTGTGTTAATAAAGTAGCTGATATGTATCAAAACTGGCCTGAGTCTGAACTAGAATGTACCCGAAACATACTCAACAAGTACCTCACAAGTCACCAGAAATAGTTCCGTAGTTAGTCTGTATTGTATCAATAAAGTTTTAAATAACGAGCGACTATATTCAGACACAATAAACTGACCTTTCTAACGGTTAGGTTTCTCCGATTAGGTCTTCGTTCATACACTGTGCCTGCCCAAGGTGTTGCAGAACTATCACTTCTTTAGGTGCAGAGTTCTAACATTTACTGACACGGGCACTGGACATATCAATATATGTTACTTTAGGTGTTTTAGTTTATTTGTTGGGAGCAGAGCAAAAATTGTCAAAAATCTGCTCGTGTTTTCCATTTTGTGCAGAGTGTTAGAAGTAGATTAATCGTTTTTTGTAATATACTCATAGCTCGATGAAAGCGCTTTCGACGCCACTCTACGTGCTCTTAATCAAATGTTCGAGCACGTAGAGCGAATCTCAGAGCAATTGCTGTCAAACACATAAGTTCCTTAAACACAATGTCAAGTTCCTTAAATTTAAATTCAATAACAGTTTTCTTAATTTTTACTCAAGCTTATCTCACTTCATAATCGCTTAACTAAAAATGATTTTTATGTAGAAAATTAAGAAGTTGCTATTTGATAGGATACGACAGGTTAAATTCTTTAAAATATTTATATTAATTTTTGTAATATTTCAATCCCGGAATCTCAAAAAAAAAATCTGGGGATTAAAATGGACTGCAATCGTTCGAGATCCTCAAAATCCCTGAGATGACCTAGTAGGTATTTATATATTAGTTTTTGTCAGCATTCGTTAAGCGACAAGCGATTAAAAAAAAATTTCCTTTAAAAACTATTCCCTATAAACTTGTATTAAAATGTATTTTAAATACAACAAATTTTTCAACTCTAACCCTACAGTCAGTCCATCGGTAAGTTTTTAAACGAAACCTTTATGCTAAATAACCTAGAAACTCCTATATTCTAGAATCTAGCAAATCTATAGAAACTCATATAAAGCATGTCAATGTAATGCATGTTAATTCAACACTTAAGCACCGTTAGTCACAAATCATTAATATCGGACCTTAATTAACTAAATGTTTTTAATTTTACAAAACAAAATCGTAGTGCCACCAAGATGGATCGTCAAACCTATCGATCAAGATGCAATACTTGGCAATCCTGTGGTAATAACGTGCAAAGCAGATGGTTTCCCTCTGCCAACAGTACAATGGAAGCAGTCGATTGGTGAATCTGGTGATTATCGTGAACTGAGCTATGCCGGTAACGGAAATGGCATCGGAAACTCGCATTCCGTCATCGAAACCTATAACAATGGTTCATTGGTTATACCTAAAGTGGGCCGAGAACACGAGGGCAGTTATTTATGTCAGGCCAGCAATGGTATTGGAGCTGGTCTTAGCACGCTGATAAAGCTGACAGTTCATGGTGAGTACTAGCTTAAAGCTATTTCAGGTTTTCTATGAAATATTTGAAACAAAAATCTTTTTACCACATAGTTGGACCCTCGGTTACGGTGGGAAAGAAGCAAATGACTGTTCGACGCGGGGATCGAGTAACATTGCGCTGCGAAGCTGATGGTGATCAACCCTTGGATATATCTTGGCGTGCCAAGGCCAATCGCATAGATCCATCATATGACATCCGCTATCACATCAAGGAGAATCCGCTTAGTCGTGGTATTGTTTCTGAAATGACCATATTGCAGACCATTCTAAGTGATCGAGGCGAGTACTCGTGCATTGCCAGCAATACCTATGGACACGATCGCGCTATAATTCATCTACAAGTGCAGGAACCCCCAAATTTTCCAGTCAATCTGCATGTAACTGAGCTGGGTAGTCGTTCTGTTACTCTGGCTTGGTCACCGAACGATCAAGACTCTGTCATGATGGGTGGCGGTGGCAACAATCGAGACTCACAACCAATCTCAAACTATATTCTACAGTACAAAAAAGCCGGAGGTGAGTGAACTTAGTCTACTTGGACCAATTTTAATCATTTTCATTAACATTTCCAGATGTCTGGCACGAGCATAATAATCAAAAGCTGCTGCCAGGTGACAAAACAACTGCCCAGATCGGTGCACTACGTCCATCCCAAGCTTACCATTTCCGTCTGTATGCCGAAAACCATCTGGGCACAAGCGCTCCAAGCGATATACTCCTAGTTCAAACAGATGCCGAGGTGCCAAGTGGCAGACCGCAGGATGTTTCCGCTGAGCCATTAGGTCCCCAACAGTTGCTCATAACCTGGCGGCCACCAGAACGGGATTCGTGGAATGGTGATCTGCTAGGTTACAGTATTGCCTATCAAAAACATGCCTCGTCAGACAGCGTACAGAACTTTACAAAAGTCAGCAGTTTGGGTGGCGAAGGTTTGAATGATTTTAGACTGACTGGCCTGGAGAAATATACGCAATATGCGGTCACCGTGTCTGCCTTTAATGTCAAAGGTGATGGTCCACCTAGCGATGTGGCTTTGGGTCACACACTAGAAGATGTACCTTCGGCACCACCTCAAGGCGTTACCTGCATAGCGTTGACAGCGCAGAATATTCAAATATCCTGGCAGGCACCACCAAAGGAATCCAACCACGGTATCATACAAGGCTATAAACTGCTCTATGAGCCAGGCAATATTGAGTCCGAATATGGCACACGTGAGACAAAGATTACTTCGGCGTTGAGTACGGTGCTACATGGATTGCAACCATTCACCAACTACAGCGTCCAGGTGCTGGCTTTCACGCGTGCTGGTGAAGGTGTAGTTAGTTCTACGGTATCCTGTACAACAGAGGAAGCTGTCCCCGATGCCCCAGAACGTGTAAAGTCTGTGGTCAGCAGTGAGTCCTCATCAATAATAAGCTGGCTACCACCGCGTAGACCGAATGGCATTGTCACCAAATACAATGTCTACATAAGAATTCTGGACAAGGGTCAGGAGTTAAAGATACTCAAGGAAGTTTTGCCTGCTCACAATCGGCACTTTGAAGTCAAAGACTTGACTTCGCGTGAAACATACGAGGCTTGGGTGACCGCTTCGACAAGAGTTGGACAAGGTCCTAGCACACCAGTGATAAAGTTGATACCCAGTACCTCTGTACCGGCAGCAATCATCTCATTTAGCCAAACGTTAAGCGTCAGCTGGCGCGTAGACATGAAGTTAGCCTGTCTTTTTGTGGGGAATCCCAAACCAAACTCGGAATGGAAGGTACTAAATGCGCGCTCAAAGAAGCACTTCCGCTTGGAAGTGAGTAATGACAATACGTTGACTCTGCGCAATATTCAGCGCTCCCACGAGGGCAACTATTCGTGTGTAGTAAGAAATGCTATAGGATCAGATCACATCGTCTACCAGCTCTATGTTCAAGGTAAGCGTTTTTATAGGTATATAAAAAGCATTTTTGTTTTAAAAAATATTCTTTTCTACCCCAAAAAGTGGCTCCATCTGCTCCTGTTTTGGCCGTGACTCAAAGTACTACCAACTCGGTGTCACTGAATTGGCGTATCGATGACATCGGAGGCGCTCCTTTGCGTGGCTTCACCTTGACATTCCGCAAGGAATTTGGTGACTGGGAGGAAATACACCTAGATCGCCGTGCAAACTCACATGTGTTGGAGAACCTTCAATGTGGCAGTCGATATCAATTCACGATTGTGACATTTAACAAAATTGGAACAAGCGCTACAAGCGCCATAGAAACGGCAAAAACTAAAGGTATGTTAAGAGAATATTTTAGTACATATATTACATACGTTTAAAGAAAGTCTATTTTAAAATAGCTTTATGGACTTAAACAAATATGTTTTTTTTTTGTTTCGCGTACAACATCAACAAAAACTGTTTATCCCTTTTAGTTTAGCAAAATCTAGCCAACAGATTTTGACAATATTTAGCATACAAAAGGTTTTTGGTGTCACTGATCACCATTATGAAGTCAAACTTCTAATGGAGTCAGAAAATGGAACTATTTGAGACTTAATCCAATTTATAATCCAAATAAAAACACACTAAAGTGTATTTTGATGCGGCGGCTTTAGGTGATATCATTTAGAGTAGACAATAAATTCTTTAAATATTTTCGAAGGAGTAGCGGATGCTAACTACAAATTTGTGGCTATCGAAGTCGGAGGATACGTTAAAGGAAGCGACGGGGAGACATTTGCTTCCTAACAGTTATTTAAACTTCCAAAATCGCTTTCCATAGCACTTAAATTTTCCAGGAAAAAGCATTACAATGCCGCATGTATTTGTAGCTGATGAGGCATATCCATTATTAGAAAATGTGTTACGACTATGTGTCAGAAAGAATTGTAGTGCTAAAAAATAATATTTCAATTCGAAACTTACTTGAGCCAGAAAGTGCTGAATGCAAATTCAATGTGCATTTGGCATAATGAATTTGAAATGGTGCTTTTTGTGGAGGCCTATTGAAGTTGGCCCGGCATTTGCAAACGTAATCATGAAAAGAATTTGCTATTTGCATAACGTTGTTATTGATTTCGAGGATACTAAAAAACTATTTCGTGAAGCCGATCAATTTCTAAAAGAACATAAAAAACTAAATTTAAAAAGAACACTCAATCGTCTTAATTTTAAAGTTGGCCTTTTGGTACGAGATTTATTTCGTAACTTTGTATGCATCAACATAGTAACATAATATTTTATTAATGTACATATATATACAAAGATGTGTACATTTTGATTCCAAGAAAATGTATGAATTCTTAAGCCCCGTGTGACTTTTATGTTATTTTTTGGAGATGTGACTGAAAAGAGTTAAGTTAAAAAAATGTTTTATTTATAATACAGCTAATTTCGTTTTTGAGCGGAGGATAAAAATATCCTAAAAATTCGTAAGAAACTGTTAAATATATAATTTGCAACAAATTTTAAAAAATATGTTAAAAGCAGAGTTTAAACTTTAAAGCACAGTTAGCAAGCACAAAAATGTCGCGCAAGAACAGAACTGACTGTACATTAAATGTTATTATAATAGAAAAAATAATGCATATTATTTACACATACAACCAACTTACTTGAAGTTTTCATTATTTGCACTTATATTCAAGCAAAATTTTTGATACAAATGGGACATGCATTCAAAGGGGCACTGCTTATAGAATACATTCTATAGATCTTCTTCTTAGCCTTATCGAGAAGAGCTTTCAAGAGACATTCTTACAAACTACTTCTGGAAGGCATTCGAATAGCATTTATATTAAAAAAAAGTAAAGTTAAAATAAAAAAAAAATTATAAAGATTAGGTTTGTTCTCGTACACGCAAGTTTGTGAAAAATTTTGATAATTTTCACATTTTTATTATGCAATTTTCAAATTTTTATTATACAATTTTTGAAATTGTTCACAAATTTGCGTGTACGAGAACAGACCTAATCTATATATATAAAATGGAATGTGTGTTTGTTTATTTGTTTGTTTGTACCTTATAGGAGACCAAACCTCTGGACCGATCTTCCTGAAATTTTCACAGCATTTAACTGGGACTCTGGCATGATTAATAGGGTACTTTTTTCGACCACGCCCACTTTTACGCCCACTTTTTTAAAATTATGTAATTGCTCCCATATAGTTTTTAACAGATTTATTTCAAATTGTATACACATTATACTCCAGGCGAGGTAGAAATAAACATTTCTTACGCCACGCCCCTTTTCACGCCAAATTTAAGTTTTAAACTTTTTGTTCTCTGTACAAATTTGTTCCTTCCAATGGATTATTTTTTATTTGGTAGTATATTGCTCTTAATACTGTTAACGTCGCTATATTACTATGAACCACGCCCACTTCACCGCCCCCTTTTTTAATCAGATACTTACTTATACCACTAACAATGTTTGCTATACAAAATACTTTTTTTGTAATATGTATTTACCTAAAGTTTTATATACTTTTTATCTACAGGTAAGGTAGCCATAGATTTTTTTATTACCAAACCCCCCTTTTTCGCCCCATTTCACTTTAATTATAATTAAACTGCTTTCAATCTATATATATAAAAATGAATGTCTGTCTGCCTGTTTGTTTGTGCTTTATAGGAGGCCAAACCTGAAACTTTCACAGCTTTTTACTATGACTCTGGAAAGAATAATAGGCTATATGAAGTTTTTATTGGACAAAGGGGCGTGGCACTGCCCATAAAACCCAAAAATTTAAATCGCCATATTTTGGGCATTTTTTTACCTACGTTGATGCTATTTGGTACATATGGTATTGGCATAATTAGGAATACGTACCAGGAGAAAAGTGGGTGGGACCACGCCCCTTTTTGGGAAATTTAAAAATCGCAATATAGTCTTAACTACTGGACCGATCGTGATTAAATTTTCACAATAGGATATTCTTACGATATAATAAATTCTTGACTATATAAAGTTGTGAGTGGACGAAGGGCCATGGCCTCGCCCATATAACCCAAAAATTTAAAATCGTCATATCTTTGGCATTTTTTGACCAACGGCGGCCAATATATGGTATTGGCATGAATAGACTACGTACCAAAAGAAAAGTGGGCAGAGCACGCCCCTTTGTTTGCGATATATTGGAGGCTGGACCTGATAACCGATCTTAAATTTTCACAGCGTTCAGCTTTGACTCAGGAATACTTATTACATGATAATATTTTTCGACCATGCACACTTCTGCACCTACTTTTTTACTACGTTTATTAACGGCTTTACCACAAATTTAAAATACATATTAATTAAAATAGTGGGGTAGCCCTATTCTCTTTCTTCCACCACTGCCTTCAAAACAGCTAATTTTATAATACGTGTTGATTAAAATAGAGAGTGGGGTAACCCCATTCTCATTCTCCCACAACTGACTGCGAAACAGCTGATTGTGTAATTGCTGCTTTTTGATTGGTCTAAAAATAAAAAGAGGGAGCATGAAGCAAATTGCATGCGATTCAGTCCTGAATTCTAATTAGTTAACAACAAAAAAAGAGGCGAAGCATTGCAATAATTAAATAAAATAAATAAATTTTTGTAAATATATAAATACTTTTAATTTTATTTTATACGAGGGGGGTAGCGAAGCACACCGGGTTCAGCTAGTAATATATATTTTAGATATTTCCCGTGGGATTTTAGAAACCCCCGAACAAAACACGACAACATTCTACTTCCAGTGAAAATCAGGAAAGGGTTATTTTACGTGAGATTTTTAACCCCCCCCCCCTACCTAACCACAAAAACCACTCCATTCTATGGTATGCCTAATTAAAGTTCTCCTACTGAAAAATACCTACTAGAATCCTTTTATTGAAGGGCTCAAAAAATCTTCCATTGAAAAAATTCTGGAAGGACTTCTAGAGAAGACTAAAGAAAGCATTCCTCCCAATGACATGCATATGTCAAAAGAATACCTTCTGTGTATACAAGGAGAAGGGATGGAACTCAAGACTTTCCTTTTTACGGTACAGCACTTTTTGCTGGGAGTGTGGCATGCATTCTTACGGACAGTTCTTGCAGAAGACGTTTTGTAGATCCAATTGTGCTTCTTTTCGTGCGATTTTTCAAACCCCAAATAAAACGCAATTACTTCCTACTTCAAACAACAAAATACCGTGAAAATCGGAAAAAGGGATATTTTACGTGGATTTTTTAAACCCCCACCAAAACCCAAACACTTCTCATTTCCAACACCAAAATCGAGAGAAAATCGGAAAAGGGATATTTTCCGTGGGATTCCTTAAGCGTGGGATTCATTCCATGAAATGCCTTCTTAAAGTTCTCCTCAAAAACACCTGCTAGAATCCTTTCATTTAGGGGCTCAAAAAAATCTTCAATTAAACAATTTCTGGAAGCACTTCTAGAGAAGACTAAGGAAAGCATTCTTCCCAATGACATGCATATGTGACCTTCTCCGAGAAAAGGGACCTAGTGTGTGAAAATGAAAATTAAAACGAAAAATCAAGAAAAGTAAAATTTTAATGTTTTTCTCATTTTTATCGATTTTCCCAAATTCGTTTTGTACGTTTTTATGGGGTAGATAAATTTTTATCAGAAATCTAACTCATTTCATCTTATACTACACCCTTTTAGGTACCAGAATCCACTCTTAAGTCCAAACCCGTTTTTTGACACACTAGGTTCCTTTTCTCGGAGAAGGTCGCATATGTTAAAAGAATGCCTTCTGGGTATGAAAGTGGAAGGGATGGAATTTAAGATTATCCCTTCCACTTTGCCTTTTTTTGGAAGCACTTATTTGCTGAGATTTTGCCATAATTTATTAACAGTTATGCGATTGTGGTAGCATTAATTGCTTTGGTCCCACAACGCTAGGTGTAAACAAACTTCACCGATAGATGGTTTCGAGTCGATTTCCATTTTTAAACGAAAATTATTGCTTTTTTTAAAAATTTATTCATCTATCCTTATCTACCAAAATTAACTGCAATTTCTTAGCAACCAAGAATCAGTATGACCGTTTTAGATTATTTTTTTAATATTTAAACAAAATCTTTATTAACAATAACTTAATAGCTTTCAAGATAAAAATATAAGTTAAAATTATTAAAATTAAGGCGGATAAAATAATTTTGTCATCTATACAATCGTCTTGAATTTGAAATGGCTACAATATGGCAGCATTGCTTTCAAAATTTATACAGTAGATGCGATTTCTTGTTTAATATGTATAATAGATGTACCAACTTGGGAAACCACCCTTTCACATAAAGCGTTTGAAACTGGCAATGCCAACATATTCTTGAAAAATGAAATAGAATATTTTTATATTTGAAGTTATTGCCGCCATCTCGTAGGTTGCCAATTGCTTCCAAGATATATTCAACTGTATTGTATTGTATTATTTTTAAAGTAGCTGGCAATCTGAAAAACAATTTTAAACATGCAACTCTATGAATTATTTGTGAGCGTCCTTTGTAGTGCTCAAAGTTTTTAATATACGTTGTCCTTGATGGATGTGAAGTGGCTTAAAATGGCCCAATCTCACGTCTTACAAAAGTACCGTCAACTTTTATTTAGCACGGTCAACTTTTATTTAGTACAGCCAACTTTTAAAAACATCAAATCGTTCCCATTCTGGGCATTTTTCATATTTTCTTTAAGAAAATATCGCGATATTACTACGGTTTGCTTTACTTTAATTATTTCCAAGAGCTTGTAAGGTTTGCCACATTTGCTGCAGTACGCAAAATTGCAACAGTGAAGAAAGAAGTGAAAAAATATAGCACGATGTAAATCTTAAGAAAGGCTACCAAAAACTACTAAATCTAAAAAAATACCAAAGCTTTAAAAAAGAGTTTAAAAACTACCAATTTAATAGTAAAACTACTAAAAATTGTCACTCTGCCAAGAATGTTGCATCGTTAAAGGCATTACTAAAAGCATAAAAAGGATTGTTTTGAGTGTGAGAGCGGCACGAAGGGAAGAGAAAATAAACTTCACGCTTTTGGATGCTCGTTTAAAAAAATTACAAGCAGAAAAAGACGCAAGAGTAAAAGAAATAATGCTATTGCTTGAAAAATTCTTTTCAGGCAACAACTGACACAAACTGACAACATGTTGGCATTTCGATTTTTCTGTCATACGACGATTTTTTAATTCACAGACATAAAATTATCTGTTTTCACTTGTTCGTGATATCATATTACAATCAGTGGTCAAATATGACAACAAACGCATATAAGTACAATACATTTCCATTAGATTGAAAACATTTGTCATTGAAAACTGACCTAGTGAAAATCAGGCTTTAAAAAAAGAGCAAATTTACTTCAAATTCAAAAAATTCTTTTCAGAACACGAAAAGGTCATAAAATTATATGGATTTATCAAATTTGTTTTGTTTTTATAAGATTTTCATATACAGCGTGAACCAGAATAACTGTCGCACCCATTTTTTTTTTTTATAAAACGCTAGCAATATATTTGAGATAAAAGATTTGTTTTTGTTATTATATTTTCTTACAAGTTTATTTAGCCATTTCGAATCTCTCGCCTTTTAATTTCTTTACGGCCCTTAAACGTTCAGCAAAGCTTTCACAGGCGCCACACAAGACATCATCTGGAATTCTATCCCATATGGTTGACAAACGTCCTTTGTAAGACTCAAGATTAATATTTTTTAAATTCTTTAATTTGTCTCTCATGTAACCCCAAATACAAAAATCCAAGGGAGAAGATGGGGGCCATTTTTCCGGAGAGATGAAGTGAGGCAAATTATCGCTACACCAGCCCTGGACAATTTTTGCTTTATGAGCTGGCTTACTGAAAACAAAATTCATCCTCACCAAAGAGTGTTTTGGTATGTGGAATCAGATGATTTTTTTCTCATCTCTCGTCCCCACATCTTTTTTTCTCATCTCTCGTTGTTTTGTTGTTAGGCCAAGAATCCGCTTTTTTTATTTGCTTTCAATCCATAATCTTTTTTTACAATTAAATGGACCGAGTGTTGACTTATGTTCAAATCTTTAGCGAGTTTTCTGGTTGATACCCCTCGATTTCTACGAATTCTTTCACGCACTTTTTTGCCCGGTTTCTTTTTATTTTAATATATCCAGTCTTCTTATACTTCGCAACCGTACGCTGAACAAATCTGCGATTGATATTTAATTTTTTGAGATTTTTTACGATCCCACTTGTTTTTCCACCTGCTAAGTGGCATTCTAATACAAGCGTGCGTTTGGCGTCTATGTCGCTCAAAGTTTTTTGTCAACTCCAGCTTCACAGAAATCATATTTTTACAAGCAGAACTGTTAAAAGTGTTAGCAGCAAAAACAAAATCATAACGGGTCATTTAATTGTTCCCAGTAAACAGCTTTGTAAGTGCAACAGTTGCTTTGATTCACACTTTAAGTTTAAATAAAACAGAATTTTGATCTTTACATATTTTTTTTTACTTTAAGGCTAAACCCACACATATGTGTATGTCCTTTTTCCAAGAATGGAACAGTTGGAATTCCATGAAAACATAATTTTTGACATTGCAACACCTTAATTGGCTATGATATTAAAACTCAATTAAATACTCCAAAATTTAAGAACTCAGGGAACGAAAGGGTTAAAAGACGCGTTTAAGAATTTTTGAATTTGTCTGGGGTTGATGTAGTGAAAATTTAGATATTCTCAGCTCATTCTCAGAAAATAATACCTACATTTATGCCACAACATATACGAGTATGTTTCTAAGAAATTTTAATCACTCATTCAGCTTTTGTATGACCCATTGAACTGAGTTCAATATTCTTAAATTCTTAAATTCTTTTTATAATTTTCAAAGGTAACAAGCCTATAGCGCCACATAAGCAAAGTTTGATACGTCCGAACATAACATCGTCACTGCTTGAACTTTCAACTTGGCAGGATGGAGGCTGTCCTATTCAGTACTTCAGCATAGAGTTCAAACGTTATGGAGTGTCCAGTGATTGGATTATAGTTTCTAGCAGAATAGAGACACATGTAAGAAAGTATTCATTTAAATATACCAATATTCAAATCAATCCAAATCAATCCTTAGACACGCTACACCATTGGCGATTTGGAGCCAGGGGCACCATATAACCTCCGCGTAACAGCGCATAATAATGCTGGTTCTACCATTAAAGAATACTACTTTGAGACACTTCGTTTTAATGGTGGCTCAGCGGAACTAGATCATGGTGATTTACCCGAAGTGCGTTCTCTCTTCAGAGATGCGCACTTAATTGCAGTGATCATCACCTCTATATTCGGAACAATTTTGGCCTTGATAGGTGCTTGCATCTGCTTCAAAAATTGTAAGTTTTGACATTTTTTAGAGTATAATTTTGAAATCGGTGTTCTATATAATATCTCGATCAGCAGTCTAAGCTTTTTAAATGAACAGGACCATGTTTCATTGTAGATCCTCGGCAGTTTTTTTCTCGCGATGTTGATTCGATGCGCCCGAATGCCGGTGATGGCAAAGATATACAACATCGTGAGCAGTTCTATGGTACAGTGCGCAAGTCCTGTCAACAGTCACCACGGGAATCGGTAGCTGGACTGGAACGTATTCCCGAGTACTCGGAGGATATTTATCCATACGCAACATTTCATCTACCCGAACATGAAAACCAGTCTGCCAATATTCCGCTCAACCGGAAAGGTATGATGTACGATCCACGTAGTGGAGACGACAACACGTTGACCAGTTCCGGCAGCAAAGTGAAGCGCTCAGCCTCTTCCAGTGGTGGCGGCAGTTCTAGTGGTAAACTGGGTAATACACCGACAAGTGGTGTTGGAAGCATGCCAAATGCTTCCACTGAATGTAGTCATACCAACACCGAGAAGCGACACAAGCGTCGATCGAATGCCATCAAATCTGAGTCTGAAGAATACGATAGTCTCAATAGTGACAGCGATCTTAGTGGTGAACGCATGCGGGAAGATGGTCGCAGTGGGCGTGAATCCTCGAGTCACATGGATGAATCAGGCTGCAATGGTAAGCACTGAACTTAATGTTTTATTTCTTTAATAATGTGAACTTAAATTTGCTCTTAGCCCATGGCCACAGCCCTCGAGGCAGCGGAAGCAACAAGGACCGCCTGTCTGTGTTTAGTAGGCCACAGCTCCATAGTAAGTTAGTACCTGTTTTGCTTATTAAAAACAGTACATGTTCATTAGTTCCACATAAACCCATTTAAATAATCCGCATTGATCGCTCCAAAACTATCTCACATCAATTACTCCTCACTGTTCACCGACTCTCAACACCTAAACACCCACCTAATCACCAACTCATATCTCAAGATATCGTAACCACCATAGTATTTATATATGTGCTAATCTCAATGCAGAAAATATATTGCCGATACGCAAGAAAGATTCCACGAAAGAGAACTCACGCACTTCTGAAAAACCAACTGTGACTGTCGAAGCTCCCGTCAAGATAAAATCAGCAGCAAAACCCAACAAATCCTTCTTCCATGCAATCATACCCTCCAAAATGATGCCCCTCATGCATGCAACTGAACGTAACCCGAATAGTGTTAAAGTTCCCCCTACAACCAGCAAACAAATCCCTATAACTCCCATGAAGATTGTTAAGTCTAATGTTGCCCAGCATCATGCCCATCACGTAATAAAACGCCCTTTAGCAACATCACCTTCACCAATAATATCACCACCTGCACGACCCCGCTCGCCATCACCACCATTTCGTCACCACTCATCGTCAAAGCATGAACGTGTCGTCACTCCCAATCCAACTACAAGCAATACACGCAGTAGTCCCGGTCCTCTGATAATTCTGAAGAGTAGTAGTGGCGGAAGCAGCGCTTGCGCCAGTAGTAGTGGCGATAGCGTTGGATACCACAAGCGATCGCTCTCAACTAGGCAAGCGTTTATGTATATGTAAATGTTTAAAATCTCTAACTGTGGAATACTTTTATTTTATACGAAATCTACTTAAACTCCATCAATGGATTAGCCTTTTGTTTAAGTGTTAGAAATTGGGCCTGAAGGGCACTAAGTCGCAGAGTTTGGCAATTAAGTCGTAGACAGTAAATAAATTAAGACCTTGTGGTAGTTATGACATTTAAAAAATTTGCTTAAGTCTATCAAATTTCAATATATAAGTGTTTCTATAATACTTTCTAACTGAAGTTTAAAATGTAAATAAGCGACCAAGAATGCAAAATTCTGCGGCTTTTGACTTCAGACTTTTTTTATCGTTGTATCTTTAAAGCACATTTTTCTATAAAAAGGACTATAGCTTATCACATTTTATTGCTTTCGATTTATAAGAGAATGTTAGATGTATATTTTTAGAAGATTTCGTAATGAAGGAAACTTTTTAAAAAACTATATTTTATAATGATGAAAATGTTCCAATCTATTAGATTAAATTAGTCTATAGTTCGAGTTCTTAGAATTTTGAAGTTTGAACTAGTGATCAAGTGCTCAATTTTACTATGGTTCAGCTACCACTTTATGAGACAGAAAACCGAATAATGCAGCCAGAGTACTAAAACTTTGTTGATTTAGTCTGTACATGATCTTAATCTTTTTGACATTATATCGTTAAGGGTATACCCCTGAATTTTCAAAAAATCAATTTTTTTATGATTGATTGTGATTCAACAGACCTCAAAGAATCTATATTTTATTAATGATATAAAATTCGAAATTAAGTTCGATGTTAAATGGTGAAGGTTTTAAGCGCAGGGCGTCAAAGCCAGCCGTATAACCGGTGTTAAAAACTTTAAAGCCCTTTTCCTAGAAACCACATTTTTTGAGCAGGCGAGCGTGATAAAAAAACTACTGGACTGATCGTTCTAGTATGTAATGTTATTGTACACATATAAATCTTTAGAATGGACTACGAATAGAATGATCGTTAAAGTATGTTTTGGTTTTCAAGGGATTTTTTAGTCCCAAAAATCGGCTGATTTCGAAAAAATGACGCGATTTTGTAAATTTTGGCCAAGCAAATTTTCATTTAATTCATTCTATAGCGGCTTCGATGCTGATTAAAACCTCGTTTTTTTTTTGTTCAAACGGTTCAGTGCGCCAAAATCACGCCCGCCGTGTTTTTTTTTTATGTTATTTTCAAAAACCTGCAGCAGCCAAAAAAAAGCTGGAAAAATTAAAAAAAAAAACTTTTTACGTAAAAATATATATGGGCATTTCCAAACTGGCATTACGGACGATTTGTACGAAGAAGTATTAAGAAAAAATGAATGAAAATATCTAATTTTATTATATTTGCATATTAATTAAGTAGCACTATATTAAGTAGAAACCATCAACACAATCGACCCTAAGAATTTTAAGATATAAGCAAAAATATGTGCTGGCGTTACATTGCAAAAAAGCGGAAGTGATTTTTGACTTTTATTACAAAATTTGCAAACCCTCTAAATTGGGTAAAAATTTTGTATACAACTGTTTTTAGAAGAGCTTAAAATAATATAAGTTTATTTTCCAAGTGACTAAATTGAAAAAATCTTCTCTGGTTTTTTTTTATTAGGCTTTTTTATCTGGCGTTACATTACTAAAATTTCCATTGTAGTTTAATTGGGTAATTAAGTAATTTGGTAGTTAAGTAATTATGGAACTTAGTAATTAAAAAACAAACTTAATATATTGTAATTTCCGTGCCTCAACCATGTTTTCATTATATTTATTCAATGCCTTCCGTTTTTACTAAAACAAAAACGTTTACGAAACGTTTACGAAAATGAAAAACTAAATTTGTGAAACAGAGCAGACGATTTGATCAGCATTGTTAATAAATTTATGTAGAAATTACTTAAATTAATAAAATTAAAATACTTCTCTTAGATAATATCATCAAATAATAAGTTTTAGTTTTTTGGTCACGGTAGACTTTTCTGTGGAAATGCCCATATGCAAAGTTTCAATAAGATATTTCTTTTCTTTCTTAAAAAATTTGAATTTTAAAAATTTCATGTTTTAAAAATCCACGGGTGTACTGGCTTCTTAAGTTCACTGATGACAATTGTTTTCAAAATTTAAATATAAAAGTATTCGTTTCATGTAGTTTTCAAGTTAAGTGTATTACAATTTCCAAATTTTTATTGATTTCTGTTTGGAAATTACTATTTTAACATAAACTTTATCATATTTGCTCTCGTTGATCAAACTCCTACATAAGTCAGCTAGAAGAGAATCAAGTTGTATCCACTGTATCAGTGTTCTAACGGTGCTGCTATTTAATGAGACCTTTCGCCATGTTCATCTGATTCAGTTAGAATTTGATGCTCAAACCACCAATAAGATAATCGAGAAATACATATTATTATCGAGAAATAAAAAGACATATTGATATTTATAGTCTCACATGAGGAGTAGTGCCGGATTAACACATAGCGGGGCCTGGGGATAAAATCGACACGGGGCATACTTACGGACAGAGCATTGAGCTGGGATTTTTTAATAATCAAAAAATATATTTAAAAAAAAAAATTCTCGATTTAACTGTGGCAAAACTTTCTATCAACTCGTCAAAATAAATCATTTGCAACAAATCATTTTCAATACATAGTTGCGTTATTGACGACAACATAGAAGATCGGTGTACATTTTTTATTCTTTTTAATAATGAAAATGATCTTTCAGCTTCGCAATTTGCTATCGGTATTGTTACAAGCAATCGAAAGGCTATATATTATTATTTATTATTTATTTATTATTATATTAGTGCATTAAGAACTAAGTACTTTTATAGTAGCTCAAAGACATAATTTGAATTTATCTTATTATAAAACATTTAAACTTAAATCAAAGGTAATTTAAATTTAATATTATGTAATTAAAAGTCTTATCAAAAAATTGTAATGTTAAACAAATTTAAATTCATAAGACAGATAAAACTTAAAGGAAGAAAGAGCAAACAAGAGATATATTTAAACATTTGGAAAAATGTCGATCATGTCTGAGACCACAATCCAGTTAAGTATTTTTAATGGAACTAGTGTATTATTTCTGTTATTAATAGATTGATATCACAAGAGATCGGAAATCGAAAAATATTTCATGTTTAAGTTTCACAAGCGGAATGAATTGATGTAATTCACAGAGTAATTACATTTGAATATCATTTGAATATCATTTGGATATACTTTAACAAGGGATTTTACTCTCGCTTCTAATTCTTCATTTTCAATATCCATTAATTTGCACAAGAATCCAAACAGTTTTTTTATGTGTCCATATGATTAATATTTTTTTCTCAATTTCATTGCTAACTTATCAACTAAAACAAAGAAATTTTCGATTTTGAATCTATCAGAACCAGTCAAATTGATTGTTTCGGGTTCTTTGTTGCTGTTTTTCCAGTTATTTTTCTTTCATAGTCTTGGCAAACAAATATACTCAGGTTCTTAGCACTATTCTCAAACCTTGAAAATTCACTTCGCAAATCTGTTACGAATTCGATAAGTGAAGCTAACATATCGTTAGCAGCTATCAAATCAATATATACTTTTTGCAAATATTGGCTGGTTGCATTGAAGCGAATCAGAATTCGGTTCCACAAAACTATCATGAAAGCGTTTTGAAGTTTTATTAATTTATTTAATAAATAAATTAATAAAACTATCATGAAACGCTATCATGAAAGCGTTTCGAATTTTTGATTTTTTTCACAAAACTGTCACGCGATGGGGTATGATTTTCATACCCACACCGAAAAAAGTGTGCGGAGTTAACCCAAGTTTTTTTATGAGTCAAAAGAGTTTTTGAGAAGTTAATAACGTTTTGTCGCCGTAAAACGTAAAATGAATTACATCAATTTTTTTTTTTTTTTGTTAATATAAAACTTTTTTTGCTTGATACAACTCATTTTCAAAGCTTGGAGTAAATTAAAAGCAGTTTCAAATTAACCCTACATCTTCTCCGAACATTTGTCCTTTTAACTCCATTAAAACTTATTGCAACCATCTAGGAAGAACGTCTTTGTATTTTAAAGCTGAAACGGAGTTATTTTTAACACGAAACAGAGTCTGCTCGAGCAAATATTTCCGTTTGTTCGTTTTACTTTGAATGAAGAGAAAGTACTCAAATATTTTAACAAGCAAATCAAGTTTGCTGTAAGAATTAAGTGTTGCATAATGATAAAAAAGGGCCGTTTTTACTATTGCGAGTTATATGTTTTTGTTATCTTTATCTTTATTATGCGGTTATTTGATATGGAGGGTAAAATTTTTCGAGAAATGAAAGTCCAACGAATGACATGAAAATATTGAATAAACAGAATACTTTTTATGAAAATTTTGTATTGTATTTCGTTTGAGAAGCTATCTCTTTCTTTCTCTCTGTTTTTTTTTTTGCAAAAAGCTATCTTATTCTTTATGCTGTAATTTTTTTTTAACTTGCGATGTATTTTTTGTAGAAAATTTTAGGAAACAAAACAATTGTATTAAATTTGGTATAAAACAGTTGTTTTACAATACGTCAAAATACATACATTTTTTTTAAAGGTATTCATGAGTTTTTGGAACGTACTAAAGTCACATATTACCATATTTTATTAACGAAACTACTTTAAACACTAATAAACAAATTTTTAATGTATGTATTTTAATAGTTAATGTACGACATTAAGGCAGCCCTAACACAAATCAATTAACACAAATCGCCTTGAGAATATTCTACCAATTTTTGTACCAAATTTAATTGTTCTAGCATCAATATATATCGGAATTAAGCATATTAAATTAAATGCCACTTCCATTTTTCCATTAGTATAGGAACACAACTAACTCATCTTTTAAAAACTTTCATAAACCTAGCGATCACCCTGTTGTTTAATCCTTACTACATTTTGATAAATGCTTTAAAAATATCTTTTCCCTTATTCAACGAACAAAACTACAGCAATTAATCGTAAAATCAATGCAAATATTTATCCCTTTCTTCAAATATGTTAAATACAAAAATCCCTTTAAAAATTCCCCTTAAATCAAAGAAATGAAACACCTTTGAAACAAATTTTGAGAGCTGTGCGGAATTTAAGCTCAAAAGTAAAAAAAGTTTTGTTTTATAAGAAATTACAGAGATTCAAACTTGCCAAATCGTGGATAAGCTGCTCTGTGAGTATGAAGAAGAGATTCTGTTTTCGGCGTTAACCATGTCTTTAATTTCCTTTGTATTCGATTCAAATAAGAAATAAATAAAAATAATTAAACACAAAAGAAATTACGGGTTCTTTATTTAAATCTTTTGTGGGTGAATTTGTTTATTTTTAAAGCTTCATGCTACATTTAAATGAGTTGATTCTAGTTTTTTTTTTTTTTTAATGAACTCAAAATTTAAAAATTCTCAATTCCTCAACCTTAAAACAACTCAAAATGGAGTCAGTACGACTTTTCAAGCAAAACCAATTTTTAAAGTAAATTGAACACACAAACGGAAATAAATATAGTTTTTACAGCTTTGCCAAAATACCATCCATGCACGAAAAGAGTTGAATTGACTCTGAATATGAATTTATTTACTCCGCTTTTTTTTGGGTGCTTTTTTTTTGGGGCAAACAAAGTTTTTTTATATTGAATCTTTTTGCTATAATAGACGCAAGCAAAAAGGAGCATAAAGAATAAGGAACAAAATTTAAATAAAATGTAAATTTTACATTTGCAAATTTTAACAAAACTTAAACAAAATTTAAAGAAAATGCAAATTTTGTTCCTGGATCGAAAAATGCATTAAAAAAATCAAATTAGACATTTTGACAAAAGTCCCGCGGGTCCCCTGCCTGCTAGGGGCCAGGGTCTGCAGCCCCTCCTGCCCCCTGCCTAAATCCGCCCCTGATGAGGAGAGCATTTCACTTACAAGTACACACCAATTACGGCTTTAAAGTTGTCCAATGCAAACAACTCTAAATCAACCAGGCAACTTCGAATTTAAAATAATTCAGTAATTTAAAATAAAAATATGTACTTATTTTATAGTTATAGATATTTTTGAATGTATTTTTAGGTGCCTGTACCTCCATTTGGAAAAAAATGTGTCTATGCCACCGACAAAAAATTAACCTTGGTCTATTTAATGACGATTCCCAAAATATTTTGGCTTTCACGATAACCGCTAGTGATCTAAACCATTTTTGAATAACATACAAAAATAATTTTTTTCATAAATATATTGGCTGATGCAATAGTTGTAAAAAAATAAACTGGCAGAAATTATAGGCAGGAAAAAGCTCTTCCAATCTGCATCAAAAATTTTAAAATTTTTGCAATCGGCTTAAAGATAATGAGCCTTAGTAATAAGCATTTAAAAGTCGACTCTAAATTTAGTGTGAGCTTTTCTGACACTATTCCTATAGAATTTGCTGTGAAAAAGCTTACACTAAATTTAGAGTCGACATTAAAATGTTAATTACTAAGGCCCAATGTTTTTCACGGATATTTTTGATATTTGTTTATTTCATTTTCATACAAAAACTTTCAAAATGTAAAGAACTTCATTACTTCTTTTTTTTTTTTATTTCTTTCATTATTTTTTTCAGCAACTGTACCAACATAACGCTTTATTTTTTATGTAACGTAGATTATTTAAATATTTTATAACCTATGTGATGGACAATTGCTTTTCAAACTAATGCCATGGCTGGTTTTGGGGAAGAAGACCTTAAATTGCAACTTCAAGACAACAGTAGATCCTATGCATCCGTTAAAGTCAAAAAGCAAATCAAGACAATTTTTTCCTGCAGCTTTGTACCGGCTTTTTAAGTGGGAAAAATTTTCAAAAAATACTTTAGGAAATTTAAAAAAAAAACGATAACTAACGAAATAAGATAACTAAGTAATGCACATAGAATCTTTTCTATTGAACGTTTTGTATTGAACATCTATGGCGTTGGTTATGTCGACTTATTGTTAGATACAAATTTTTTTTAATGTATATATGATGAAAAGTAGGTAGATTCCTGGACTTGCTATCGCTAAAACTCTAAAAATGGCTAAAATGCTTAAAATCCTCTGTTATCCAAAATTTTAGCGATTCTGCTCAAATGCGACTCTGAGCTACACATCGCTTATCTAAAAACTAGTTTCTTTAGTCGCCGTAGGTGCGCACAAGAGTTTCTATGAGAACTGTCATATTTTCTGTTAGTGTGTGCAAGCATTTAGGTTAAAGCCAAAATAATAAAATTTGGAAGAATCTGTGTTAGAGAATATTTTCATCATAATTATTTAAATTTGAATTATAAAGCAAATTATGTCTTACGTATCGTTGACAAAGTCCGTATGCTCCTTTAAATATTGGACTAAAAAAATTTTGTTCTTTTCTTACGCGTTTTCTTTTGGCGTTCATGTCCTTAAAAACATTTTGGATAAATTAAATTAGAAACAGACAGTTTAACGATATTAATATTTAAAATTTATCTTGTTTTTTTAAGCGATGTTTTAAAGATTAAGCGCCTTAAATTTTTTTTGCTAAAAACTTAATAATTTTAACAATTTTTAGCAAAGTAAAAGTACTCGGAATCGCAACAATAAACAAATGCCAAAGTCAGTTGTTTTTTATCCGGTTAACTTTGTTCATGGCTTGATCTTAGCGACGAAATATAGGAGATGATGTGTTGGTCAGAATCGCAAATGTCGCCTAAATTCGCTAAAAATGATTTAGCGCTTTTAAGCGATCGAGATTTAGCGATAGCAAATCCTGGAATCGACCTACAGAGCTAGGATTTCAATGACATGTCATCTTTTTTCTGCTGCTTCTTACTGTGAATCCTACACTATGTTTGGCATATAAGCCGCATTCAGCGAAATCAACAGTTGTGAGCTGTTATGGTGACGATACCTTAGTAAGCAATTTTTTTATCTGAATGTGTTGTTACTCTTGCAGTCAGAAAAATAATTAACTAGCTATAATTTAACATTAATAGTTATTAATCAGTAAATAATTGAATTGCAATGGCTCCCATAATTGAACCATTCAGTGTATTTTAACACTACAGTTGCCAGGTGTTGACTCCGCTGAATGCGACCATAGTGACGAATGACAAATTTTTTCACGGAAATTACAATTTCATCGTTTTCTGCAGCCACTTTACTTCCTAACGCTCTTTCAAAATTGGATTTCCCAACCGCTGAGCGTTGCCGCCGAGTTATTATGGCTTGCTTTATATAAATCGTACGGGCATGAAAAATTTTAGACAGATAAAAAACGCTTCCGCGCTGATCTAGAACGTTCATATACGTTTCCTAAATTCCAAATATGAAAAGTTTTTATGTAATTTTTTTGAAATTTTTCATCTTTTTTTATAGGTTTTAGTTTTCCGGTAGTTTTTGCTAGATTAAGGGCGTTTTTTGGTAATTGTAGCGATTTTAAGTAATTTATTGTCAATTTTGGACATATGTATTTAATTTTAAGAGCATTTTTCGATTTTTTAGGTAATTTTAGTGTAATTTTAACATAATTTTTTTCGTTTTTTTCTAACTAAAAAATTTTAAAAATGCAAATTTTTAAACATGTCGAGTCCCTTCAATCAAACACATCACACACCACCAAAAAGGAGTAGCTTTGTGTACAGATCTCTATGAAAAAAAGCTCTGCACGTGGTGAAACTGACGAAAGGTTATGTACATAGGTGAAAGCGGTTTTTTCACCTCTCTCACAAAAATTAACACTAGGCTTGTCAAAAACAGCTGATGGCAAATTTGAAGCAAATCGAAGTAAAACGAAGTTTGTGAAAGTGTTTGTTTTTGAATTTTATGTATTTGCCAAGAGCTTCAACTGGCTTATCTTATTCTGTCGACGTGTTTTAAGCTAATCGCATTGCTGTAATAGACCAACCTTCCAGCTCCGAGCCTAATTAATACTAGCAAATTGCGACCTAAGCTGCACGATTTCTTTACATGTCAGATCTTCTTTTGCACACAATTTCTTATCGCGTATTTTTTAACTTTATGATTAACTTCAGCTTGTTTTGAAAACATATACTATTTAACAAAACAAAAAGTGTTTAAAGCAGCATTAGCGAACGATTAAATACTTATCTAAGAGCTTATTATAACGAATCACTTGACACTTATAAATAACCTCGCTCTTTTTGAGAACATTTTTTGACAACTATAGCAAAATTTATGGTATGGTGAAAACCGCTTCCATCTGGATAATTACACCATGGGTATGTAAAAAGATGAACCAAGTGTTAGATAAGAACTCAGGTGCATGTTTTTAGTAACTCTTTATGCTTTAAGCTTAGTATGCTGTAGAAGCGAAAAGAAATCTTCCATAAGAAATGCATTGCGTTTTTGACAGCGAAAAGTTAGCGAAATTTTTTTTCGTTGGTTAGTATGCTGTTGAACCGAAAAAGTTTTGCAATGCAGCCAAATTCACAACCATGATTGGAGAGTTAAAATCTCAAAATTTCGCTGCCTTTTATATGCCCTTACATTTAATTGGCGTAGAAATTTGACAATCCAACAATAATGTTCAACTAACACATTCAGGAAACAGGTTATAGTAAGTATGTGTTAGTGTAGAGTCTACACCAAAATTTCGCGTGTAGAATTAAATGCCTCAAAATTTTCATTCCTACAGCATACTAAGCTGTGGTTGAGTAGAGTGTTGAAATATCAACATTTCGTTGTCGATTATACGCCCGTACATTTAATTGGCGCGGAAATTTGCCATTCAACAATAAAAAATAAACAGAAAGTCTGTTTAAGTTTTGAATTTGTTATTTAACAAATTTATTGATGCATTTATATATATATATATATATATATATATAGTTTATTAATATGTAGTCTTGCCTTTTATAGGATATAAAATTGCAGCAATAAAAATATGAATCTGTCAACCAGAACAGCAAGTGCTTTTTCTCCACACAAAAATTTTGACTCTACACCAAAATTTCGCGTGTAGAGTTATGCCCAAAAATTTTCGTTCCCACAGCATACTAAGCTTTTTGCTCTATTTCTAATTCATTAGGGCGTAAAAATGTTAATATTATGAAATTAAAAGATGAACTTACATCCGATAACATATCGTCTTTTAAATATATTCCTTTCGTCAATGCAGAAGTAGAAAGAAATTTTTTTTACAAAAACATTTTGCCAGACAATTGACGTTCTTTCAATACTGTAATGCTATGTATAAAAATTATATAAAATAAATTTAATGCTTAATAATGTTTTATTTTTATTAAAGCTTTATTTTTTGTTCATTTTTTATGTAATTGTTTGCATTTTTTAGGTCGTTTTTGTCAGTTTTTATGTTATTTTCTGCAGTTTTTGTCACTGCAGGGCCATTGTCATTTTTTTCGGTCATTTTTTGCTGCTAACAAAATTTTCCTGATACGAATGTGTTGTTTAAAAAATAACGATACGGGACTCTTTTGTGCATATTTCATTTCATATTAAAAAAATATTGAATGTGGCTATAATTTTTTATATTGCAATCCTTATTCTTCCATCTCACCGATCTATTGTACAAATTTTTTGATCGAGTTTATTTTGATAAGGAGATTACTTTTGCTTTTATGTTTTGCCTATTATTTTTGTCCAATGATTCAGAATTCTCAATTCAGAAATTTTTATTAGTTCTTTGAAAAACGTAATTGTGAAAATTGTTTTACAGTTTAAATATTTATTAAGTCAACATTTATTTGATTAATATTAAATATGTAGAAATATAATAAAAAATCACAATGACCTGAGCTTGAACGAAACTTGAACGAATTCTGAATAGTTAAATTCTTTAAAATGAATTTGAATAATTGATTTTTGAATCAAATATAATCGAAGAGAATTTTGTCTTTCGTGTACTGTTTATCAATCGAAAAAAATCGCACACAAATTTTTTTCAAATGGGTTTCAAAAGTGTATTTCGCCTTAGGGGTATTCACACTGACTTGGGTAGTTGGGTACGGGTAGAATGAGTTCTTTTGATTATGCGAGCACCCTAAATTACAATTGAGTACTTTGTAGAATAGTTTTTGGTTTCTGCATGTTTGTTTGATCTCCCCGGCTTATGTTGCTGATGAGAGATGAAAGGTAGCTGGAAGAGGACTGCCACCAAATTACTTTTTGTCATTTTATGTGCCCAAAATTTAGGCCACTAATTAGACGTAAAAAAAACTATTTTTTAAGCGAATAATTAAAAACGTGAACTTCATAGTATTTTATAATTTACTAACAAGTAATCCAGGGAAGACGTTGGCCTACCACCTTAATGCCATATAAGTATTTTTATGACAATCGGAAAAAATAATTTTATATATCTGAACCACCATAACTGTTGTGAGACCACACCCATTTTTGTTCAGTTTCCGAAAGTAACCATACGAATTAAATTACCAAATTTTAGTCCAATACGACCAAAATAGTCCGAAATATAGCATTTTCATTGATTTAAGGGCGGTAAAATGGGGTATGGCAAAACATTTTCCCTAAACCATATCGTACTCAAAAGCAATCGACTGCCAAAATTTCAGCTCAATTAAGCTTATACCTGGCATACTTTGTTTCGCTTAACGCTTATCCCCTGAAAATAGGGCGTAAACATAGTTCGACCCCGCTTTAGTACATTTTTAGTACAGTTGTCGCCAGTAACCATACGAACGTAGTTACCAAATTTTAGTCTAATACGACCCAAACCTTGTGAAATATAGCACTTTTATTGATTTGTGGGCGGTGAAAGGGGTGTTAAAGTTTTTTTTATTAACCTAGATATTAGCCTTAATAACAGATATTGTAAATTTTGTGGCCTTAGATGTTACCGTTCCTGAGATCTGAAAGGACACCGCACTAACGATTTTATATATAAAGAAGGGCAGCAAAGCAGGCGTGGCAACATTTATATATACAGTACCAACAACTTGGTCTCATAGCACATACACACTAAGTTTTATTATAAAAACACGTGCAACTCAGGAATTAAAATGATTTCTAAAAAGTGGGCGTATTTATAGTTCAACCACGCCCATTTTTGGCTGAGTTGCCGAGAGTAACCATACGAACTAAATTACAACATTTTAGTCCAATACAACTGAAATCGTCTGAAATATAGCGTTTTTATTGATTTATGGGCGGTAATAGGAGGTGTGGCAATTACTTTTTGTTATTTGAGATATTGGCCTTGACAACAAATGTTGTAAAATTGATGCCCTTAGGTCAGTTATTGCCTATTTTCGAAAAAGGTGGTAGCACATGCAAAAAGTACTCAATTTGGCATGAAATCAATCCACCAAAACAACACGGCTTAAAATCTTGTAGATTATTTACAGAGATTTTATTTATATATTTTTGTTAAAAATCATTTTAATATTTGGCCAGTATTTAATGTTAATACAATTTTGGTGTGGTCATATGGTAAGCCAAAAAGAATTAAAATTTATTCCAAGATTTCTAACCGTGAAGTCAGGGGAGTAGATTGGTAGATGGGTACAATGGCACTTTACAAAAAAAAAATGTGCGACACTTACCAATCTACCCATACGGTTCGAAATCTTGGAATAAATTTTAATACTTTTTGGCTTACATATATGACCACACCAAAATTGTATTAAAATTAAAAACTGGCCAAATATTAAAAATTCTTTTTAATAAAAATATGTATTGAAATTTAATGATCAGTTCTTATTAATGTTTAATACTGATTTTGTATTAAAAATTAATTATAATATTAACCATAGTATCAAATTAATTCCAAAGATTATAAAATTTCGTTGTAGCATTTGAATTGTATTAAAATTTAATACAAAATTTTATTTAAATATAATACAGCACATTTTAAAAATTAAATACAACACTCACCAAAGCAATTAATTCCAAGGATATTAAATATTGTTGTAATATTTTAACTGTAATATTTATTGACAAAATAAATTTAGAAATTTTGTAATCAATTGAGAAGTATTAAATTTAATACTTTTTGTATTAAAAATCTCTGTAATACTTTCTTTGTATTAAAATTTATTCCAATATTTCAAACCGTGCAACTACCAACATCAGTGTGAATACCCCTATTGTATTTTTATAATTGGCAACGTGAGAGATACGAATATAATTCATCGACATTCCGATTAAAACTAAACTCGAGCAATTTCACAAAGTGGATAACGGTTTAAGCGTGTGTAAAGACGCCAGTTAAATGAAAATCCAGCTATTACATACCCACGTTTAAGCAAAAAGGGTTTAAAAAATGCAAACAAATTTAATTTTTCTGTCAAAATGTTTGTGCACGCAACTTCAAGTTACTTGAATCGAGTACGGAAACAGACTTGACATGTAATTTTGGTAACGATGTCCTTTTTTTTTGCTGCGTGATTTCCAATTTACCAGCAAAACTGATTTTTCCTCATACAAATTGTATGGGAAAATTAGAAAATTAATTCACGACCTCTAAACCTTTACCAATTGAGATGCGCTTCACAGAGGTCGTTTCTAAGGTCAAGTGGAAGTATTAAAGCCGCGGACATCTGTCAAAATAAAAAAAATATATTTTTGGGACACCCTACTCTTTACTCAGAAACTGTTACAAAGGCTGTTAAAAAATTTCCTGCCAATATAAAATTATCTTTTGTTTCCTAATAATGTATAATTTTTTGTTTATTTCAAAATATTTTCAGAAGAGTTTTTCCTAACTCAACCACTTCTTAAAAAACTTTTATTTAAAATAGAGAACTTTTGGTAAAAGTTTTTTTTAGATTGTTTTTGAAATTTTTTTTTATATGTATAATTTGTACTTTTGACAGTCGTATTTGAATTATTTTCTATACCTTAGGCTTTTTTCTTAACGCGCCTGACTAAAAATAAGAAATATCAATGCTTATTAGTACACAGAAAAAATATGAGCTTAAATTTTATACTATTCTGTATATATATAAATCCAAACCAAAAATGTTCTAAAGATATACCATCAAATCTTATAAATTTTTTCAGACCATTTTTCTGGTCAGACCAATCGAAACCACTATATTTTTAAATTTCTCGATTTCGGTGATTTCTATTCTTTCGACCAGAATACATTTTGGTTTACACATGATATCCATACAAAATTTTTAAATTATATCTGTTTTATTATTTTTTTAATATTGAGTGGTATAAAATTTATAAATTATTTGGAATAAAAAAAGTTTATACCCCACAAATGTTATAAAAAAGATAAAATTTACCCTCGAATTTTTTACTGTGTATTAATCCGATTTATTTGAAATCAGTTTACAAGAAATTCAAGCATCAACATTAGTTGAAAAACTAAAATTAAAATAGATTGAGACTTTGTAACTCTTAATATTGTCTATATAGCCTAAAAGTTGCCGGAAGTATGCCAGCATTGATATTGAATACAAAGTATAAAGTATCTGATAAAAATTATTTGCTTGTATCGTTTTCAAGGTCAATTTTTCAAAACCATTATGTGCTTCTAAAGGCAGTTTGAGTGTAGGTGCAGTATAGCATATATTTAAAAAATCACTGGCGACTTTCTCTGCTTTCTGAAAAAGTAACAAAAACTCATAGTATATTATCTGTTATTGTCTCAAAATTAGGGATAGTAGCCTAAAAGGAGCACCAAAATACTAGCTTCAAATTTATATGTGTCACATTAATCTACTAGATATTTAAAAAATATATGTGCATGTGTCTCTTTTTCTCAATATTTCTGCATGTTTGTACCACAACTATAAATGTTATCTTAATGAAGCGAAAGCATTTTTCACTTATTTCATATATTGACCCACTAAATTGTTATTTTGTACATATAACAAACAATGTTTTGGATTTATTTATATAATAATGCTTTGAGATCGAAATTAATGTTCACACTCTTTATTTATTATTTCAATAGCAGCATGGACCCCGTGCCCTTCGACTACCGGCTCTTTGACCCGCCACCCAAGCAACATAAACAACCAACGCAATCACCACATCAGCAGCATCATCAGCAACAGTCACAGCAACAGCGACAACAACAAACACAATCCACATCATCCGCATCTTCTTCCCAAAATTCAACCAACCATACAAATATGTCCAGCAGTGTATCCAGCAAAATACGATCAAAAAATTCCGACACTAATTCCAACAGCGGTAGCAGCGGTGACTCCCATGATTTCCAGCAACAGCAATGTGTACCTGGCAACACAGCCGCCGCACATATTGTCCAATCGGGTTCATATGTCGAAATTTTAAAGCAAACCGCCAACGCTGACCCGCTGCATGCCGCTGACCATTATGCGCAGAATCAGAAGCGCAGCATTATTCCGGCTTGTCACAATAAGAGCTATGGCGACTTTTTGACCATAACACCGCGTCGCAAGGGCAAGATGCTAACAGGTGACAAGAGTGGTGCAGGTGTGCCCAATACTGACAGCTACCATCATCATCTGCCACATAGCATTGAGCCATTGCATCTGCTGGGCATACCAAATGACAACATGTCGACTTTCTTCGACTATCGTGCCATGGAGACGCTTAGCAATGCGGATACGCTAGCCATAGGTTCGACGATGGCGGGGCAAAGTGGTCAATTTGGCAAAAGTAAGCCATATGTCGCCAGCATAACCGGTCTTAATGCGAATACCTATGGCTTCACAGGAGTAGGTGGGGCCGTAGGTGTAGGCGCGTCTATGCCAGATGACTTCCAGCATATCATGAACGAGAAGAATCTCAGTCCCCCATCGGCGTTCAGTGATAGCGTTACCATGGACAATAAAGGATCTAAGCAAGGAAGTGGCAGCATCGGGTCAGCCATAACAACGGGCATGGTTTAAACTTTCAAGATGCAAAGTGAAGTAGTTTGTATGTGTGTACAACGATTGGGTGAGGTAATAGTTTCAGGCATAAACAAGGACTGCTGTACAAAAACATGAGGCAGACATATCAGACACATAATCTTAACAATCGATATTCAAGTCAAACCAAAAGCATCCATAGAACATCCGAAGAATACAGCATATCACTATTATTCGTTAGCAGAAACGAATGAGGTTGTGTCAATTTTCAAAATTTAACGAAGAAAACTCAATTCAATTCAAAACAAAACAAAAACCAAACCCGTGAGACTTAAACTCGAAATTTATAAACCAAAAGAGACTGTTTTAATAGTTAATTTAAAGAAGACAAAAAAGAAAACGAAAACAAACCCAAATTATGGCTAAATCTTTTTAAAAGTGTACCACTTCTGCTCTCAACAGAGTCGAAAATGGAAAATATTACAAAAATCTAGCGATATTGTTCAATTTCTGCCAAAAAAGAAAAACAAATATTATTGTTATATATAGAAAAGCAAACAAATAACCATAAAATTTCATATTCAGTGTTGTTTGTTTCTAGCCCTGACTGAATTAAGGAACTCGGCAATTATTTAAAAAAAAATATATAATGTAAATACGTGTTTTTAGTAATGAAGTTATTACTGATTTCAGTTTCTTAGACATTTAAGTATTATTAAAGAGAATTCCAGTAGTTTTCTTATTGTTGTTGCATAGTGAAATATACACCGCAGAAGCCCTAAATTATTTAAAACAAATATAATTATTTAAAAAGTATTATTATTATTCTTTCTTTACTCAAAGCTAGATTCCAGCTGTTCAAGCCTTTTTAAGTACAACCCGTTCTCTTCCTTTTGTATATCCCCAAATGTAATTCTCAATTCCGAGTGTCAATTTTTATACAATAACAACAACAACTAAAATAGGAGTAACCAAAATGAATGCTAAAGAATTTTAACATGCTCGTAATATCAAATCTGACAAAACCAATTTCTTCCCTTAGTATTTAAGATAATCGTATTGTGAGTATTGATCATAAATGTTGTTAATTGCTCCATATTTAAGATTAGCAAGATTAAAAGAGAGTGTCAATAAATAATTGTGCAAAAAACAAATTAACATCACAAATAAATGAACAAAGTCAATAACATAAACGAATAAATTTATCTACATAAGTATAAGCCACAAGGATTAAACTACTTAACAATGGAATATGTTATCAATTATTTTTAGTTACTTGTTTTGTTTATCTAATAATAAGAAACAACAGCGTTGATTCTAGACCGAATCCAACAAGCAGAAAATTGTATTAAAAATATCTACTATACGAAAAGCGTGGTCGTTTGTAACATAAACAAATAAGTAATGATTTAGATAAATAAAGAAATGATAATTTTGTGCCAATCAAAATACTAGGATATTGGTTTTATTTCTAAATAAATATTGGTATTTAAAAATATTGATACAAAAATGGATTCTGTCACAACCACACAGTAAAAAATTTGAGGGTAAATTTTATCTTTTTTATAACATTTGTGTGGTATAAACTTTTTTTATTCCAAATAATTTATAAATTTTATGCCACTCAATATTATAAAAATAATAAAACAAATATAATTTAAAAATGTTTTCAAAATATACTTGGTTCGAATATACATATATGGTTTGAAAGAAAAAAATTCACCGAAATCGGGAAATTTTAAAATATAGTGGTTTCGATTGGTCTGACGAGAAAAATGGTCTGGAAAGATTTATAAGATTTGATGGTATAACTTTTAAAACATTTTTGGTTTGGATTTATATGTACACAAAATAGTATAAAATGTATGCTCATATTTTTTACTGTGCACCAATGACAATAATAGGGGAAAACAGTATATATTAATTGCACAATTCTGTATTCCTATCCGATCAATCGTTTCGTGGAAAACACCGTTCGTATTTTTGAAGTTTATTATTCGAACCATAAAACCTGTTTAGCTGGCGAACGACCATAGGCTAGGGATGTGCAAGTCAAAGTCGAAAATTGACTTTTGCGTGATATTTTTCGACTTTTGGCGGTCGACTTTCTAATATTGAAAAAAGTCGAAAGTCGACTTTTAAATTTTATGCGAAACCAAAATTTGACGATACTCTGACGGCCGATTTCTTCATAGAGTTTTAATGCTAGACCGAGTATAAGACCTATTTTAGTTCTCTCCCGAGAACTAAGTCAATTATTAGCGGATATCTAAGGCAGAAAAACTTAGATTTGAAACTTGGTTCCAGCTGATACTGAGTTTTAGCTGAAACCCCGCAATCAGAAGTCTAGCAATCTTAAAACTCAGTCTTGTGCTCTTTTTATTTCTTCACCTAAAAAAACAAAACTTTGTTGTGATTATTTGAGTGTCAATTTTTTTTATTTTTATTATAAAAAATAATTTAAACAAACTTTTTGCTTTAATAATTGTATATTTGGTGCGTTTTCATTGTTACAACCACGATTTAATAATATCTTCAGCAATCGGCAAAAAAAATAATTTAAACGAACTTTTTGCTTTAAAATTTTTGGATTTGGTGAGTTTTTAATATAACTACCGCGATGTAATAATGACTAAAGCAATTGGTAGCATTAGATGTCTCTTCAACGCATTTTATTCCCGGATATGTATGGTGACATCATTTTTGGAGATTCGTTGGCAAACAATGGGCCGTATGCATAAAAAAAGTAAACACTGTGTGATCAACATGTAGTGATCACTTGTTTTTTTTTACTTTGCATAAAAAGAAAACACTATATAGTGTTCACTTTTTTTTTGACTACACTATTTTCTAAACACTACTTGCTTAAATTTGATATACATAAAAGTAGTGTTCACTACTTCAAAACAAGTGATCAATATTACATTTTTGTTGTGTGCTTCTCATTAGACTTCTTCGTATTAATTCGTTTCGAAATACCAATAAAAGAAATGTTTTTGAATTTAAACCGCAGAAATAAAACTAAATTTTATAAAAAAGGAAGATTTGGCCATGAAGATAATTTTCGGTCTTTATATAGATTTTCGAGTGAGAATGTTGAATGGTTAGCAACATATTTATTGCCAGAAAATTTAGAAACCCGAGGTGGCGCGTTGAATAATTTTACCAAAATACAAATTTTTTTGCGGTATATCGGAGATCCAGGTTTTCAGGTAAAGTTTAGTATATTACTTAGAAACAGTATTTTTTAAAATTATAACTTTCAGGTGGGCGTAGGTGAGGATTTAGGTATCCATCAATCTTCAGTTTCCCGAGCAATTTGGCTAGTTTGTCGCTGCATTTTGGAAAAATCTAGTGATTAGTAAAGTTTCCGGAAACAGAAGAAGAAATAGAGTCTGCTAAAATGAATTGGAAGAGGAAATTCAACTTCCTTAGTGTTATAGGAGCCCTGGACTGCACGCACATGCAAATCCTAAAGCCAAGGATTCATGGGAGAAATTTATAAATCGAAAGGACAATCGTCATTTAATGTGCAGGTTTCATGCAATGCAAGTGAAAGGGTGAAAAGTGTTGACTGTAGATGGGCGGGTTCAGTTCATGATTCGACAATATGGAAAAATTCTCTTGTGCGAGACATAATGGGTGAAAACGCTGTGGGTGCCATTTTACTAGGAGCTGAAGGTTACGGCTTGATACCGTGGCTTATGACTCCTTGTCGAAACCCCAGTTCATTCGTTGCGGAATCGTATAACAAACTGCATTCTAAAGAGCGAGCTGTAATTGAAAGAGTATTTGGCCAAGTAAAGAGGCGATTTCCAATATTGCAATTCAAAATACGAATGGAAACTGCTAAAATACCTTCAATGGTTAGTGCGTGTTTTATATTGCACAATACATCGAAATATTTAAAAGAAATATAATTTGAAGATCCTTTACAACCAAGTACTGATGCAGTAATTCCGGTGCCAAGTAATGATGACCTCAACGATACTCTAAGCAGAAGAAGAGTGTTGCGCAGAAACGAGATAGCAAATTATATATATGAAAATTTTATTTATAATTAATATTTTTAATGTTTTTTGGTTAACTTTTTGTTATTTCGTTTTGCTAGCAATATTCCAATTTTTCAATACAATTATAATTTTTAATTGAAATTTACATCTCTCAGTTTATTTAATACTAGCTGAAAAACGCTGCGTTGCGGCCACTCCCCCATTTCCAAACTTCCATAAAATGTTATCAGAGAACCTGCGTGTGTAACTTATAACTCCAAAGCTTACGATATCGCAAATTTAAGCTGCATGGGAGGTGACACGCCCACTTTTCCAATGCAAAATCCACCTTGGTATGTGTATGTGTTTAAAAAATTCCTAAATTTTCATGAAAATTGGTTCATACATGAACTAAATTACCAAATTTTAGTATGATACGATCAAAGCGGTCTGATATCTAGAATTTGTTTTGATTTGTGGGCGGTAAAAGTGGGAGTAGCAACATTTATATAAAGTAACCGGAGCACGTACATAGCAAGTATTACTTTAAAAATGTGAACAACTCCGGAACTTGCATGATTTATAAAAAGTGGGCGTAGATATATTTCTACCATGCCCTTCTGAAATATACTTTTTTTTGTGGGCTATAGCGCAAAATTGACTTGTAAGGGAGGTACCACGCCGCTTTTTCCAATCAACACCAAATAACACAGAAACACTCAAGATGTGGCTTCAGTTTCCCTGAAAATTGCATAAAGATCGGTTGAGCGGTTTTGAAGTCTATACTTGATATAAAGGGTCCGCCAAATAACTTTTTTTTTTAAAATTCTATAAAAAAACTACTGGATATTTTCTCAAGTTTCTTTTATTATTTGAAAGTACAATCCTTCCGGTTAATAATGGAAAATAATTTCATTCAAATGGCTGCCTCGGCTGGCCATGCAGTAGCCTACACGATCGGTCCAATTTTTAAGCACATTATCAATTGTGTGCAGCTGTATTTCACCAATGGCTTCACGAATATTGTCCTTTAAAGCGTCGATTGTCTCTGGCTTGTCGGCGTAACACTTATCTTTGAGGGCACCCCACAAATAATAGTCCAACGGTGTCAAATCGCAGCTCCGAGGTGACCAAAAGACATCAGCTCTGCGGCTAATAATGCGATCTTCAAAAACAGGGCGCAAAACATCGAGTGTGGCTTCGGCTGTGTGGCACTTAGCGCCGTCCTGTTGAAACCAAATGTTGCCAATATCCTCCTCTTAAATTTTTGTGAACACAAATTCGTTCAACATGGCCCGATAAAGATTGACTGTAACGGCCCATTGACTGTAACGGCCACTCCTTGCTCATTTTCGAAAAAAAATGGCCCAATTATGCCTCTGGAACAAAATCCGCACCAAACAGTGACTTGTTTTGGGTGCAGCGGCTTTTCAATGTATGCGTGCGGGTTTTATGTGCCCCGACAATGCGACAATTTTGCTTGTTTACATACCCGCCAAGATCAAAATGAGCTTCATCTGAAAAGATGATTTTTTTTGGCAAAATCGGCATCTTCTGTAAGTCGATCGCAGGCCCACTTAGCGAAGCGAAAACGCATTGTATGGCCAGTGGGTTTCAACTCCTGAACCAATTGGACTTTGTATGACGTCATACCAAGGTCTTTATGCAAAACTCGTCTCAATGATGTCTCCGAAATGTTCAATTGTTGAGAACGACGGTGAATTGATGTTGATGGCGCTTCACGCACACTTTCTGCCACAGCAGAAATATTCTTGGATATACGCACTGTTTTTGGCTTTCCACGCTTTGGTTTATCAATGAGGATGCCAGTTTCTTTCACTTTTTTCACAAGATAACGAACTTACGGAGCTGACGGTGCTTCTCTTCTTCCAAAATCCGTACGCAATTTTCGCACACATTCTGCAACATTACCATGATTTTCAAAGTTATGTCGCAATATTTCCCAGCGTTGTTCAAGCGTATACACAACCATATTCGTTCAGCGGATGGATAAAACTAATTATCTGTCAAATCAGACATGAGCTAAGTGTTACCATTCACGAAATAAGCACTAGTTGAAAAAAAAACGTTAGATGGCGTACCCTGGCTCAAGCGAAACTGGGATCAAGCGTTTATACTATGGATTTGGGTTGAATTAAAGTGAATTTCAAACCAACACTGAAACTATTACTTTTAAAGTAGGTAATAGGGAGGCGATTACGTTGGGGAAAAAAATTGGTAGTGAAAGTTTAATATGAATATATTTCATACTAACGAAAATTGCAAATAATTCTTTAACTATTGCTACTGCTGGTCCAGTCCAGACAACAGGACGAAGTGTAGCAAATAAACAATATAATTTATCCTACAACTCTAAGGGAGTTGAAAGGTAACTTAACTTCTATTCAATATTTTGCTCAACTTTGTTTCCTCTATCGTCTCCTTTTAGGAATGGTTAGGAAATCGTTTATCTTGAAGGAGACTTCGTTTAAGAAATGCTCTTTTATAATAGAGTAACATGACTTACATTACCGTTTTTGCATTTTTTTATGAGGAGTCTTGCGTGGAAAATTTGTTAAAGCCGATAAATATGAGGCGAGTTTTTGGTTGTTTGGCAGTTTTAAAACCTTTTTAGGTGTGAGAAAGTCTGCGACAGTCTAGACTGTCGGTACTCGGAACTTCGTATATTTTTGATGAAGACAAAACAATTTCACCTTAAAAAGAAACAAACAAGTTTTGGTGTTCTCAGTTCAATTAGGACTTTTAAGAAAATTATTATTTTACCCCTTTAACATTTATTCTAAGCCCTACTCCTCTTTAATATCATTGTTAATTTTTTTACCTTTAAAAGGATTAATTGCTGGATTATCATCCGCTTTACTTTTTAATTTAGGTTTGCACCTTTTTGAAGATTTGCTGCATAGAATAGTAAATGAAGCGTTCTCACGAATAACGTTGTAAACGACAAAATTGTAATTGTTCACTTTCATTCATTTTACATGCACTTTTATTAATTTTTTTTTTTTGAAATGCGATACAAATACCCCAAACTGCTCAACTGCTTGCTCAGTTCTGTTTTTATATAATATAAGAGAGTGATTCTAATAGGTATTCACAAAAAAAAACACTAAAAAAAATGTCGTTTACAACGTTATTCGCGATTATGCTTCAAATGCCTTTATCTATTTGCAACTGCTGACTAATTTTTTCTGCAGCCTTCTTCTTGTTTGCCTTGTCATTGGGCTTTTGGGTTTTTGACAACAAAATTGTGCCATACTTTTTTTATGAAGTTTATAAAAACTCCATCAGAAACTCTTGATGGAGTCACATCAAAACATTCCAATTCATTTGCTTCTACTTCCTTGCGATCTTCCTCCAATGTCCAGGTTTCCATCTCATCAAAAGTTTCCATGTTGCTAACTTTGATTTTTTAAGAGAATATAATAGTAAAATAACTATTTAGTAGTAATTATTTTAAGAGAATATAATTATATTAAATATAAATTTTCTTTTTAAGTTCAATTTTGAATACTTACATCGGTTTTCGATAAATTCAAATGAAATTTTTGTTCTTTGACAAGAAAAGAAAAGGTAACCAAAACATATAAAAAAAGTAGTGAACTCTTAAGTTAGAAATTCGAAAATAGAGCTAACTTAAATTTTTTATTCATACCAAAGATAGTGTTCACTACCGAACTTTCACTACTTGATAGCAAACACTATTTTGCTGCGTTCACTCTTTTTTATGCTTACGGGCTAATGAAGTAGACGATGAACATCAATTTCATTCACGTTGAATCTATCGAACATTACACCAGAGCAACAATTGCTTTTAAAGCCTGGTTTTCACTAAGTCAATTTAAATGACAACAATCACTGATGTCAGTGTTCATCTTGACCATATGACGTCAAATGCGTTTTCATTGAAACCCAAAAACTGACATAAAATCGAATGTCAAAGACTGACGTTGAATTTATGTGTCAATTGATTGCCATACTGTTTTCACTTTTGATGCTACTTGTGAAATGTCATCGTTTGACAGCTGTGTTTTTTTTATTAACAACTGCTAAAGTTTTAGTTCGCTAGCAGCAAAAAATAAATTAACACAAAATCAAGTGAATAAAATGAACAAAAAAAAGAAAATTGCAGTGACCAGCGCTGCTCTGTGTTTATTTTCGACTTTGAAGGCCTGGAAAAATGAGAAGAAGAAAAAAAATAAAAAGCAGTGGTGGATAAGGCCAGGATTGAGGGATAGAACAATCCATGGGTTTTATGCCACGCTGCATAATAAGCTGCGTAGGAGAGATCCGCGTTGGTTTAAAAATATTTTAAGAATGAATGAGCAGGATTTTGACATTCTGGTGGAGCGGCTAACTCCATATATAAAGAAAAAAGACACGCGATTTCGGAAATCTATTTCAGTGGGTGAAAGATTAGCCGTAACCATTCGGTATTTAGCAACGGGAGATAGTTATTCCACCCTTATGAGCCTTTTTCTTATGGGGAAAACAACAATATGTCAAATTGTTAATGAGACGTGTAGATGTATTTACGAGGCATTAAAGGATGAATTTTTAAAAGTAAGTATCCAGCAGGTTATTTGCAACAGCATTAGTAACATAAGATATAATTTTATTAAAGGTTCCAAATAGTCCCGAGGAATGGGCAAGGGTTGCCGACAATTTCGAACGACGTTGGAATTTTCCAAATTGTTGCGGTGCTATGGATGGGAAACACATAATGATCTAAGCGCCTGCTAACTGCGGATCGGAATACTTTAATTATAAAAAACATAACAGCATTGTTCTAATGGCATTGGTAGACGCCGACTACAAATTTCTATTTGTAGATATTGGAGCATTTGGGCGAGAGTCCGATGGCGGTGTATTCTCGAGGCAAGATTTTACAAAATATTAGTAATTTAGTTTAAAAAAATGTTATTTTTACAGGTGTCCGCTTTCAGCTGCACTTGCTGAAAACAGTATAAATTTTCCAGCTTTGAAACCACTCCCAAACGAAGAAGCTCCAATGCCATTTATTATCGTAGCTGACGACGCATTTCCGCTAAAGCCATACTTGCTAAAACCGTTTTGTTACCGTGAGCAAGTCATGTCGCATAAAATTTTTAATTATCGACTATCGCGAGCAAGAAATGTGGTCGAAAATGTGTTTGGAATTTGCGCCGCAAGATTCCGAATCCTAAGAAGGCCAATTGACCTAAGCCCAGAGAATACAAAATTTGTTGTCCTCGCAATTTGTGCTCTTCACAACTTTTTGATTACCTGCAAGTCTATGTATTTGAGGAAATCTGATGTCGACGATGAAATTAATGGTGTGGCGGTAGCTGGAGATTGGCGTGCAGATTTAGGAGAGAAAGAAAAACTGATTTCAGTGCAATCAAGCAGCCATGGCCGGGCATCAGACAATGCAATGTGGACTCGTGAGCAATTCATGGAGTACTTCATGACACCACACGGAGAAGTACCTTGGCAATACAGCAGGACCATTTTGCAGAGTACATTTTAATTTTATTTAAAAGTAAAAACGTCTACGGGTGGGATATTTTACCTTAAACATAAGACATAAATATTTTAAAAAAATTGTTTTTATTTCTTATATAAATAAAAAAAACATTTTTTAATTTCGGTATATATTGATCTGATACTCGAGTAATTAAAAAAGATGCATAAAGGGTTTAACTTTATTGTTTCTTGAGGGCTAATTTATGAGGTTGGATCGAGGAGATTTGATACAAATGCGAGTTGAAGCAAAAGCGATATCTGAGAAGTTATAAAAACTTTTAAAATTGTAATGATGTAGGTTTACTATAATTTAAACAAGAATACAAAACTTAATTTTTTTTATTTGCTTTAGTGTTTGTGGTTATATGTTTTAAGCAGAGACCGTACTAAGTATGCATTTTATAATAAAAAGCAAAAAACAATAATTATCTTGTGACTTTTAAAATTCTGAGCAAAACGTAATAATTATTTCTGCTTTTTATTTTTTTAAGGCAAAAATAAAAATCAAAATTTGCCCGATAGTTTTTTGGTCACAAAATAACTGGTATGTTTAGATTTTTATTTTTTAAGACAAAAATACAAAGCAAAATTTGCCCAAAATATTTTCGAGCACAAAATAACTTTTAAATATTGATTTCTATTTTTTTATTCAAAAATTAAAAGCAAAATTTGGATTTCAGTCCTATATAGTACTTGAACGGCCCCTTATAAAGCACTTACGAAATGACATAAATCACTTTTTATAAATTTTACAAACGTAAACTGAAATACTTATTTTGCTTTTAATTTTTGAATAAAAAAATAACGATCAAAACATACCAGTTATTTTGTGACCAAAAAACTAGCGGGCAAATTTTGATTTTTATTTTTGCCTTAAAAACTACAAAGCACAAATAATTATTATTCTTTGCGCAAAATTTAAAAAATCAATAGGAAATCAAGTTGTAAAATGTGAGACGATTTTAATGGTACCTTCAAAACTGCGGTGCGATAATTTTTTCACAATGCTTTTTTGGTTTAAAAATCTAAAAATAATTATTATTTACAGTCTCTGGTTTTAAGTGGTCAGTGTTTTTAACTGGTGCTCATTACGGTTAAAGAAAAGTAAACTATTTTCAAAATAAAGAAAACATTTATTTAATTTATATAAAAAAAGCACTTGTAGTAGACATCTGCATGAATGCATTCCTTAGCAGCTTCAACACATTTGCTACGAAAAGAAATGTTTACACTCTTTCACTCTCAGCTACCCATTACGAATGAGCACAAGCAAACATAGAAGGAAAACATTTTTGTATTGTACTAAAAACAGTAAAGCACTGAAAATGAAATTAACTTGAATTATTGTGTTATTCTGTGAGTAATATTTCGGTACACCAAGTACTTGTAGTGAAATAAGTACAGACACAGCCATGTAGACAGAAATTGAGTGAAATTGTATTAAAAATAGGAAAATTATTAGGAAACTAAATGCAAGGGATTTTAGGAAGCTTTGAAACTAAGAATGATATATATGAATAAGAAAATGATATTATTTGAGCTTTGAGGGGAAAATATACGTTAATTAACAGTAAAAAATATAAAGAAAAAGTTTATAGAAATTTTTTTTTTAAATTGTTATTATATTTGGAGAATTCGTAAAAGGAAATAAATATTGTTTTCAAGTTTTTATAGCATTTTGGTGTTTATTTTTACGTTCAACTTATACAATGATTGTTACCATAAAAAAAATCTGAAAATGAATTTGTTAATACATACATAAATAAAATAAAATTATTCATTTGCATTTAAAAAAATAAATAAAGAAAATAAGAAGTTTTTAAACAAAATTAACATATGAAAAAAAAATAAGAACAAGAAACCAAATACACTTAATTATTCAAATTTCATCCATAATTTCTAGTTCGAGCTTGCTATATTTAATATTTGAATGCAAAAACATTATTTGGTTAATAGTTACAGGATTTGACCCTATTAAGGTACGTTTTTCTGAAATTAAATGACGTCCCATTGAAAAAGTTCTTTCCGATGCAGCGCTACTTGCTGGCGTCGCTAATATTTTACAGCTCATTTTGTACATTAACGGAAACTCTGATCTATGCAAAAACCACCATTGCAATGGATTGAATTCATCATGAAAAAGTACATTGCAGTTTTCATATGCACTGATTTCGTTTGTTATTTTATCATCAGTACTTAAAACTGCAACTGGTTGAACAAAATCTTGAAAAAGTTGGGCATCATTAGATAAAGCTATAGGCATAGGTACGGTTTCATCTTCATCAATTCTTTCATCAGCGTAACTCATCATAATTTTTTTGCATTCTTCCCTTATGCAAATTTTCTCAATATTAGTAAGTTGAGTAAGTTTATTTGCTGGAGGAAATATAAATAGGGCGATTTTGTGGTAAATACTTGTATTTGGAAGAACAAGATTTTCTAAATAGTTTTGTAAACGTTCTTTTAAATTTCGCACAATATCGAGATCTTCTTCACTTGAAGTACATATTTTTTTCAAATTATATAAATAAACTAAAACTAAATGCAGCGTTGAACAATTTTCAGCTTCCAACTTCTTCGATGTTTCTTTAAAATGCTTGAGTAGTTTTGCTATAGGGCTTATGTAACTTAAATTTATGTTATTTATCCTGTGTAGCTCATTCCTATCATTTAAAATATTTGTAATCTCTACCCAATTTCTTTCAATGGAATCAAATAAATAATATATAGTATTCCATCGTGTAGACGAGAAACTCTTAAGCGTTGTTTTTAAAGTCGAATTAATCCCTGATTTTTTTAAATACTTTACTAACTTACTGCACATATTGCACAATTCATCCACTTCAAGCACATCTTTCATAGACTTTTCTAATGCATTGTGAAGCAAATGATTGACACAGAAAATATGGTTATGTAAACGAAATGCAGCAACCATGTTTGCCCCTCTATCTGTTACCATGATCGATTTATTATCAAGTCTACAGTCAAAATCTTGTAATAGTTTGTCAACTTTAATTTTAATGTTTTCACCTGAAATTAAAAGTTTAAGAAATTGGTTTTATTTTAAATGTGTGTGACCTTTTTATATTTGTAGGATACATTTTATTAATCACCCATTTCTCATTGAAGTGTATTATATGTTGCACTTAACATCTACGATTTAGATAAAATTTTTTATTGGCTTATTGATTACAAAACCAAATCCAAGGTTAAATATTTTTAGAATCATTTTTCGTTGCCAAAATAGGGTATCATTGGAAAGGTTATTTAGTCTTTTTTAAGGGAAACTTATAAAACATTTGAAAAAAATTGCAGTAAGTTTACCCATTCTTAATGTCAAAGTTTAATACCATGCTAGGAAAAGGCGATATAATTTTTTTTCATTTTCATTATTTTGTTTTTTTTACGTTCCATTTATTACCTTTTCAATGATATAAAACGTAGGTGTGATCTTGAAGGGTTCAGAAGTTATGGCGTAAAACGTGAAGTGTTAATTAATTTTCAATACAAATTCAACAAGCTATCAACGCTTTTGAATTTGTTCAACTTTCAATTTTGAATTCAACGCTATTTGAATTTGTATTGAAAATTCATTAATACTTTACGTTTCTCGCCATAACTTTTAAACCCTTGAAGATCACACCTTCGTTTTATATCGTTGGAAAGGTAATGGAGTAATTTTTAAAATAGACTAAAGAACTTTTCCAACGATACCCTATTTGTGAAAATCGCATTTAAACTGCCTGAGCTACGTTGTCTAAAAATATACCCCATTTTGGCGTTCGCATGGCTGTGGGTCCAGGAGAAAAAAAACTTTTAAAATCTCTAACTCCGGACTTGGGTTTCTAAATAATAAACCAATCTAAGAAAAAAATTTGAGCCAAATCGGAGATGGTCAGTACAACTGATGTTACACTTTAATGTAAAATGGACGTAGTTCTTTCCCAAACAGAATTTATTTATTTATTTACGTTAAGCGGACCACAAAAAACGATAGTGCGAAATACTACGAAATGCGCAAAATGCAAGTACTTAAAAATTCATAACTTCTAAACCATTGCGAATCCCACTATTAAACTTCCTGTGTATTATCTACATATTTTAGTCTTCATTTTCAAATTGTTAAAAAATCCCAAAAATGGTGAAATTCTTAGAATTTTTATTCCAAATTCAAACTTCCGCTCTGGTATGGAACAATTTTTCGAATTCCGAATTTGATCCCGAAATTCGAAAATACAATCCATTTCCTATATAGAACTATAAACAAATATATTATTTTTAATTTTTTCCTACAAAAATGCTTTCGTAAAAATCGTGTTTTTCAGCAATTTCAATCTTTAGTAACCTATAACTCAGGTTATAGGTCTGCCAGGGCAGAAAAAAATTTTAATTATGTCGTTTTTCTAGGAGAACATTAAAAAAAAAATTTGAAAAAATTCGACACCCATAATTTTTTTGTGGTCCGCTTCACGTACAATGTACCATATGTGTTATAAACTGTAAAGTTATTTACTTGTAGATCTGTCGCCTTCCATTGATTTCATACCGAGCAATCTGCTTATAAGTTGCCCATCCTTAATATAATGGATTGTCACAGACAAATAACTAGTACGTAGGTAGTTATCGCACCACATATCTGACGTTAATCCAAATCCAATGTTTTTTATAGAATCTATTTCTTTTTTCACTTCATTGAAATACAAAGAGTTTAATGTATTGATGTTTCTTGAAATCGTCGTTGGATGAGGCAATAATTTCTTAACATCTACATTTTTACCATATTTTGCACCAATAGTTATAAGAAATTCCGCAAATTTTTCTAAGCCTGAATCTTCAACAATTTTAAAGGATCGACAATTTTCAATGCACCATTTAGTCAAAATGCGAACTCCATTTTTTCTTTCTTCTGTATCCACTTCTACTTTTGAAGAAATACTTTCACTGTTGGTTTTCTCTAATACGTAGCACTTGTGCTTGACTAAATTTGAAGTGCAGTTGTTGGAAAATTTGTATACATTTAAACAAGACTTGCATGCTACAAAGTTCTTAATTTCCTCTCCATTTTCATTTTCAATTTTTCCAAATGCATCCCAGACCTTACTCCTCCCTCTTTTGATATTTATTTTAAATTCTCCTTTTATAATTTTAGCTTTAATTGCAGAATTGTGAAGTAAACTATCTGCACTTGTTGTGTTATTTGCTAAATTAGTGGACACCTGTTCAAATAATAATAATTCAAAATACAATATAATAGCATGAGATGAGAAACACAATTAACAGTAGAAGAAAACGAAACAACCTTGAGCATTTAGATTTTATCTCCTTGCAATTAAATTACATTAATTTTACTTTTAAATCTTTCAGCTATTTTCTTTTTGTTTAAATAACCTTAACCGTTTCGACCCAGGCGGAGCACTTCCATTAAGCTTAAAAACATCTTGAATTTAAATTTTTTACAATTATAAAAACTATAATAATTTTATAAACATACAACATAAACGTACTACACATAAACATTCTACATATAAACATTAAACACATTAATTGCGACCTAACTATGTCATTTCAAAGCCGGGTCGAAAAAGTTAAATAGTTGGTAAAAATGTATTTTATTGTACTCACATCCATTGTTAAAATATATAAAATATATGTTTTAAAACAGTTTCACTAATTCACTAATTAATTCAGTTTTATTTTTCACAAAAACGTTTACAATCAGTACAATCTCACTTAACTGTGCACACTTTGTGTGATTCCCTTTGTTTGACTTATTAAATCTGCAGATGTGAGAAAAAAGTACTTAAAAAGAGAGCAAAGAAACTTTGTACAATAAATTATTTTTCTCTTACAAGTATACTTGGTATACTTTTTATACATGGTGTATCAAAGAAAAACTACTGCAGTTAGCTATGTATGCTGCAAACAAACAGAGTAATCGATAAAGTAAATTATACACACACTCTGTTCAGATCAAACTGAATGTTGTACAATACTCTCTTTTGTTTCTGGTTAATTTGAAATTATTACACACATGCTCGATGGCTTCCTTGAAGTGTTGTACAGTGTAGTAAAGTATACGTTAAGGCAAATAAAATAAATGCATTCATGCAGATGTCTAACTTGTAGCATATTTAAGTAAATATACTATATTATACAGTTTAGGAACAAAAAGAGAAATATATTTCATTCGTATAAAAAAGACACTTGTAGTATATTAAAGTTAATATTATACTATATTATATATTTTAGGAACAAAATAAAAAATAAATTTAATTCTTATAAAATAGGTACTTGTAGCATATTAAACAAAAATAACAATTCAACAAAATAATGAGATCAATTATAAAAAACTAAATTATTCGCATGGATAACAAGTGCACTGCGTTAGATGCCTTAACCTGAAATTCAAAAACAGTTTTATAAATGGATGTTTTAAAATCGTTGGCTAATTTGGTATTCGTCGTCTCCCATTCACGCCCATTTGAAGATACGAAATTTCCAACATCGTCCCAGATATCAGTTTTTGAGACAGTGTTTAAAGTCTTCAAAGCACATTCCACAGCATTTGAATATTCGTCGGCTTTATTATGATCGCGACGACTTCGTTTCGAAGACGCAGCTAATGTCAATGGCATTGAATCCTCAACATCTTCTTGTCCCGATGGGGGATCCAGTTTCTAAACAATAATTTTGTTAATAGGTATCGAATACGAACAAACGAACGTTCAAAGTAATAAACTATGATCAAGCCGTGATTGTATCACTATTTAAAGCTCTTACTTTAGTCAAATTCGATATTGTAGGTGCTTCAAATCGCAAAGTAGGCTCCAAAAATAATAACGATTTGTACAATGAGCTCATTGCGCAATCTTTGCCAGCCGCTTGCCCACTTTTTGTTGATTTAGATTTGTTTAAAGAAACCTAAATTTGATGCAATTAGTAAAGGAATCATATAATCTGCTTTGAAAAGAGATGCTTACACGAAAAGAGCAGCGGATGCTGTTCCATTTTGAGGATACCTCAGCTCGAGACATTTGCATTTCGCTTGCAACCTCTTGCCACATTGCTTCACGCAAATTTCTGTCTCTATAGTCCTTTGCCAAAAAGTTCCACATGCCTTCCCTCATCTGGACTTCTTCTATCAGCTGCTCTGTTTGCTGGCTCGTCCACTTTTCTTTAATCTTCCTCTCTCGTTTTTTTTGAGAGCTGCCACATTCACTTTGCGTCAAAATCTCTATTAAATCTTCTGAGTCGTTGAAGCTATCATCCATGTTTCTAAATTTTGTGAATAAAAAATAACTTTATTCATTTTAGAGACATGGAGAATCGCTAAACAATTATCCAGTTGCGGAAAAAATTATGAAACTTGCGGCTTTGTTGCCACTTTGAAGCCACCGGAGGATAACAAAATTGCAATGCTTTATGTGAGAGCATAGCGAAGTACGCTCCATAGCACTGGTATCTCACCAACAGTGTGTCTCCGGGCAGTCATTCAGCGGCAATGGCGTTTTTGGAAACAATTCTAGATGTACCGGGTGGCGGTGGTGTAGAAAGACAGGAAATTTATCACATGAAGCGTTGTTATGTTCTTATCCTCCGGTGGCATCAAGGCTGGCAACAATTAGCTTTTTATTCATAAATTTTCAACAGAAATATCATTTGGCTTACATTTTTTAACAATTTTCTGCTAAGCGCGATTAAAAAAAAACCAAATTGAAATCAGCTTATCTTCTAGGCAACAATTGACACAAAATGCCAACATGTTGGCATTTCGATTTGTCTTGTCATACAACGATATTTTGATTGGCAATCAAAAAATTATCTGTTCTCACTTGTTTGTGATTTTATATGACAATCAGTGGTCATATATGACAACAAACGTAAATGACAATATGTTTTCATTAGATTGACAACATTTGTCATTGAAAACTGACCTAGTGAAAACCAGGCTTAACACTGCGGTTCATAGCTAGTGGTAGCATGCAATTCGTAGTTGCTGACGTTATCAAGGTGTCAAAGCCTACTGTGTGGCGAATCTTGCCAAAGGTGTGCAGGTGTGCAAAATGCCGCAAAGTTTGGCTAAACGTAATACAGCTGCTGCTGCGTTTTATCACATCGCCGAGTTTCCACGTACAATTGGGGTTATCGACTGTACTTATATTAGAATCCAATCGCCTGGCGGTCAACTAGTTTGTAAATGAGTATGTCGTTATTGTAAAGTAGCATATTTAACAAAATCTTGTTTCAGAGTGAAGGTTTCCGAAATCGAAAGGGATACTTCTCTCTAAATGTTCAAGCAATTTCTTCTGCGGACCTAAAAATTAACAACATTGTTGCACGTTGGGCTGGGTCAATGCATGAGCAAACCATTTTTCGGAATTCAAATATCCGCGATCGATTCGAAGCGAGTGATTTCGGCAATCATATTTTGGTTGATGATTCAAGGTACGCCAATACCCCATACTTACCTTTTACATCTTACATACATCATACTTACATACATCACCTTTTACATCAAGTAATACTGGAATCGCAACAAATCCGTGTATGCAAATATACAAAAAAATAATAATGCGCACACGGAATGTGGTGGAAAGTCAATACGGTGTTTTAAACTTCGTTTTCCGGGTTTGGCATACGGCATGCGCAATTTGGCATAATATCTGTCTGGATCAAACAGAACCGCAACCGTCTTTAACTTTGGAGGTTTAACAATTAAGCTTATGGAGGAAGCCAGTATTGAAGATACTGATCCTCTTGAAGTGCCACTTTCACAAATTCGTAGGCGTAATGCAAGAGATGCAATAATATATACTTTTTTTACTAATGAATAAGTACGTATATTACCAAAATTCATAATAATAAAAAATTATTATAATACTATAAATATAATTATTCTTATTTAGTATTCTTTGCTTCTAATATTATATTCTTGTATATCAATTCGATTTCTATATTTGTAAAACTGCAAAAAAATCTTGCCTATGGACATCACTTCATTAAAAAAATTTTTAACATTTCCAAACTATGTATGCATTTTTATATCAACCTTAAAAGTTCCAAAAATGATAACGAATAAGTTATAGGCACATAAAGGGTTAAATATTTTACTTAACACTAAATAAAAAATGGTGAATTATATTCACCCCATTAACTAATTACAGACAAAATTAAATAAATTTGATTATTTATATAAAATAAATACTTAGTTTTATGAAATAATATCACGCAAACGCCGTGTATTATTTCATGCAAATAAATATTTATTTAAATAGAATATAAGATTAAGGCACAATATAAAATAACAAGGAAATGTTAACAGAAAAATGTAAATAACAAAAAAACACAAATATTTATTCAACTATAAACGATGCAGTATTTTGTGATGGAGGATCGATGGCCATTACGTCTTGCAACGCTGTAACGATGCCACCAACTGACAAGGCATTCATGTCTCTACCATAATTACATAGAATCTATATGAAGAATAGAAAAAGAAATTGTAATGATGACAAATACGTAATAAAATAAATAAAAACTTACTATTACAATTCTGCATTAAGGGATAACTAGGGATAACCACGTCTGCCATTGCCTCGCACTTGCTCCATTGCCAAGTTCCAAAATTCCAGTTGTTTTGCATGCAGTGCACGTTTGTGGTTTTTTTTTCCAGTTGAATCAGTTTTATTCTAACAGCACTTTTGTCCCTTATTGCTTGTAGTCGAGCAGCGTGCAATTCAGCTAGACGCATTTGCTCTTCTATGAGCAGTTGTAATCAGTGATGTTACATCAAATTTGTCTGAATACTGTACTGTACTGTACTTTTAAAAAAAATAAAACGTAGGTATTCATAAAAAAGCTTTATTTATACTTACAAAAGCAAAAATATTTCAATAAAGTTAAAAAGTTAAGTAAAAAAAACAATAACAAAAAATTAATTAACGTATTAAAACAAATTATAATTTAAAAAGTTACATATTAGGTTTGAGACAGAAAAGTTGATTTTGTATGGTTTGACAACTTAAGTGTTGGATTTTACAACAGAAGTAAAAATTCGCTGCCACCTTGCTTTCTTACACAATGGTCTTGTAACATACATAAGTTTTAAAGTCTTAAACAAAGTCTTATTATTTCAATCACATGTAGTTTCATTTTTCAGTTTTTATATGGTATACAATTTATGAACATATTCTTTAGATTTATAAAAAAAATTGAATTTAAGGATTTGTTGGTGTTAAAATTATTTGCATTTTCTGGCGTTGTTTGATAACATTTTTTATAAGTTGGCACAAAAACATTCAAAGTTAACGAAGATATTTTAATGAAGGCATTAGGCCAATCTAGACGCCTGAAAAATATCTTTGAATTTTTTTTTTAGAAATACTACGCAATAAATTAAGATTTCAAAAATAGGTTTCCAAAAATTAAGATTCATATCAGTGAAGTACACAATAATTTTTTAAAACTTTAAATTTCAAAATAGCAACTGTGCAGCGTTTTTGGGATGACGTCTTCGTTTTTTAAGGGGTCCAGGGGCGAACAAATAACTCCTGTAATTTTTGAGTTACAAATATTCAATGAATTTTTTTTTTGAGTATATATAATATTGGCTATAGAATTACGTAGGATATTTTTGATATATTGATTTCTGGTCAAATGGCGCCCTTCTAAAGTGTAAAGTGAAAAATTTGCCTAAAAAATCATCAGATTATTGTTAACAACAAATTAACTATTCAATTTTAAAAAAATTCTACGTACTTCCACACACAATATATTTTTCAAGATATATTCCAAGTTTCAAGTGAATCGGTTGAAAATTGTCTGAGTTATTTTTTCGGCAAACTTAAAAAATGCAGTTTCGAGATAAATGCGTTTGAAGTTTTGAGTAGTCGAAAATTAGGAATAATTAGTGTTGTGAGAGGACAGAGAACGAATTGGCAGTTATTCTCATGAGCAGATTTTCTCTTCACTACACGATCTGTTGTTTACATTTATTCACTTGCAGTGTACTCTTACAGCATTGAAACAGTGTATATTCATATAGCGAATATATTCATGCAGGGCTCAAGTGCCGACCAGGCGGTCTTATATTAAAATTCAAAAATCAAGTACTTAGAAATTTTTCCCGGCCATCATCTTTTGAGACATCATTTTTGAAGTCATAAGGGACCATTTCGAAAAAATTTATTGATTTTTCAAAAGTTCTAGAGTGGCTTAACGCCTGAAGTCTTGCTTTTTTAAGGCAATTTCACAATGTTGCTATTTTAAATTAATATTATTATGAAAAGTTAAGGTAGGTAGATGGTAAAAATGTTTTTCGCAAAAATTCTATTTGTGTATATTAATAAAATTACTGTACAAAAGTTTATTTTAGGGTACAAATTCATAATTACTGTATTTTATTCACTAAATACTGTTGGACTGTGAGGGGCTCAAAATTACTGTAATTACTGTGCGTGTAACATCAGTGGTTACAATTGACTTCACAATCAGCTGTCATATAAAGTGGCATAAAATTGGTATAAACTTGAATCGAGTTTTAGAGCCTTACACTCTCTTTTGAAAATGATCCGAGTACCAAATAAGTGAAGAAATAGCTAAGTACTAACTTTTTTTGAACCAAGAATTCGTTTGAAACTGAGTTCTAAGCAGAACTCAGACTAGCTCGATTTAATATCGGTGAAGAAATGGGCCGTGGGAACTCTTCTTCTCTAAGCTAAGAAATGAAATCGATGTTTAAAAACATTTAAAGCTGCGTTAGCAACTCTAGATTCGATCAATGTAAAACTTTAATTATACATTTTTGCTCGCGTACTTTAGAAATCGGAATTAATTTGCAAGAAATTTGTATGGCCCCCATCGGTGGTTGGCAATATTTTGATTAAGCTTCAAATAATAGCAATGTAATTTGCAAACAATGCAGTATAGAATTACAAATATTATAAGACAAATTTAATAATAAAAATTTTGTTTTAGTTAAAGTAGAATATTTCAAAAGAATTCTGTAAAAATTTCAGACTGATCGAATTATTATTTATAGAGATAATAACTATTAATAGGGTTTTTTATCTGCATGCACAATCGTAGTCAAAACTTAAAACGCGTTTTTCTTAAATCCATGTTTTCGAAGTCCGTAATCACTGCAACTTTAGAACCTTCAACTATCAGTTAGAAATTTTTCTCAATTATTCTATACATTATTGCCCTCCTGATGAACCAAGGATTTTTTTTACGATTACATTTTTTGAAAATATGAGTGAAATTGTGGTCAAATATGCCACATTGAATTTCAACATCCGGCATTTTTCGAAAAATCAAAATTTTTAAAATTCCTTCGTTCAACAGGAGAATTATTTCATTAACTACACAGAAAAAAATTTCAATGCGCATTACTTGTATGCATGTAAAGAGCGCTTCATTCTTCTTGCTAATAGTGCTGTTTGTGCAGCGCTTTTTTGTAACACTTTCCGTAACGATAACGTTGCACAAAAAAAATATATTAGATTTTATTGTCAAAAAAAAAATTAATTTCAAAAAATGTTCAAATTCATCAAATTGTTTTAAAACTATGTTTTCTGTTTTTCCTTCATCAAATGAAAAATAAAATAAAATGCATAAAAATCCACCATACCTAATTCTTATAGGATGTATGTTAAAATTGGGCAAAGTAACGTATATTATCGGTTTAGGTAGGTTGGCCAAAACTACTTCTATGTCCTTTTTTACTTTTTAATGTTTGTATGAAAAAAGTGAGGTTGAACGTTTGAAATAATACATTATCGTATGAACTTCATACAAATAATAAACAGTTTTCTTTGCCTCCTAAACAATAGACAATTTTGACGTACGTTGTATTAGAATTAGGCCGGCAATATGTACTATAAAGGAAACAAAGCCTTCGGTACTCGCAACATTTTTTTTCTTGCTAGATTTTTATATCAATTATAAAACAGAACAGAACGGTTATTTCTTGGTAATAATTGTTTTATGCTTAATGAGGATGTTTGTTGAAAATTGGGAAACGGAATTTTTATTTGCTGACAATTTATTTGGTGACGCTGAATGCCTAGTATGTCAAAACAAATTAGAAAAAGTTGTTGAATTTAAATTTTAAAGAGATTTTTTTTTTGTTTTTTTTATTAGTGTTTGTCTTAATAAGAAAATAATAAATTTACTCTTCTACATATACTGTTTAGGCCGCAACCCTAAAGTCTAATGTAATAGATTTTAAACTTACTGCGTTATCGACACGTTCCAGTGTCGAGGCTCGATGCACGTGCGACCCCCTTGATCGCCTTCTCCGATGAGGTCATTTGGCGGTGAAAGCAATCTCCCACGTAAGATTAGCTTCCGATAAAAAACCAAAATTCTTGTTCTACGAACGATATTGTAGCAGCCATCTTTACCTTTATCAAATTTTATTCTTCATCTCTTAAAGTTAGCTGAGAAAAAAACGTAAGATCCAATAAATATCAATTTATAGTAATTCAATATACTTATCTGTGCTTTTTGTTACTTTTACCTGTCTTTTTCTCCTTGGCATAAACCTCGAGCACCAACTGCTCAAATTTTATACGCAATCGAATCAGATTGATTGTATATCTTGAATTGCAGCTCACACGCAGTGCTCGTAGGTGAAACTATAATTCACCGGAACAAATACCTGCCAGATTTGTTTGTATCTTTTATGTCAATTACTTTATAATGCGAGTATGCTTAAAAAAATTAAAAATAATTTTTATTATATTTTTAAGTAAAAAGCCACTTCTTATTTTTTTGATTTAAAAAAATAGATTAACAACTTTTTGTGTTCAGTTTGTGTATTGTTATTTTTAAGTGCATAATTTACTTAAAAACAAGAACATATTAAGAAGCGAGCAACAGCAACATGCCTGCTTGAAGTCTGGTGATCAATTCCCATTCTGCGTTATCGTCATATGAAAAGTGTTTTCAGCTTTACACGGAAAACGCGATTCCCGTTGTGTGTTAAAACTGCAACAGCTGTTTATTTTTAGCTGAAATGAAAACAAAGTTAACGCCGGTTGCAAACGCGCGTTATCGACTTGCTATATTAGTTTCGGCTATTTTATGCTACCGAAAAACTTATTTTGGTTATATTTATTTATGCAAAATTCATTATACTTTTCTTTTTTATTGCTTATTTTTAATATATAGTTTTACTTTCTTAATCAAGTTTATAGCTTTGGGAAAGCGATATAAGTCAAAGTGTTCTTCCGAAATTCTGCTGAACGAGTTTTCTTCATCGCGAAGTCTCCTCCTAAAAATCCTTAAGTTTTCTCTACATAAATCAATAAAAAGAATTTTGAAGTCATAATTAAGTCATCATCATGTTCAATAAAGTCATTTTTGAAAATATTTTCTACCATCTAATAAGTTGTTTACATTTATTTTTCATAAAAGCTTTGTTTAATAGACATTCAGCAACTCTCAAATGCTAGTCAGCAGTTACTTTTCATTATGCGAACAAGAACCTCGTTTTTGTGCGCAGTGAAGTGAAAAAGTGAAATCTTTAAATGAAAACTATTGTGAAAAGCTTCTTTTCACTTCACTTTAACGCAAAACGGGAATTGACCCCCTGGATAGCTACTGACAGCTTTTTCATTTTCGTGTCAACAAATGCGTGTGAAAGCTCTCCGCCATTTTTGCATTTTTGGACACTCTTGGTTTAAAGATTTTCGCTGAAAGAAATCAAACGTTAAAGCATTTTAAAAGCTTTATATGGAAAAATAATAATAAAAATAAGTGAATTGAAAAGTTATGAAATCCTATTCATAACTTGTTTATTATAGGATTAACTATAGATTATTTGTTTATTATATATTATTTTTCAATCAGTTTGTAGAAAGCAAACAAAATTAAACCACAAAAAATTAACATAAAATTTAACGTTTTTAAACTTCGCAACTACGAAAACATTGATTGCTTATATGAAAAAGCGCTACATTTGTAAATTATAAAATTTTATCAAATGCTTGTAAAGGCCCAGTTATAATAGACGTAACGTAATGTAGTCTAATGTCAATTGAGCAGTGCGCTCTTTCACTTATTGTTTCAAACAATACTTTCTCATACAAGTGATTATAATAAACGTAACGTAATATAACGGGACGTAAAGATTCGTTGAATTTCGATTTCTACGTTACTTTACATTACGTCTGTTCAAAGAGCAACTAAACATTGAGGTTAGATTCGATAATTGCGCTATTTTATATTGTTGAGCTATGCTTTTTGTTGAGTTTTTGTTATTAATGTAATAGTTTTATATATACACAGCTATAGATGACGAAGTTTTAGTTAAACTTGTACGGGAACGTGCAATTAATTTCGACAAACAACTGCCTGGCTACTGCCTTTTATAATTGCTACAACGTTTTCTTACATTACGTCCCGTCCCGATGACAGTTGACAACATTTCATTACTTTACATTACGTCTATTATAATTCTACCTTAAGAGAACTACGCATCGCTTCCTCATATTATTTCTTTTTTTTTTGGGTATACGATAAATACGTAATTAGCGGCATTAGCTGCCTACATAATACATAACGAAAAAACACCATCTTACTCTGCTGACGCCAGACGTGAGCTTTTACATGTACTGTCGAAACAACTTGCCACACCTTCAAAACTACCTACGAAACGTTGGGAAAAACAATGTAAAAAATTTTTTAATTTTTATCATTTAAAAACATATTGACCAAAACAGCCCAAACACGCAAAGATATCGAAAGACTTGCCACACCTTCGGCTAAAGAAAGAACTAATATTTCCATGCTGCACGCCAATTCAGCGCCAGATCGGTATTGGAGACATTTTTTGGAGTTCTACTTGTGTTAAAAAATATTTTCAATACTGACACATTTATAATTTCCTTTTCTAAGTTTAGTACATGTTCTATTTTAGTGCCAACCACCACAGCGAATCGTGGACAACAAGTTGTAAAGGGAATTTGGAAAATGTGCTGGGCCCAATATGCGATCAAACGCATGGCAGATAATACTAATTATTATAGTCATAGTTTTATCTAAGTCTTATTTTAGTATTTATTTAGACTTTTTACGTCGACTTCGGTCGGTCGGAAATCCGAAGTAGTTTCTCTTAGCTCGGAATTTTAACGTTGGCTTCGGTCGGTCGGAAATCCGATGTAGGTCCTTTCCGAAGTTTTCTTTTTAATTCGAACTTTTTACGTCGGCCTCGATCGGTCGGAAATCTGAAACTCTCCTTCTTCGGACTTTTTACGTCGGCTTCGACCGGTCGGAAATCCAAAGCAGTTTCTTTTGTTCGGACTTTTTACGTCGGCTTCGGTTGGTCAGAAATCCTAAGTGTTTTTTTTTCGTTCGGACTTTTTACGTCGGCTTCAGTCGGTCGGAAATACGAAGTTCGGAATTCGAAGATCAGCTTCGGTCGATCGGATATCCAACATAGATTTATGCTTAAGAATTTATTTTTTTTTTAACTTATCGTTACAGCAATAGTAAGTTAATTCACGCCATATTTAAAACTATATATATAACAATATAAAATTCTAAATAAAGCAGCGTAGTCGGGTCTTGCCTAAGACGTTGTCACACAGACCGTCACTAAACTTCACCGAACACCGTCTATCTCCGAATTTCTCCGAGTAACCGCACTCCACCGCACACCGAACATCGTTGAACCAGCAAACGAGAATTCCATAGGCAGATTCACTTAAGACTGTATCCTTATTGTTTCATCTATTGTAATAAAACTCATTTTCTGGTTGTTTTTTTGTTTGGCCTTTATACAAATCTAGGTATACATATTAAGTGCATCCCAACTTAAAATGTTACATACTTAGTTTTTGCCACGCCCCCTATGAAATTTTTCAACTAACGTTAAATTAATTATTATAAAACTTAGTATCGAAGATTTTTGTGTATTTAATTTTAAATTTTTTTTGTTATTTTGACATAAACAACACTGACATATCTTCGAAATTGGAGAACTTTTCAGTACAACGACTTTTTCATAAAACATCGTTGCCTAAGAATGAGAAAAAAACGACATGAAAATCAAAGTTTGGTTTTTCGATGCAAATATCTCCGCTGTCCATTAACATATTTCATTCAAATTTTTTTTGTTCAAAAGTTCAATAAAATCACTTCACAAAAATAGGTTGAACTGTACCGTAAAGTCAGTGTGTATATGTTTTATCATTATGTCAAAAAAGGTCCAAAATATTGACTTTTTACTTAAAAAATGACTCAAAAATTGTTTTTGTTGTAAAAATGAAATCAATTAAAAATTGCACATCTGGCTACCTTTCATATGACAAATGCTTAAAGCTAAGCGCAAAAATTATTTTACTGTTTTTGTCATCAAAACAACAAGAGTACCCCCATTGAATTTTTTCGCGAAATTTATTTTTTCCAAAATGTTGTTTTCATATTTTTTACCAAAATTCAAGTCTCAAAAATAATTTATGTGAAAAAGTTACCCCAATATCTCTTTCCAATCAAAAGTTATGGCTAAAAATCTATTTTTTTATACAATTGACTATCTATAGTAATAAAACTCATTTTCTGTTTGTTTGTTTGTTTGTTTGGCTTTTGTAAAAAGTAAAATAATGCAGTACTGCCAGTTTTTTCAGTCGCAGCGTCATCTAGCGTCATCAACACTGAAAGACATAGGATTGGATCAATTTAAATGTTCAGCTCACTTGGTAGATTTTTAGTTGTTTTTGCTTTGCTTGCAAATGCGATTATATGATCCTGAGCTCCAATGAAAAAACGCAGCTAATAGAAATTTTAGTAGGTACAATCATTTTTAGTACAACGAATTTTTCATAAATCATTGATAGCTAATAATGAGAAAAAAATTATATGAAAATCAAAGTTTTTACTTTTAATGCCAATAACTCCGCTGTTTTTAATATATTTCATTAAAATTTTTTTTGTTAAAAAGTTCAATATATTTTTTAATATAAATCTTTGTTTAGACGTTAAAATGTCCATATCTCAAGGACGCATTGAGTCCCACCATAATTTTTATTTTGTTGAAAAGGTAATTGTGCTTGCTTTAAGATTAAGTAATATAAAAATTCTTTTTAATTTTTAAAATATGTTTTTCAGACCCCTTCTTTGAATTCAATTCGCTCACCGCAAGAGATGGAACCCACCAACAACAAATATTTTCCAAAACTTTTTTTTAATTAATGTTCGTTCAATTACCTTTCTAACGGTAGCTTACAAATAAAATTCAACATGTTTTTCATTATTCCTGATTTTAAAAAACATTTAACCGAGAAGTGTATGTTAAAATGTTTACATAAATGACTCTCGAGTAACACCGGGTATATCAGCTAGTATATCTATAATATTATGTATTGTTATAAGAAAGCCTTACTCATTGAATTATACTCAAGAGAAAATATACATATATATCTGAATACTGTATACACTGCTAGAAATTACAACTTTAACAATAAAGCAGCAAATATAATCAGAACATTAAATTCTTTAAGTCTTCTTATTTATTGGCGAAAGTTAGAGGGCCTTTCGTCTGATCCTGGAGCGGCTGAGCATACCTCAGCCTTTCACTAAAACCCTCTTACAAATGGCGCCCGAGCACGGACCTGCGTCCAAAGACGGCAGTGGAAAACCGAATTCACCCACCAACCACCCATTCAACCACCACGGAGAAGCAGGTACAATACACAATAACAATAATAATATGAATACAGACAAACATTTAACTTCGGACTCACTCTGCTAGTGTTGGGAAAAACTGTTATTTTCATATAACAGTTGAGACTGAAATTGTTCCAGAAAAATAACAGCTTAAAATAACGGGTTTCTATTATTTTACTTTCTTTTCTAATATTATGCACCGTACATTGGCACATAACTAGGTCCAATACTATTATGCAACCGTGGGTGCTTGCTTTTTTTTACCTAATTAGCTAACTTGACGCAGGTGTTCAACTGCTGTGACAAATTGGATTGAAAGTTTAATAATTAAAGCAATGGAAAGCTCTTTAAGAGGTAAAAAGTTCATCGTTTCGAACTTTTTTCACCGGAAAACGAAAGAAATGCTACTTGCCAGTTTTGCAAACAAAATCTTTCTTATAAGTCATCGATTAGCACCTTAAAACAAAATTTGGAAAGACAGCATCCTTCAATCAAATTAAATAACGAATCCGATATCCACATTTAAGGAGCATCAACGCCAACAACAACCCAATCCATTAATGAGTAGCTACAGCAGTGAGAAGCCATTACAGTTGACAGCAATGGAAATTCTGTTCGTGCCGATAGTTCTACTGTGCCACCAGTGAAAGAAAATAGAAGATTTCGTCAATCATTTATTAGTGCACCCTAAAAAATAACTTTTTCTCAAAAAAATAACATGATTTATTACTGAATGTTATAACTAAAGATCGCACTTGACAGCATCATCGGACCCGAACTCCACCCGAAGGTATTCGCATATCTCCATAGTATAATCATCCTAGGCACATCGTTTGACGACCACCTAGAAAACTTAAGCTTCGTCTTCAGCAAATTATTTGACACAAATATGCAAATAAATTTTGAAAAATGTGACTTCGTCCGAACACGCATCCACTACCTCGGCCACATAGTAAGCTCCGAAGGCATACATACGGACCCCACAAACGTTGCCGCTCTGCAATAAATGGCACCTCCACGTACCAAATTTTTCAACACTGGCAGCCACGCTTACACTCTTGTTCAAAGGGTAATTTCAACACGAACAAGAAGCAGCAATTTTTATATTAAAAACCGTGTTAACACAAGCACCCGTTTTATGTTGCCCCACTTCGAACAACAGTTCACACTACAGACTAACGCCAGTGAAGAGGGTTTAGGCGCAGTACTTTTCCAACGAAACGATGACCAGAAGAGAGTAATTGCTTTCGCCAGCCGAACGCTAACCGATCTCGAGAAGAAGTACCCGACCACCGAACGAGAGTGCTTAACTATTCTCTGGGGAATTCATAACTTACGATAATACTTGGATGTCTACCAGTTCACGGTAATCACCGACCACCACTCGTTGAAATGGCTTCATTCGTTGAAAAATCCCTCTGGTCGACTTGCACGTTCTGCGCTGGAACTTCAGCAATACAATTTCGCTATTGAATATCGACGAGGCAGTTAGAATATTGTAGCAGATGCCCTATAATAAAACCCCCTCCCTCGTGACGAAAATGAATCGTTATGTGGAAGCTCCATGAAGGCCAATGACTGGTACAACCAACAATTAAACATAACCAAGCAACAAGCTTCCCGACACCCAGACTACCAGGTGATTGAAGACCAGCTATTACGACACGTCCCGCGCAGCAACCCCCTCACGACCACCCCCGAATGGAAATTATGCGTTCCCCAGCACCTCCAAAAACGTGTGCTAAACTAAGTTCATGACAACAGCGCCACTGGACACCTAGGAAGAAAAAAAACTCCACACCGAGCTCAAGCCGACTATTATAGGCCTGTCATGTACCACGATGTCGCCCGCCACGTCCGCAGTTACAGCACCTGTGCGCACTTTAAGATCGAGCAAGCCAGCAGGTTTTATGAAAACTATGCAGTGCACGCAGCCATTGGAGATAGTATGTGGCGATTTCGTCGGTAGTGACCAAGATTGACACAAGGTCACATCGCACTACTCGTTCTAGTCGACAAGCTTAGTAAATGGGTAGAGTTAGTCCCAGTTCACCACGCCACTTCACTGTGTCATACGAGCCCTAAAAGAACGCATAATATATCGATTATTCTGTCGGACAACAGAAACCACTTCGTTAGCAACGAGTTGAAATCGTATCTGCAACATCATGGAATCCACCACCAGTTCACTGCGCGGAGGGCAATCATAAGAAATGGGACGAGCACATTTGCGAGATAGCTTTCGCCATCAACACCGCCCACGAGTCAACCAACATCTCAGCGGCCAAACTAAACTTCGGACGACCACTGGCTATCCCGCACCAGCTACGCAGAGAAACACCGACACCGACTGAAGTACCAACAGCTCAAAGAGTGCTGGAAGATCTCTGGGCGAGAGTCAATGAGCACCAAACGCAGGCAACCTTGCGTCAAAAATTACTATAGTTTATGCAGGCGCCCCTGGAAACCGAACATTAAGGATCTAGTACTAAAAAGATATCATTCCCTTTCATCAAAAGTAGACGCCTTCACACAAAAGCTGGCTCCGAAATACCTAGGGCCTTACAAAGTTAAATGTTTGATCGCACAAAACATCGTCGAAATAGAAGAGTCGAATGCCTCTACAAACAAGCGCAAACACAAGCGTCCTATTCCATCGGGACGAGTTGCGCATCACCTAAAAAGTGATTATACAGTCGGTCACCCATTTGCCGAAATTAACATTTGGGGCCCGAAAAACCAGCCGACAGATCACGCTCCAGCCCCATCGCCATCCTGTCACCCAGCCGGAAGCTCTGATGTGCCAGGGCCCGGGGCTGCTACACTTATTGGGCCACCGCCCCTAGTGCCTTTGCGGACGCACGCCCAGCAACAAAGCGTAGCTGCCAGTCTAGGTCAAAACACGGCAGAGCCAGACATGCCAGAGTGCTCCTCAAACCGGCGCAGGCAGCTACCCCAGTAACACCGCCAACAAACGCCACGCCCAGCCATGAAGCACCACCGCCGGTCCAAGCCCCGCGGAAACTATTTAACACCACACCACTGCTCTGCAAAAGCGAGGCCACTGCAACCACACCCGCTTCATCGACTTCTATTGCGAAAAGGACCACCTTTTCGACGGCATCGTCATCCGACCGCTAGCAGCAAGAGCCGGAAGACATTGCTGGGTTATATGCCAGACAGGCAAACCGAATGTGCTGGTCAACAGATAAGCGGATGGCAGGACCCAACTGCGTTGCCAAGAGCAAACTAGAATTATACCCGGCAAGCAATCGTCACCATAACCTCATTGAAACATTCAATAAGTCACTTTATATGTACCACATACATTCTTTCTTTTTTTCCCTTTTTTTCTGTACCTTTGAAATCACTTTACTATTAAATCACTTTACTTTTAAAAATTTAAGCATAATAAATTTGAATTGACTTTGCTAATTGATATCTTTACTTTCAAATCACTTTACTTTTAAATTTAATGAATAATTATAAAAAAAATAAAAAATAATGCCTAATATATTCTGGGCTGAGCCGAACCATACCGAATTTTGGTAGTGCGGGTCTCAGAACCTCAAGTCACCCACACATTCTTTATTCTTCTTTTATGCCATATATAAACATACTTTTGTTATCTTTTCTTTTATTTTACTTTTTTTTTCTCTCATAGTGATCCTCCGAAGTGGATTGGGGGAGTTGTAACGGGTTTCTTTTGTTCGGACTTTTTACGTCAAGTTCGGTCCGTCGAAAATCCGAAGTATTTTTTTTTTTAGTTCGGAATTTTTACGTCGGCTTCAGTCAGTCAGAAATCCGAAGCAGTTTCTTTTATTCAGACTTTTTACGTCGGCTACGGTCGGTCGGAAATCCGAAGTGATTTTTTTAATTTGGACTTATTACGTCGGCTTCGGTCGATCGGATGTCAAACATAGATTTAGGCATAAGAGTTTATTTTTTTTTTCTTTTTTTTACGCCTTATATAAAACTATTAGGCCTATTACGGTTCACAACACAGCAGTAATTTCTGATTTTATTGTGTACATTGCTAATACTTAAAATAAGACACAACAGTGTATTGCTGTGAACCGTAATAAGCCTATATATATACCACAATATAAAATGAAAAATAAAGCAGCATAGTCGGATCTTGCCTAAGTCGTTGTAACACCCACAGTCACCGACCTTCACCGAACACCATCTATCACCGAACTTCTCTGAGTCAACTCACTCCACCGCACACCGAACATCGTCGAACCAGCATACGAGAATTCCATAGGCAGATCCCCTGATACGACTGTTTACTTACTGTTCAATTTATCTATAATATTGTGTATTGTTATAAGAAAGACTTGCTCATTGAATTATACACTAAGAGAAAATATACATATATACCTAAATACTGTGTACACTGCTAGAAATTACAACTTTAATAGAGAAGCAGCAAATATAATCAGTGCATTAAATTCTTCAAGTCTTCTTATTTATTGGCAAAAGTTCGAGGGCCTTTCGTCTGATCCTGGAGCGGCTGAGCATACCTCAGCCTTTGATTTAAACCCCTTAAAATCAGATATAGCACGTTGCGACGCCTAAAATAAGCACACAGCTGTAAAATTGTTATTTTATTTTAATGCTAATGAGTATATAATATTTTTAGTTTTTTATTTGGTGAATAAATATGTGAATTTGTTGGTATCCCAAATAGAGAACAAGCGACACACAATTGTCAGTGTGAAAAACACGAATTTTCTAGTTCAACCCAGTTATGGTTAATGATTGCCCTTGCAATTTGTTAATTGCTATCGCAAAGGCAAGACGCAAAGGAAACTGCAGCCGTTTGAAGTTGAAAGGTAAACCACTGGAAATAATCTGTATACGTTAAATCAGCGCATCTTACCCTTTGAATTGTCCGCTAAAAATTGTTGCCTTGAATAAATTTGGTGTTATTTTTAATTAACAGTTTAGTTCCGTTGCACAGTTTTGGTGCGTTCAAGTGTCAAATGAGCATCAAAGGTGATCCAACTTTCAATGTCAATAAGTGCACTGACATTCCTGGTGGCTTCAGCGAATTCAGAAGTTCAGTAGGGTAATTGACAGCTTGATTTTCGTCTATTATTGTGTCAATTGATTTGGATTTAACTTCTTCTGAGGGAATTTTCAATTGAATTTGATGCATTAGACAAAAGTTAGGTGGAAACGAAATCTCTTTTATTGTGCTATCAATTGGAATTTCGCCGTTTCCGATGTCCAAATTTTGTGTTCAGAATGTTTAAGCAGATGCATCTTGAAACAAATGCGCACGCATATTTGTTGTGAGCGTGATTTTTTTGACACGACTCTACAGATACTATGCTTTCCAGCATACATTCAGCTCATCTGCAGGGGTTGATCGTGGTATATTGGGCAATGTTTGGCGAAAATCACCAACAAGATTGAATGTTTTTTTCTATAGAAAATCTCGCGCAGAGTCCAATCAAGTGCTTCGATTGTTTTTTTTTATACGCCATGGTGCATTCGTCTCAAATTATAGTTTTGTACGTTTTGAGAACTGTGGCATACGAGATTTTTTGCTGATGTTGCACGTAGGGGTTTTTTAGTCTGGTTCAAGTTCAATAGAAGCTTGAGTGTTGAATGTGCTGTACGTCCGCCATCAAGTAGTGTTGATTCGATTCCCGATGATGCCACTGCGTGTGCAATCCCATTCTGCATTCGAACCGACGCCGATATCAAATTGATGACTAATGTTTTGCTCGTACCTCCTGGAGCATCTAAAAAAATAATTCCGTCATTTCCGTTGATTATACGTTGTAAAACTTTTTCGTATGCATTTTTTTGATCAGCAACTAAAAGTTTTGATCGCATTGGGACAAAATTTTGTAGCTGATTTGCATCGAATTGCTGTTCTTGTACAAGATCCCTGTCTTGTACAAGGTCTCTGTCTTGCACTGCATTTCTATCTTGTTTTGATGCCTGCATACCAAGTTGACGACGGACTTTATTGTTGATGAATATGCACTAGTCCTCAATCAATACTAGCGTTAAATTCAAAATGTTGTCTGAATATTCCTGATTTGGATAAGTTGCGCATGCTTTGTTTAAAATATCTTCACTAAGGCCTTTACGATACGTTTCCGACAGTGCTCGAGGTTTCGATGGAGCGCACGTTGTTATAATGATCGAAAACAAAGATCGTATTTGCTTTTGGATACAAGTGAGTGATGACCCAGTCAGCGTTGTATTCCAATGCTGGTCATTTTCAAGTAAGCCTAGCTTAAAACATGCTCCTCTATTCGTTTGCATTTCTACTCCGTCGACGGTTGTCAAGGCAACGAATGATGTAGGTCCTTTGGTTGTATGCAACAACAAACGCGAATAATAACACTTTTTTATAACACGAATTTGTGTTCTGTGGTTGTTCAGCTCTATTTTTTACATTTCTTTCGATAAAATAAACTCGTGGACAGTTTTTTAAGTGGACATCAAGATTTTGTACAGTAGGATAACTTTCGTGAATTTTTAATCAGAATATCCGCCTTACTGCTTCGTTGCTGCTGATGTACCGTCCCATTTGAAATTGTTTTAATGTTTATTTGTTTTAATAGGATAGGGTTTGGTTTAGTAAGTTTTAATGAGAAAAGTTAATAAGAAACTGTTACAAAAAAGTGAATTAAAAGAAAGTATTACTAAGAAGCGGATTATAAGAAATGGACAAGAAGAAATTGGCTGATAAGAAAAAGATAGTTTATTTATATAAGAAATGGCTGAGAAGAAATGGTTAGTAAGAAGTAGTTAATAAAAAATGGTTGATGAGAAATGGCTGATAAGGTATGGCTAGTAGGATATGGTTAAGGTTAACAGGAAGTGGTTAGTAGGAAGTGGATAGTAATAAAAATAAGAAAAAGTTATTTAGCCTAATAGCCCATGTTTAAATATATGATATGTTACAATATACGTTATAGTTTTACATTTTTACTATCGCAGATTATTAAATCCAGATGGTTGATACATGCATAATGACTAGCGGCTACATATTGTAACTGTGTCTTGGATCAATCTAGACATCTACATAATATGTTTATCCTTATAGTAGTATAAGTATACCTTATTGTATGACCATAAATCGCTCTGAATTCACATTATCTGACTGGTGATTGGATCTGAATCGCTCCGAATTCACATTATTTGACTATTGATTGCATCCGGATATACTAAAAAAACGGATTTTCTGATAAGATGACAACGAGGTGCAGCCAAGGAAAAATTACTTACATTTGTATTTTAAAGGTGATTAATGTGTAATACTCATGTTTATGATTAATATATTTGTAGTTGGTTAATGTATTGGTGTCGACTTTATGATAGCCATATATGCAGTTGCTTTGATTTTAGATAAATTTCTATGTAGTAACACTGATTTCTTGGGAAAAATTACACGAATCTTTGGTAGGAATGTAGTTACACTGATTGCTTAATAAGAGTTCCACGAACCTTTGGTAGGAATATAGTTACGCACTTATGTGTTTTTGTTTTTGTTTTTGAGTTAGCAACTTTATATTTTAGTTTTTTAACTTTCCACTGAATACTGTCAAATTCTGTTTATTTGTTTCTTAGGTATTTCTAATGTCCACTAACTACTTTTTTACATTGCCTGCTAGATTTCTTTGATTAGCGCTGAATAGTTATGTAAAGTTTTTTCTGAAATTCTTGCTTTGTTTTAAAAATGTATGCTAGGTCTTTTCAGAAAAGCTAAGGCGTTCAAGCGTTAAGTTTTCTTTTAGAAATGCTTGCTATGTTTTAGTAATTCCTGCTAATTTCTTTGATAAGCGCTGAATACTTATGTTACGTTTTTTTTTCTAAAAATGATGGCTATATTTTAAAAATTCTTGCTGGGTCTTTTTAGAAAAGCTAAAGTGTCTATGCGTAAAGATTTCTTCTAAAAATGCTTGCTATGTTTTAACAATTCCTGCTTGTTTTTCAGAAAAGCTAGAGTTTAAGCTTAAAGTTTTCCTTAATAGTGATTCTAAGATTGATTCTGTGAATGATGACTGAGCATATTAATAGTATCGATGGGTTAGAAACTGGATTGATGAGGGATGCTTACCCTCGCTTAGTGGTAGAGGGTTTCAAGAGTTTTGTAGATATGCCTGTGCCATTTCCTATACGAACTTTATTGAGTTTTGGTCCTCGATTTATACCACCTTTAGTTCCAAATATGTTTACCCATGCTTCCACCTTACATGATAAAGTGACTGCTTTTATGATAAAGCTTAGTTCGGTAAATTCTGAACATTGCTTCAGTGAGTTGCTTAGTGTATACTTTAAGCTTTTTTTGAATCACAAGTACGAAAACATCAAACTCATACTTATTTGCCTTTTATGCAGCGGGTGGTTTTACATATGTCAAAATTGATAAGATTATTAGGTGCATGTGAAACGATGAACGCTAGGATGCCATATTTATATGGAATGGTTAAGTGTCATAAGAAAGATTTTCCCTGTAGGCCATTCTGTGGAACCCTACATTGGTACACTTATCCCTTGCAAAAAAATTGTTGTAGGTTTTTTCTCGTTTTGTCAGGCAACTAGCCTGTCGTCATAATACCGTAGATGTGACAAACACTGCGCATGATATTTCAACCATTTTGCTATGCACTGGTTATGAGTTTGTCAAATTTGACATCAAAGATATGTATCCTATGATGGATAAGCAGGCCATATTTGAATATATAGAAACTTTGACTAAGTAAGATTGATTTTTAGCTAGATATTCTGGGTTCGGGAAATCTTGTTGTCCCGTTTGCGTTACTCAATAGGAGTTTCACTTTTCACTAACTTTTTCACATACAATTACAAGATTTACAGAGGTTTGCCACAAGGAGCCTGCGATTCTGGCTGGGTTTAGAAAACAATTTTGACTTTTTAATTTCTACTCACTACAGTATGTTGTTCGATAAAAGTTTGATATGTTTTTGGTGGAAGTACATTGTAGTATACCTATACATATTATTTAAATATTTAATTTACATTAATGTATTTCATTATAAAACAAGCTTTTCTTAAAATAAGTAATAATATAAAAACCTCTACTGTAAGAATTTTCGAGAACATGCACAATAATATTCAAACTAAGTTAAAGTAATACACCTCTACGGTATACTAAGATATTATTCAAACAATAAGAACATATGTTCATACTAAGCACTACTATCTATCTCATTCGCACACATGTACCCATATGGCTGAATACAAAACATATGATATTATATTATACTTTTTACTCCTACACAAATATGTTAACATATGATTATGTTTACGTTTTCTGTTCTACTCACTCACACATATTAAACTATTAATACTAAACTACAAATATGTATTACGATATTCTACTATTACTTTTACACTAATTAAAGAACATATGATTCTATTTACATTCTAAGCTACACAAACAATTGTCAACTAGTTTTAAGACAAAATACCGTTATGTTTACTATAAGAGGATGAACATATTTGAAAATAATTCAATTAGTTTTGAGCTTCTAACAAGCTGCCTACTAATTAATTTTTAAATAAGTCTTAAGCTTTAATAGCTGCCGACTTCAACTTTTTAGCCTCTGCACTTTTTATAGTGAATGGCTGTAAATGTAATAAAAACAAAAATAGCGCCAGTGGCGAACTTCGCCGGCAACCAATTAGGCAGGACCTTAAAATATTAATAGTAAATCCGCGAGTCCTTTTTTTAAATAATCGCGAACCTTACATGGCGATGCTATGTCGCGAATAAAATTATGTGGCGATCCTGTCGCCAAAATATTATTACATGGCGATCCAAAAACATATTTACTATAACATGAATGAATTCTTACTATATATGACTATTGTTAATGCGGATGTGTTTAAGAAAGATTTTGAGGTGATAATTCAAATAACTCTGACAGTTGATAGGGAGGAACTAAACGAAATGAGGGAACCGAAAATTTATTATTTAGATATTAACTGAACACGAGGTTTTGATAATAAGCTTTATTTAAGTGCATATGTTAAGCCAACTGCTTCTAAACAGATGTCTTAAGATAATAATAAACGGATTTCTAGTAAAACTTTTGAACAGAACGAGTAATAAATCTTTAATAAAGGATCTGCATTCTTTAGAAGCTCAGTTGTAAAAAATAATTCCTATCCTTCTTAATTCGTTGAAAAATTATCAATTGATGTTTTAAGTCGGGAGATTACAAATATATCCCAAAGGACCTCCTTTGGCAACGAGGCAATGTTTACATAAAAGTTAAATGTAGTTGAGGAGTAAATTATTGCAACATTTTTTACAACGATATCGTCCAATTCCTTGAGAGTATAAAACTATTGCTGGAAGGTCAACGATTGTGATCGGACTAAAACTATAAAATATTTTTTTATGGATTTTGAGCTGCTTATGCGTAATATTTTTAAATATTTCCGGTTAGGAACTCCTGTCTTTAGTTCGGCAGTTAATCTTTTTAAAATTTTCCATATGTCTGTATCGGATCTTGATGCGATAGTTAAACACAAGATATTTCGGTTATATATGGTCTCTTGTAAGGACTGCAATGTGAAATTCATAATTAGTGGTTTGGTTCAATTACTGGGATTCTAGATTCTCAACGCGACGATTCCAGCTCCGTAATTTTACAACACCAGAAACATTTCGATCATCATATATCAGATCAGTATTTGTTCTTACCCAGGATTGGTAATATCAAATTAAGTGTACAGATGTACTTTTTTAAACGTTTATACCAAAACATGGGAGTTGAGTGTGAGCTAACAAAAGTACTAACACGTGTTCCTAACATTATTCAACGATGTATGTTTGAGAGCCTTTGAAAATTATGGTGTACTATCTAGTTCCACTTTAGATTTACCACGTATATCTCCGCGATCACAGAAAAAACGTTTGTCTTATTTCTTACAAAATTAGGATATTTTGCATGAGACAGTAGCGTTTTTAATATTTAATATTTTTTTTTAAATGTTACCAACAAACCGTCTTTGAAGAGGGAAACTTGATATGAAATCCTGAGTAAAAGGTGTGTGTTAAAAAAGTGAAAAACGGAGTGAAAAAGAATAGATTGGGTGAGTTTTTACTTATAGTTGATTATCGGATTTCTACTTAAAAACGGATAAATAGCAAAAGTTTTATTTATTTCCGGTTATGGTTCTGCAGGAAATGTACAATTTTTTTTAGTTTTGCTATCTATGGAGTGACAAAACAAGAGACTATTGTCTTTATTTTGTACTAGAACAACCAACAAAAACTTGAAACCTGTAGTGATGTGCAAAAGACAGACCTACGAGGCCTTACCTTCAATAGATTTTCCAGAGTAACTACTAACACCGCTACATTAGTGAGGTACAAATGTGAGTAGTAACTATTTTAGTCTGGATATATGGCAAGATCCCAAAGTGCATGGCCACACACTAACAAGTGTAGTACACTCTAACTAAACATTCCTATAATTATAACTTAAACACATTTCTTGCATGCACTAAAGGTGCCCCCAGACTATATGTTTCATACAGATGACATGTCAAAAAAAATTACATACCGAATTTCATCTGTGTGTCAAAATTTAGTTTTTGTCATTCAGTTTTTTCTTTTGTCTCCACACTATCTGACACGTCATTTGAAAATAAAATACAACTTTTGAAATTTTTTTAAGCCGTAAGCGCTAAAGTATCCACTTTTGGTCATTCAAACTAAGAATAAATTCATAAAAATCAATTTATTGAACAAATATCTTAAAATTTGCCTTTTCTTCTATTTTCACATAAAAAATTTATCAAACTGACATTTTGTACAGATGGAAAAAAATACGAAATTAGAGACTGTTCTAATTCAAAAATTTACAGATGCAAATACAAACGACATTTAAAAACGACATTTTCGTATATTCCACACTGTCTGTAGCTAAAAACTATTTGTAATTTTTGACGTGTCATATGTATGAAACATATAGTGTAGAGGCACTTTTACTATGCATAAACATTTAACATATAATGATCTATTCTACAAACTAAATATTTCTATAAACATAGCCTAAACACATTTATGTTAGCAAACAAACACATTACTTTTATTTGCATTCTTATTTGCTTGCACAGCACTTATGTTTACATGACTACATTAGTGACTACATAAAGTAATGTTATTCTACCTGTTTGCAATTATATTAAGGGGTAAAAAAATGAGAATTTTCAATAATTGTTTTTTGCCAGTTAATATTTTATTTTATAAAAGTAAAATTATGACATCATTGCATAATGTTTCGAATTGACATCACGAAAATTTAAAAAAGTTAATAATTTTTAAAGTTATGGCTGTTTGCGTTAATCCAGTTCCAACAAAAGTTCCTTGCGGTGACCATCACAAACCCTTGGAGATTTATTTAAAATCATTCGGACAAAAAAATTAGTTTTATTAATAGATAATCTCGTGCCTGATCGAAGTTTTAAAAAAAATAAAATGGCAGCTTCAGGAAATTTTTCTCCAGATTTTCGGGAAAAAACCAACAGTTAATTGCTAATAAAATATCGAAATTTTAAAAAATCCTTCGATCAAGCACTAGTTTGTTATATTTTCCAAAAGCTGTATAAATTTCTTTGAAATATAGTGAGCGGTTTTCTAGTTACAGTCGTCACCAGTTCAAAAAATAGTTTTGAGAAAAACGCATTTAAAGTTTTACACTCGATTTATGTAGAGAAATACGAATTATTAAATTACTTTGTTTTTTTAAATAATTTGAAAAATAAATTGTTTTTTTTTTTAATACACACAACTACCGACTGCTCAGTGTAAATACCACAGGCATACTGGCGACAAACAAATAATAAACCGGATGCTTGCAGATAGCAGCAGCTGCTCTCAAGCGTTCTGGAGCTCCCGAGGGACCCTTGTAAATTGTCGAATAACTCCAAAAGTATTTGCCGGATTCACTTCAAATTTTCGGAGAATATTTTAAAAATATTATACTTTAAGAATTTGATGTGTGAAAAATTCTGACTACCCCTAACCCCTTAAGTAAGATATATATCTTAAGTATCTATATTTTTGTATCTTATATCCCACCATGCTCCAATAGTGAAATTTATACTAAGCATTTTATTAATATACTTAATGTAGTTGAACGACTTAAGGACAATGACTATCCATTAGTTCTCGGTGATTTCAACTTGGGTAATACTTTTTGGTCATACTCTAATGATATTATGAGTATGATTCCAAGCTCTATGAGTAATATTGTTGAAATAGAATTTTTAGACTCCGTCTTCTCGTTGGGATTGTGTCAATTAAATTCGGTTAAAAATAGTGTAAATAAAATTTTGGACTTAGTTTTTTCTGATCGTGATCTTAATGCTAATTGTAACGAAGCTGATTTCCTTTTGTCAAATAACTCTTTGCATCATAAGGCGCTTTTAATTCAGTTGGATACGGCAACCTTAAGTATACCTGCTCTAGAAGAGGATACTTTTGTATTTGCTTTTAATAAGGCAGACTATGTTGGCATGTCTAACTTCTTATCTAGTGTCGATTGGCGTACAGTTTTTGGGGAAAATCTTTTAGTTAATTATGAATTTTTCATTAATATTATTAACGAAGCATTTGTGACTTTTGTTCCTATAAGGAAAATTAAGAAGAACACCAAGCCGGAATGGTTTAGTAGAGATCTCTTCAAACTAAAAGACCGTATGAATAAATTATACAAAAAGAGTAAATTGAACATGTCCTTTCGTGAAAACTATCTTGTGGCTCGTAAACAGTATGAAACTCTGAAGATCTCCCTTTATAGAAGTAATGTCCGGGCGTTGGAATCGGATATTAAATGCAATCCTAGAGCTTTCTGGAAATTTTTTAATAAAAAGAGAAATACTAAGGGTCTTCCTAAAAATATGTATTTTAAAGATAAAACATCGAACAATATTGAAGATGCATGTAATATGTTTGCTGACTACTTCCAATCAAATTTTGTTTTAGATAATGTTCCTATACATCAAGATCGATAGCTATATAATGGAGAGCGAATCACTGATTTGGGCAGTTTAGTTCTTTCGGTAGAAGATGTTTTTAACGAGTTGTTGTCACTCGATATTAATAAGGGTGCTGGCCCCGATAATATCCCACCAATCGTCCTTAAAAAATGTGCTGCTGCACTTGCTCAGCCTCTTTCACTAATTTTTAATTTGTCCCTTGAGAAAGGTATATTTTTGGATATTTGGAAGGTTTCAATTATAGTTCCAATTCATAAATCTGGATCAAGACAAGACATTGGAAACTATAGACCAATATCTAAGTTACCATCAATTCCCAAATTGTTTGAAGCCTTGGTGAAAAAGCAGATCTATCAAGGCATTAAAAATTCGATATCTGAAAGCCAGCATGGTTTTGTCTCTGGAAAATCAACCTCTACAAACCTGGTTCTATTCACTCACTTAATAAAAAATGAATTGGAGAATGGTAAACAAATAGACGTTATTTTCACAGATTTCGCTAAAGCATTTGATAGAGTTCAGCACTCTATTCTAATTACTAAGCTCAGTCTAAAGGTTTTTCATTCTTCACTCTTGTCTTGGCTTAGTGAGTACCTTTTAGGTCGTAGCCAAAATGTATGCATCGGAAAGACGATCTCAAAAGCAATTATTAATCATTCAGGTGTGCCACAGGGTAGCCACCTTGGGCCGTTGTTATTTATTCTTTTCATCAATGATCTTCCTAATTTTATACAGTACTCAGATTGCCTTATGTATGCTGATGATGTTAAGATTTTTAAATCTGTAAGCTCTCTCAGTGATCAATGGAGTTTACAAAGTGATTTAAATAGTCTGCACTCATGGTGTATGCTAAATAAACTGATTTTAAATTTGTCAAAATGCAACATAATGTCATTTTATATTATAAGATCTCCAATGTTTTTTGATTACTCAATTTTATGCAGCGCCTTGATTAGAGTAGATTCTAAATCTGATCTAGGTGTACTCTGTGATAAAAAGATGTCATTTTCAGGTCATTATGACAACATAATCAGCAGGGCTAATGCTATGATGGGATTCGTTAGACGCAACACTAGAGAGTTTGCTGACCCGTATACCTTAAAGACTCTTTTCATTTCCATTATAAGATCAATACTTGAGTATGGGTGTATAATATGGGACCCATTTTATGAGTCGCATAGTACAAGATTGGAAAAAGTCCAAAAACGTTTTACTCGTTTTGCTGTGAAAAAACTAAATTGGAATTTTATGCCAGAGTATAGCTCCCGATGTGCACTTATTGGGCTTAAATCGTTGAGTTCTAGAAGAAAATATTTTCTTATAACTTTTGTTCGAGATCTTTTAAAGATTAATATTAACTGTGCGCCAATCCTCGCCCGTCTAAATATTTATGCTCCGGAAAGACACTTTAGGCAAAGAGATTTTTTTACATTCCGCACCATAGAACTAACTATGGCCGGAGTGATCCGATTTTTAACATGTGCACTGTCTATAACAGTGTAAGTGCTCGTATAGATTTCACTCAAAATAGAGAGGTATTTAAGCAAACTGTATTGAGTATTGTATAAATCCTTAATTTTATATTCTTATAATAATTCCATTATAATTATGGTTTTAGTGTAATTTAAGATGCAATAAATAGGCTGTTAAACATTTTTGTCGATAGTTTATAAATAAATAAATAAATAAAAAAATAAATAAATAAATAAATATTTAATTTTGTATTTATTTTAAGACTAAAATAATACCGTTATTCAGCTTTATAGGTCGAACTAATTGCTCCTTAATTTCATTGCTAAGCGTCTGAATGCACTTTCGAGTGACGGAGCAAAGAAATATTTTTTTAATCTGTTACCTGTGTTGTACTATTTTAATTCAAGTGACCCTTTTCGTTGTATTATTGTTTTCTAAGCCCTACGTTGGTCTTGCGTATTTTTTCGTATATTTTTCAAAAATCTTTCGGCACATTAACTTTTTACGTTGTTTGCAATTTGTTTTTAAGTTCACACAATCTAAGCATATTTAAAAAAATTTTAAGTCGGAATAAAAGAATTCCTACTTCTTAACTTTAAAATGTTTTTAAAAAAAATTGTGATGGATTTGAGAGGTCAGACTAGTCGCGAAATAATCAGAAGATGTCTCTCTCTCGGAATAGCTAACAGTTTTGGCTAAAACTTTTTTAAAGGTTAAATCGGTCACACCGCGTAATTCAAGCTGGCCAAATTTAAAAATGCTTGTTGATACTTTTCATTTTTTTTTATATTAAAATATCTTTAGTGGTGTTCAATGAACGACGTTTATATACTGAAAGCGCATAGCTTCAAGTTTACGCTAAACACTTCGACGAACTAACCCTGAATAAAAACCGAGTAAATTGCGTAATTGTATTAAAAAGAAATTTCATTTGTAATTTTTAATTTGGCCTTATTCATATAATAGTACATAAGAAATAGTTATTCTTTTGCGTACAATAAAAAAATATAATATATATCTCGAAAAAACTTAAGATCTGAATGAAAAAGAAACAAAAAGTTATTAAATTTATATTTTTAGAAATTACTTACGTTAAATTTTAAAATTAATTTAATAAAAATAATAAAATCAACACAAACTTATATCTTATGAAAAATTAAACAAAAAGGGTAAAATGAGAAAAAGAGAGAAAGTAAAAGAGAAACGAGAATTTAAGAAAAATGTGCAGATATTAATTGCTTGAAGTTTTGTGCATTGGAAATATATTTAAGATACTTCGGCAAGGAGTTTCACAATCTAATGGTGCATACGAAAAAAGTTGAAGAATTTAAATATTTAAAGCGAGGAATCACCGAATTTAAACTTCTGGATGATAAACAAAACTGAAGTTTAAAATAGAGATAGTTTGGAGTTTTTGAGTGTATCAGCTTATGCAGGAATATACAATTTCTTGCTTTTAAATAATGTTCTACATTGCACCCTAGAATTCGGGTGCTTAGACCAGTAACATAGCTAAATCTTCTGAGACCATACACATAACGGGCCGCATAGTTTAACACCACTTGCAGTTTATGTAACAAATGTGAGTCTAAATTACTAAACACCACTTCAAAATAATTTATTAAAGGCATAATCAACTGTTCCAATAAAAAATTATTTTAAACTTTACAGAAATTTTATATCCATTAATGGCAAGTGCTTTTTTAATTGTTAAATTTAATTAAAACACTGCTTGTTAAGAACAAAATTAAACTGCGGTCGCATAATACTCATTGCCGTAAACCATAATCCCTTACAATGTTATTGCAAATTACGCTGCTGTAAACTTACCGAACATACTCGCCAATACGGCATTCATTGAATACTACTTTTGTTTTCCTTTGTTGAAGAAAGCAGGATTATAATCACAACCTGTGATTGCATGAAATCCTGTTAAGCTTCTCCACAATGACGGTCCCAAGTTAAATAAATAAATTGTTGTTAAATCAACATACTACTAGTTACTTTGCTTATTTTGGGTTCCTCCGCGATCAGATATTTGAAAGAACATTTGGCAAATAAATTAATAATTCACCGGCACTTACACTCACGGCTTACACTCAAAATAATAAATAAATAATAATAATTAATAAATCTTAATTTTTTGCAAATATATAATAATTTTCTTCATCGATATTTTCTTAATTTAATATCGTTCATCACTATAAAATTAAAGTTTCAATAAATTAATTCATTAAATTAATTGCTGTTTAAAAATGTTCATTGGAAATATAAATTAAGGCTACTTACACAAAGTTTTAAAATAGTCCTCTAAATACTCAGCCCTATCATGAATAATTTTTCACGCGGAATCGTTAAGGGGAGGATGTTTTCATTTTTAAGATAAAGCTTAAGAATATTTTAAAAATTTTTAATAAAAATTTGTTGATCAACCGTTGATGAAAATTTTTTCATGATAGGAGTGATTATATATATTTTTTGGAACTGCGAAAATAGTTAAGTTCAGTTTGTTTTTGTAAACTTTAAAAAGTCTGGCAGAAATAACTGTCGACGGGAAGTGCCTGGCAATATTCAGTATTGGTTTAAAACAATGTTCTTAAAAAATAAGCAGTTTAAAATTACAGAAAGTAAGCAATGTTTTTACGTATCTTTCCAACCTGCCACCTGTAGTCGGGCCGTCTACTCAAGCTAGAGGGTACGCAAATATTCTCAAGTATGTATGACAATACTCGCTCCTCATAATTTTGAAACTAAAGTGTCTAAGGGGCCTCTGATCTTATTCTATAAGGTTTAAAATTTTTTGTTGTAGCAGCTTGTGTGGTGCGCGTAGGGTTTAAAATATGCTTTTGTAGAGAAAAAGTATCATATTCTACAATCGCATGAGGAAGATTGCGTCATCTACCTACGAATAATTTTATGGCAAATATTTCTCATTATTCAAAATATAGGGTCTGTTCGGAAATGCATCGTGATGCGCAAACTAATATTGCAGCGCAAGCATGATTTTCGATAAAGGCCAATTTTGCAGTACTGCAAACGCCAAATATTCTAATATCTAATATTTCTATCAAGCGTCACTCATCATTCGCATCAAAAATTGACGTTGCAATTTGGACGCTTAAAAATGCCAGTTGTGCGCAACTGCAAATCATGAAGAATATCCAAACAGACCCATATTTTAAGGTACCTTGCAAAAGCACTACAGCGTCTTTTGAAAGCCCATAACAACCAATGTGCACAAACAGAAATTTAAGGTTTGCGTCGACCAAAGCAAGCAAAATTATGCTGTCTGTTTCTTTAAAATTATGATAGAAGGCACCACCCCCGTTGCCCGAAAGGTGACGCGCTAGCCCTCATGAGCACCGAAGCAGTTTGGATATTGCCGTTTTAAAGCAAATTCTTTTGCAACACCTTCCCATTCTGTAGGACTGCTTAATAAAAAAAAATAATTTTTAAACTATAAATTATTATTTAAAAATGTCATACTTAAATATATTGCTCTTTTAATAGCATATGGGTCAGAATAAATCACGATAAATCGGTAATTTAGCGGTTTTTGTTTTCTTCTTTTTTCTGTTTCTTAGAAACCATTCAATCGATTTTCATGAAATTTCCCTGAAAATAAGAAGCTATAAAACTTGTGTCAAATGGTATTTTCATTTATAAATTTTACAATAGGGGTATTCACTATTCAGTACACACATGCGTACAACTGCTCAAGTTCAAGGCTACAGTAGAAAAGCACAAGAAATCAATGTAAGTCGATTCGACTAACACGCTCCAAAACTCGTAAAAGAGGAGCTGTTTGTACATTAAATACATTAAAAGCTGTTGAAAATGAAAAAACTCTGCATATTTTACTAGAAATAAAAAAAACATTAATATTGGTCTTTGTTTTTTTTTTATTTTTTACATATTTTCATAAGCCTCTTATTTCATCAGTTCGAGATATATCACATAAGATTATTGAAAAAAAAAGTAAATAAATATAAAAAACTTAAAACGCTCTTCTATCATTTAACGAATAAAGCATTATTTGTTATTCAAATAAAAAAGTTTAAATCAATTGTTTAGCACAAGAGACACAATTCGTTGCACCACTATAACAAACGCATAACCATAACATTTTATTCCTACAACAAAGGAATGAACTTTACTGTACCGAATTAAAAATACCCCCCCCCCCCCCCTCCCAATCCATATTTCAGTATATATGAAGTTGTTAATGTTGTATAATTTTGATGACACAACTTTTATTAGGCGTGGTTTTTATCCAATTATATAAAATTTGGAACTCAGACTTTATTCTAATTATCAAAGCTTATGTGTAAAATATCAAGTTTAAACCATCATTTTGTTGAATTTATAAAGGTTTTGTATTATAATGACGCCACTCTGCCTGTGAGGTGAGCTTGGTTTTCATCCAATTTTGACGAATTTCAAATATGTGGTGAATATTTTATTCCAAAGCTAATGTGCAAAACTCCAAGTTCATATATTAATTTTTGTGGCATTTTAAGAGAAACCGTTTTGATAAATTCACTTCGTTTGGGAGGTAGGCGTGGTGTTCATCCGACTTTGCTCATTCCCGAATTTTATCTTCGTTTTTTTAATATAGCATATATTTTTTATTTCATTTTGGTAGCTTACAAGTTGTGGCTCTAATGACAGACATACGGACAGATGGACAAAGCTAAATCGACTCACGAGGTAATGCTAATCAAAAATATACATACTTTTCCATACCTACCACGTCTCCTTATTAGCGTTACGAACGGAGTGACAAAGTAAATATTGTGGTTACTACAATATGGATAGAGAACACGATCAGATGAGAGAAAACAAAGTTTTACGCAAAAAAGTGAGCAGTGTTAGTCGAAACGACTAACATTGGTTATCTAGGGTTAAGTGAATATAATAAAAATGTCTTCTTAAAATTGTCTGTCGTCAGTTAAAGGCACATACTAGTCTTCTTTACACTAGTCGTTTACAAAAAATGTGCTTCGGTAAAAAATAAGATGTTTTAATTTTATATTGCAGTCAACAAGCAAAATGTGCTTCATATTTTTATAGTTGTACAACAATAAAAAATGTGTTGTTTTTATTTTGTGTGCAGTCAACAAGCAAAATGTGCTTCATAATTTTGTTTTTCTTATAGTGGTACTCTGTTGTCATAAGGAAGAGTGCGGCAACTGGCATGAAGATAAAAATCAGTTTTTTGCTTTCCCTTTTGTATTTGTAGTTAATGTTTTGTACAATACTTCTTTATTTTTGTGACAAAAAGTCTTTTAAATATTGGTTTTTTAAAGATAGCATATTGATTTTTTATTAAAATGCTTGTGCAAGGTATGATGGTTTCATATATATATATATATCATTTCACTTTCATGAATATATAAATAGAAGAGGTGTTTACGTACATAAAACGTACATTTAATGTAGAAACGCCTATTTGAAATTATTTACATTTGTAGAACAAATAATAAAAAAAGCAACAACAACAGTGTTTGTTCCACAGTCTTAGCGTTTTTAATAAAATCGAAAAAAAAATTTATTTGCATTGAAAGCAAACTGAATTCACAATCCTGTAGAACCAAATATTTATAACTATCCAACCTCTAATCAGTGAATTTTTGATAAATTACTGTAAGACATTTATCTCAGAATATTGAAATGTGTAGATGCCACACTCTTCCTTAGGACGGCAGTACTATTGGTTAAGACCGCCTGAGCGAACAAAAGAACCTCGTTCATTCACTCGCTTTTAACACTAACTGCGTTATTCTGTATAACGAAGAAGCACACTAACGACGAGAAAGACACGAAAAGCAATATTTTCTTCCATACAAAATTGTATTGCTTCTCGTGTCTGTCTTAAAAATTCACACAAATCAGTTATTTTAAAATACCAGAAAGGAATAATACAGAAAGATAATAGGTCTGTTCCCGTACTTTTGTAGCAGAAATTTGCTAGTTGTAAAATATGAGAGAGTAAGTGAAAAATGCTCTCTTTTCTTAAAGAATTTTAAAAAGTACGGGAACAGGTTTTTCGCAAAAAGTTGCAGCTTTTGAAGAAAAGTCAAAAACATATGTTTATATGAAAAATAGTTGCTATCTATTCATTGAATTTGAACATGATTATGTTATTTTTGTTTTGTTGTTGTTATTTTGCTGTTGCTGTTGCCTTCTTCAAACTTATACTCACACGATATGGGCTGATATTTTTGCAAAATATGCTGTAGTAAAGTACCCCTCAAAGGTAACTCACACGGGGACGAACAATGCCTAAACCTTCCACAAGCGAGATTTTGAATCTCCTTGCTCAATACCTCAACCAATGATTCCTCAACAAACGAGGAAGAATAAGAGCTATTTTCAAATTATTTACAATAAAAAAATGCAAATCCTTAACCAAATACTTGTTACTTGTCCTACTCAAGGGCTTAATTATAAGTTGAACAATAGTAGGCTTCTTCTAAGCCATCTGATGGTTCGACAAATAGTGCAGCATTCGACGAAAAGCGGTAGGCTTTGCGTAGGTACAAGGTAAGTCAATCCCGGGATCCCGAAATCCGGACAATTTAAGCCCTTTTAAATACCGGAATTATCTTTACTGGATCCCGGGATTTTTTAATAAAAAAATTATATTACAAATATTCATGTAAATGTAAAAACTTCATTTTAAAGGTCTCTATCCAGCTCTCAAGTAATTACTCAAGAAAAAAGTTACTTAAGTTTCTTGAGTGTAAAAAAGTAGTAGACAAGTAATTTTGACGGCGAGAGTTTTGACAGTTCCAGCATTGTATCACTTTGTATTGAAAATTTAGGCTGATTTGTTTTCATCAAACATTGAAATAAATTTGTTGCAATAAATATTGAAATAATTCATTAAATGAGTAATGGCTGAATTGCAAAGGTAAGTAATAGAGAAAAGCGTTTGTTTACATTTTATTTGTTTACATGTTGGCAGACCGCTTCTTCCGGACAGCATTCGACCGCTTCTCGGAAGACATCTGCCCCTCAAAATTGACTGCCTCTTCTTCTCCCTCCGTAGAAATGTTCATGTGCATGTCTAAAATATTCTTTTATTAATTTTAAATCAATTAATCAATGATATCAATAAAATTATTTACCTTTGAATGTTGGTTGCCAAAATTTTACTTGAAGTAATAATATAACTTGCATATATTTCTTGACATTCACAGTGTTACCGTTGTCACTTTTCAATGAAAAAAAAGTAGTAAGAACAGAAAATTTTTCTTACGAGCTGGATTCTCTTTCAAGTAATTTTGACAAGGAAAAATTACTTTTCGATTACTTTTCAGATTTATGTATGAAAATAAGCTTTACTTGAGAGCTGGAAACAGGCCTTAAGTTGATATGAATATAGAATTAGAAAAGCTTTTATTGAGGCTAAAAATAAGGTTAAGACGATAAGTGAATCACTGGAGTAAAGACTTTACAAATTTTTAGAAGAATTTTCAACATCGGGAAGTCAGCTATTTATTTAAAAATTGTCAGACATTCTGACTTAGGAAATAATTTTATTTAATGGTGAAGGCAATCGTGATCGAAACTTACAAATTGCTTAAGACAATTGTACAACTATTTCTCCAACTAGCAAAGAATCGGAATGATGCTTCTCATCAGCGGGTTATTTTTGTAATAATACTCCAACATACTCTCCAATAAAAAAAACGAGTTGATCTGCTTAATATATTACTTTAAAATTAATATATATATATATATATATATATATTCAAATTCTGGCTCAGCGAAATTCGTAAAATACATGTAATTTCAAGACTTTTTCTCCACTACAGCATATACAAATTCTGAAAAAAAGCTGTGCGGACTTTCGTAAATAAATTCATACACATACATTCATACATTCATATTTTATAATTGAGAACAAAATCTATTTACGAAAGTCCGCACAGCTTTTTTTCAGAATTTGTATATGCTGTAGTGGAGAAAAAGTCTTGAAATTACATGTATTTTACGAATTTCGCTGAGCCAGACCTCCAAAAAATTCGTCCATACAAATTGACCCGCCCTAATATATATATATATAGATATATCTATATATCCTATATATATTTATATATATATTTTAAATATATACAAAGTAATATATTAAGCAGATCAACTCGTTTTTTTTATTGGAGAGTATGTTCGAGTATTATTACAAATATAACCCGCTGATGAGAAGCATCGTTCTGATTCTATGCTAGTTGGAGAAATAGTTGTACAATTGTCTTAAACAATTTGTAAGTATATATATATATATATAGTTAATTATTATAATTAAGTTAATATATATATATATAATATATATATATATATATATATATATATATATATATATATATATATATATATAAATTAAAACAAAAAATTTAATTTGAAAAGTCTTTTCCAACCTTAATTTACCTTAAACACAAATAAACATGAAGAAAGTACAAAAAAAAATTAAAATTTAATATTTTTATCACTTAGGCCCTTAAAAGATGAAAAAACATACCTTTCATTTCAACCTGCGCTACTTTCGTTTTACAAGCTTGTACAAAGAATTAATTGTTTTGCTTCTGTTCGGCACAAAGTATTTTATTTTATTCTATTAAAGGTCTAATCCACTCAAAGGGTTAAATTAATGCAATGTAATAGTCATTAATTTTATTTATATTTTTTATGCTTATTAACAATAAGGGTATTCACAATTGTGTGGTATAGTGGTATGGTTTTCTTTTCCATAGTTGAAAATCACTATATGAACACCCTTTAAAATAGAATTTGGGGTTGGGAACCTCCCACTATAGCTTTTTGTTAATATGAAAATAAATTGACTATCCAATTTGATATATTTTATTAATATATGGCATAAAAAAGCTTAACTTGCATTTTGAGCTTCTTTAATTTTTGCAATTAGAAAATAACTGGCAACTGATCAGTTGTTTATGGAATTTTAAAAACCACGATCGTTAAACATATCATTGGGCTACTTAAAATTACCACACTTTTGGTTTTTAGAAATTTCTTGTAACACAAGAAAAAATATAAAAACCGCCTTTGTTTTTGTTACTTTAGAAATGAATTCATTTACATTTTTTAGTTTCAAGTAATAAATACCAAAAAATTGTATTAAAGTTTTGAATTATTTACTTCTTAAAATTTTCAATCCCGAACGGGATCCCGGGATCCTGGGATTGAGATTTTTAATCCTGGGATCGAGAAAAGCTTCCGAAATTGGACTCCCTAGTAGGTACTAAGGTAGAGTTTGTGGTCGGCACCACTTATGTTGATATCTAAATACGAGATCTCTGGCTCACACAATTCGTTAGGCTCTTCCAGATCAACAGTCAAAGGCATGTGAGTCACAGACCCAAAATCCCAGATGAACACGTCTACATAATCAACAGGCAAATACAGTACAAAGTCTTCCATGTATTCCCACCAGAAACAGATTAAATTTTTTTCATAAAGCATACTATAATGAGTGGAGATTAAATAGTCTAAATACAAGGTAGCTAATAAGCCAAAATCGCAAGACCCCTGCGGCAAACCTCGTAATTGCCTGTAAATTTCGTAAATGTACGTAAAAAGGTTACCAATATCTAAGGAATAATATAAACAGGTTAACAAAATATCCCCAAACTCAGAATATTTCGTTAGAAACCAATCCTGACGATTCAACGACTCAATGTTATCATATATAGCACGCTAAACCATCATAGGATACATATCCTTGATGTCAAACTTGACGAATTCATAACCATCACATAATAGGACAGCAGAAATCTCATGAGTAGTCTCAGTCACATCAACGGCAACAAGTAAAATTATGGAATAAAACCAAAAAAAAAACACCCACAATAATTTTCTGCAAAAGATAAGTGTACCAATGCAAGGTACCACAGATAGTCCTACAAGAAAAGTCTTCTATGTGACACTTGACAATCCCTTATAAATATGCCATCCAAGCATTCATCTTGTCACACTCATTTAATAACTTGTAGTTATACAACCTTTGAAGTGCGTCACTATGCCCATGCATGTCCAAAAACCGTTTCTTAATGTCCTAATATTGTGCAAAAATAGGCCACCAATACACTTGTCAATCCATATGTCCATCTTAACCCGATAGTCTGAGGCATACATTAAAGTGATTATATTAACTTTGTCGCCTTGTACAATGTACACGGTACTGAAACTACGTTTTTTTAACAAAACCGCTTCCTCTAAAATAAGCAGCACTACGCATAGCATATACGACAAGTGTGAACGCGTCTGATGCTTCCTATCTTGAGAAGCACAAAAAGACCGATAGTACACACTTAGCAGTTCACTGAAACAATGGTCAGGACTCACTTAATAACGATTTATCAAAAACGCAGTCAATATATCTCGAAGAGCATTCACATGATCCAAAATACTAGGCACCACGAGTGGGATAAACCTAGGACCAAATCTCAACAAAGTTTGAACGACCAAAGGAACTGGCATAGACACAAAACTTTGAAAGCCACCCACTATCATGGGAGGATATACATCTCACCAAATTGGTAGCCAACCCATCAGCAGCAATTAGGTCCTCATCCTTAGTTCCCCTACCCTCGCCCATACTCTTAAAGCCAGCCATCACAGAACACACCTAGCACAAACACATACGAACTTGACTAATCAACCCGATTTTATACCAACTCGACCTATTTAACCCGATTATATATCAACCCGATCTTTTTCTACTTAAAAACTTCATTACTCTAATTTTTTTGTAAGTTAAGCCTACAAAATGTGTCAAAAGACAAAAAAAATTTCAAAAAGACAGAAAAATATAAAAAATGTAAATAAAAACTATTTACATAGTACCAAAGCACTAAGCAGGGGGCTAGAGACGAGGTAAAAACATGTTAAATCGGCCACTAAGTTTCCGGTCATTTCCGTTGGTTTTGAGTTTAATATTACTCTAAAAGTGAAGAAATAAATTATCTTCACATTCAAGTATTGCAATGAAGTATTTTAAAAACTACATCTACTTATTCTTATTATATTTTTAAGAAAACATTTTTTCTTAAAATATCTACCTAAATATGACCATGCTATATAATGTCACGTCTATAGTTTGACAAAACATTATACAAACCATGCTATACAATGTCCTTAATCCGACAAAACACTATACACCACTTATCATATAATAAAATTAAAAACTAACCAAACCGGAAAAATAATATAAAAATCTGAAAAAATTAAATTATAAAAAGATAAACATCCCATCTATATTGAGTGAAACAACAAACCTAAAACCTAAAAATTCTTGCCATGTAGGCATAAAGGCTACCTTTAAACGTTTTTCGACCATAGCCACGTGGTCTCATCAGAAGGCTTTATAAAAGCTAAAAAACCTAACCAACCTCTGATTCTGAATGCTTCGCATTCGAAGTAAGCTAATCTAATGACAAATAAAATAAAATTACATACAACACATGCCTGCAGCACATTCAAACATACATATGTAGTAAATGTCATGCAATACATAAATAGCACATTCATACAACACATTTAAAAAAAAACCTATAAAAATAAAAATCCTAACAAAAAAAAATAGTTAAAAACCTAGTAAAAAAACCTGACAAAAATAAATAAAGCTTAATAAATAATACAAATTAGTAAAATTTAAAAAAAACGAAATATGCAAATCCCACCAAAAACGTCCCAAAATACGGAACCGTCAATATTGGAACCCGCCAGAACAATACGCCTAAGAAAGGTAAGAAGCTGTGTGCGAAAGGCAATTGTTTTTATTGCTAAGGAGCATCGTACTGATTCTTCTTAGCCACCTTCTAAGTCCCCCAAAAAACCTAAAAGAACATTTAAATAAACGGGTAAACCCCCACTTTCCCTGTATAATTAATTTGTCTCTGTAGACAAATAATAATTAAAATTGTTTCATCCATAGTCACTCAAAAGCATGCGGTGACTAGTGGACCAGAGGAGGATATGTAGTGACCCACGGTAACGTGAGCAGCCTACGGATATGTTAGTGTTTGGGTAAATCTCAGAAGGAGATTTGATGGAACGATAACCCAGAACTTAGGGTTACCACCCCATTCCCATATAACAAATTGTTTGTATTAGTTGTTCCATATTTTTAAAGACTTACTATAAACTTATTCTATTTCCATTTTTGCAGAACGTCGACCACTCTGACTGCAAACGTCAACAAAATATTTAAAAAAACATTCCGCTAACGTTCGTTCCGCTAACGGAAAAAAAGATCAGATTTGTAAAGAACAACAAGGATACCGCTCAGTTTTGAGCAATTGGTTTTGGTTTGTTAAAACTTTTGGAGTAATGGTCTGCTAATTCTTAGAACCAGTACTTTTAGAGTAGTGGTCTGCTAATTCTTACAATTAGTATTTGGTATGCTACTTTTTAGATGGCACTTGGTTTGCTAATCCTTAAACGGAGCTTAGATTGCTAATCCTTAAAAGGCAATTAAAGGCTACTGGTTTATGCACGTTTTAGTGCGATGCACGTTTTTGGGAAATAAGACCGTGAAATAATTACTTCATTTTTAAGGATAAATTCCTTGAAAATGTTTAAACTTTAACATTGTTCATTAACATTGACTTGTTTTATTAACTTTGACTTATCAAATATATGCGTCTATAACGTGCATAGAAGGACCTGGTTCCTAACTGGGTTGAAATCTGGGTGTCTCTATGTAGTAAGATTTATAAGATAAGTATAAGAAAATATAATAAGGCAATGGTATTACAACTGTCAAACTTTCAAACAGATTATTTTAATACAACAATAATGCTTTTTCAAGAATTTTTTTGGGTTTTTTTGCTAAGCAATCAAAAAAGCTGTCAAGTTTCGAAATAGAATTTGATACAGAGTTAGATGCACTGTTGGTGCAATTCTCAAGTAATCCAAAAAAACCACTTTCTTTCTTTCTATAAATTAAGACGTTTCTTGAAAAAGGAAGGAATTTTATTAGAATTTTATTTAAAATTAAGACATTTTTGATAAATAAAGAATTTATTGGAAATTAAGACCTTTTTTGACAAAGAGTTTCTGTGTTACAGACTTAAAATGAAGTGCTAATTGCTTACAAATAGAATTTGATACAATGTTAGATGCAGTGTTGGTGCACTTCCCAATTAATCCAAAAAAACCCCTTTCTTCCTCTCTATAAATAAAGACATTTCTTGAAAAATTAGAAATTAAGACTTTTTGATAAACATGGAATTTTATTAGAAATTAAGGCTTTTTGATAAATATAGAATTTATTTGTCAAAAAGAGGTCTTAATTTCTAATAAAGAGTTTCTGTGTTACATACTTAAAATGAAGTACTATGGGATACGATAAATGTTACATTGTTGTTTTTGAAAAGTATATTTTTATGTTACATTTTGTACTGTAATTTTTGTGTTACAGAACTTCGAAGGTTTTTGTGTTACACCTTTTGTGGTAGTTGTTTTTCTAAAAGATTTGTGTATGTCGCAAAGTTGAAGCATTTTTGTCACAGGATGAAAAAAGTAAAATGAGAAAACTAAAGGGATCTTTATATAGAAAGACTTTTTATATGAAGAGATTTTTATGTTAATTTTTTGAAGAATTGGAGTACAGGTTTTTAAGTTCACAGTTCTTTCGGAATTTTTTCCGGTATTAAAATTAATAAAAGCACATTTGTATTATAAATTAAAGCAATCTTAATATAATTTTCAATATTACAATTGTTAAAAGAGAATCATTTTGATTGCAATGTTAGACAACTTTAATGTGACTTTTTATTGCTTTTTATACAATTTCAAACAATTTCATTGCATTCACACATTACATTTTTTAAATTTTTGCATAACAATTTCTACACAACTTATGGTATATCTGGAATGGACATTTCCACACGAATTAAAAGATTTGTATTTTAATATCGCGCATTTTTTCGCATTTTTATATTACAGATTTTGCGCATCTTTTGCATTCTTGTGTTACAAATTTTACACAAATGTGTTGCAATCTTATTACAGTTTTGAATTTTGATTTCTATACAGATTTATTGCAATTTTATACACAATTTTTGCAGTTCTAAGCAGTTCTAAACAATTCTTGGAAGTTTTGTTTTCTAGGAGCCTGTTTTGCAACTTTGAGCATTCTTATGAAGATTTGTGTTATGTAAAAAGTTTTTTTACTACACCTTTGAACAATTTGGATTCTTGGTAGTACAAATTTTGCTTCACCTTCAAACATTCTTTGACACAAAATAAAATTCTAAAACTAATGTATTTTAGAGACGCCTGTAGTTATGTAAAAATTCTTTAGATTGGATTAGATATATAAAGAAAGCTTTATGTTAACTTTTATGTGAGGAAAACCTTCAGTCAGAGGTCTCTGAACAATAAGAATACTGAACAATAAAGAAGTTTTGTTTGGATTGGGTAAATAAAGCTTTTAATGAATGTGTTAAGGGAATGAATCAAAAGGTGTAAAATTTTACACCAACAAAACTTTTTAAAAAATGTTCTTTAAAAGTTCGGGTTTTTGTAAAAAACTCTTATCATAATTTCAGCAGACGCGCAGGATTCACCTACAACAGATTCAGCATTTCTCATCGCAGCAACCTCTACCATAGCCCTGGCGACCACACCGGAAGCGTCAGGATGTTCACCAGTAATGACACCAGTAACTTTGCCGGAATCTTCCACAGTACACTCTTCAGTAATAGCTGCAATACTATCACCTATTACAATATTGGTGATAATCGCATCGTCATCACTGCCTCCTGACATACTTTCACCAACAACCACATCGTCGATATTGATGACCATCGGGACCACAGCAGTATCCTCAATGTTTACAACGTTGTCCCCTATAATTCCACCATTAGAATTAGAGCCATCGGTCTCGCTTAAGATGGTTCCAGAACCAACAACAGCTTTATCGTGAATCGTAACAATAGCGTCAGCTTAGTGAATCATACTAGAAACTACATTGTTTTTACCGGTCTCGCTTAAGATGGTTCCGGAACTAACAGCATCGTCATTTTGAATCGTATTAATAACGTCGGCTATGCGAATCATACCAGAAACTACATTGTTTTCACCGGTCTCGCTTAAGATGGTTCTAGAACTAACAGCATCGTCATTTTGAATCGTATTAACAGCATCTTCATTTTGGATCAAACTAACAGCATCCTCATTTTGAATCGAATTAACAGAATCTTCATTTTGAATCAAAGTAACAACATCTTCATTTTGAATTGAACTAGTGGTGTCAGCCTTGTGAAACGCATTTTGAACCGAATTAACGGTATCAGCTTTGTGAATCGTATTAGAATTTACATCGTTTTCATCTTCTTCATGGGTTGTACCACTTGTACCACTAGGGTTGTCAGGATTATGAACATTATGCTCAGACCCACCCAACCCAATGACCAAATTAACGGACCCCATAGTTCCAACCACACCTTTGATAGAATTCACCAACTCTCCTAAGGATTCTACAAATCCATCTACTGATTCCATCGAACCAATTGGTTTAGCAAACGCAATCACAATATCGTAATCACCCTCAGTTACACTCTCTTCTGAATCCATCTTATCTGTAATACAAAATTTAGGACTACATTAGACCACAGGAAGTATCTCTAAATTAAACCTTATTTACATGAAATACAATTTGTTTTTCAATTTAAGCCTACCCAACTAAATTCTACTTAGAATACCGATACTTCTCTAAAATTAAGCCTATTCAACTAAATCTACATGGAATACAGATATTTCTCTAAAAATAAACCTATCCAACTAAATCCACACGGAATACAGATTCTTACTTTTTAATTCTACCTAACTGAAATATACATGGAATGCTAATAACATACTTCTGAAGCCGCCTGTTTTGCAATATTTTTCTGCGAAATCCTAGTTCAGCAAAACCAAGTAAGATATAAGCAAACCTATTTTTTGGCTGAACAGTTCTAATTAAACTGAGTTGTGTTTAGCAGAATCAAATAAAAGTCAAGCAAATGGAACCAGGCTAATTTTCGGGCGGTTTCAGGCGACTTATAGAAGAGATGTATAACATTTAAACTAAAACACATTATCACACAATTTTTCCATTAAACATCTTCATAAAAATCCTCACACAAATCTTATTTATGAAAAAGTATGTACGTGTTGTGACTGTCGATTCTTGGACAGTAGGTAAGTATACATGTATGAGTGGTTTTGAATGAATGATCACTTGAATGTTATAAGCAAATCCCTTACATAGCAAAATCCCTTACTAAACTTCGTCCCAATTTAACTATCTTTCCTAACAAAACACTGTATCTCAACAGTAATATTGTTAGTACCAACAAACATCCACTGATGAGTTCACGTAGGCAATGGATAAAAAACGTTTCTGGATGAGCCTTATACAAAACGCCTACACGGCATACAAAGAAACTTTACCAAAGCTACTGTTACTGTTTTTTTAAATAAATTCATTTTCTCACACTTTCCAAAATTTACTACCAAAAAAACAGATAACAACATTTTTGGTTTTTTTGTTTTTTGCTACCTAGGTTCCTACTAAACAAAGTTGATCAAATCAGCTCAATTTTCCTCGCTACTCCTACAATATCAAATAGTGTATACAAAACCAAAATACTCAGAAAAACTCCAAAAATACTCAAGATAATCTTACTACATAGAGACATCCAGATTTCAACCCAGATAGGAATCAGGTCGTTCTATGCACGTTATAGATGCATTTATTTGATAAGTCAAAGTTAATGAACAATGTTAAAGTTTAAACATTTTCAAGGAATTTATCCTTAAAAATGAAGTAATTATTTCACGGTCTTATTTCACAAAAACGTGCATAAACCAATAGCCTTTATTTAGCAAACCAAGCACCGTTTAAGGATTAGCAAACCAAGTCCCATCTAAAAAGTAGTATACCAAGTATTAATTGTAAGAATTAGCAGACCCTTGCTCTAAAAGTACTGGTTGTAAGAATTAGCAGACCATTACTCTAAAAGTCTTAACAAACCAAAACCAATTGCTCAAAACTGAGCGGTATCCTTGTTGCTCTTTACAAATCTGAACGTTATTTTTCCCGAATAAAATCCTCTTATGTGAGGATTGCCAAAATGAAGCTCTAGGTGAAAGTTACCCAAATAATCTCTCACAATGGAGGAAGTTTTTTCGGAGTATTTAGTGTGAATTTTAGAGGTTTTTCGAATTTTAGTTTTTTGAGGTAAAAATTAAAAATTTTTTGATGTGTTCTGTTAAGGATGAATTTTTGAAATGATTTTTAAAAATAATTTTTTCAAGGTAATATTCCAAAGTTATTTTGAAAATTATTTCTTAAATTAATTTTCAAAATATTTTCTCAAGACAACCTTTCAAAATGGTTTTCTAAAGGATTTTTCAAAACAGTTTTTAAAAAAAAAAATTTTCTCTAAATTAATTCGAATTGTAGTTTTTTGAGGTAAAAATTAAAAAATTTTTTTTGAGGTGCTCTGTTTGTGTTTTATTTGAATTAGTGCTAAGTTTAAATACGAAAACAGCGCAACTCTGTTGATATTGTTAAAAATTGTTAAAAATTGTTAATAAGTTTTGGACCCATCCAAAATAAAACACAGGGATACATTGTATTAATGCATTAAGGACTAAGTAAAGTAAGTTTACACTCCATACACAATAATAAATTACTCATCTATATCCATTATATATGTATTTATATTGAATACATTTTTTGATTTTTGTGGTATTTTTTTTATTTCTGTATTTTTTAATTAATAAAATTTACATGGGAATTTGTGTGGCAATATTAAAATTAAAATATGGCAAAAAGGTTATTTTGTTGTTATTTTGGTTGGCAACTATGAATACAACACTCTTATAAATTCACTTACAATTCCCTTGTTAAAATAACATTGAATTTACGGATATATTTCCACAAGTAACGTCGCCATCTCGATGTAGTCTCTTTTTTACAACCCATCGTAAAATAAACTGGCGTTGAGATGCTGATAGCTTGTTTTTGGTTCCTAAATCTCCTTTTTCGGCGTCCGGTAGATCCATTGGAACGCAAAGCTGATATTGTTTTTGCTATTAAATAAATAAAACTTTTAAAGCCTTCTTATCAGAAATAGTCTGTTAACCTGTATCTTTGAAAGTTTTGAAAGAATGTTTGTAATAAGGTTTTCTTTATCAACCTATCATAAACTTCGAACCTTTTCTTTATCAACCTAAACTTATCAGTCTTTATCATAAACTTCGAAATGATCGGTAAAAAGGGTAAATCTGATAAATTAATATCTACAGACGAATTCAGAGTCACATTCGTAAATTGAATCAGTAAAAGTGATTGAGTTGCTTTTTGAGCTTTGTTTTTCAAATTAAATTCAATTTTATTGGTATCTGAATGAAATATGTCAGTTTAGAAATATAAAATATACTAAAAGCTATTTATTTCTATACCATCGATCTTCTGATGTTTAGTTGGATTATAACCGCAATACTGACAACACATTCCATTTTCTGGATCAAAGACGTACTCTTCGCACTCTTCGCATATTAAATCTTTACAAGCGCCTCTTCGTATGCCTTTCGCGTCAATTGACGAAGTCATAATTTTAAAAAATGTCTCCTACGCTCCTTTTAATGACAATAAATAACGTATTATTAATTAAGTGACCAGAGAAAACGGAGTGAATAAACAAATCATCAAGGCATACGGTACCATATTGGTCTTTAATTACGACTTCATATGTATTAAACTGTAAATGTTTGGGAAAAGTCTGAGTAAGTTTGTATATAAATAGAAAATCGTTGTAAATACAGGTGATGGCTCTAAGAAAACTAAACTTAATTTAACATCAGAAAACATTCACCAGATTTGTAAATGATTCCATTCACTTCAACCCAAGGAGTTACTGAAATTATAATTTCATCCTGTGGAACAAGGTGACCATACTTAAAATCTAAGCGAGAGTTTAAAAAATAGGGCCTAGTGAGGTAGGTTTTTTTAATGGTCCACTAAAAAAAATTCTAATTCATTCGGTTATTAGTAGCGCAGGTTAATCCAGGCTTTTTAAAGCATTTCATTTTTCTCATAAAGTCTTTAAAATATTGATGCTTTGATTCAGAACGAAATGTGTTATATTGATAGATGGGTCCTTTACTTAATATTAAACGGCGATCATGTAAAAGGAAGTGCTGCCTCGGTAAAAGATGAATTCCCGGATACAATTGCAATAGTCTGTCTAAGTAATTTTCAATCGAAAAATATTAGTATTCAACCATTTCAACTGAAACTTGGTGAGCACAAAACATAGACGATATTTCACGCAAATTAACAAAATGTACCCAATATTCGTCTCCATAACATATTTTAGGGCCTAGAACAAATGTAATTGTGATGGCTAAGGTCCACATCTGAGCACTGGTTTGATGAAGTTTTGCTCCATTTCTTAAATGGGCTTCCTCAATCCTAGATGGTCTCGTTTCACTTTATCCATAGTCATGTTCTATTAACAATTGGTTAAAATATACAAGAGTTAAGATTTTAAGCCGTTTTATCAAAAATGCTTCAAAAAAATTTGTACATGCAGTCCTAATTGCAAATTTATGTGATCATGAAGAATATTTTGAGGTGTACTTCCGATAATATGATACCCCTCATGTTCGTTAAGAGAACATGCTGCATTTAAACCATATTTTTCACTAAGATCTCTAAATAGATTATGATTAAAAGCATTCATAGTTTCCACAACTTGAGCATCATGCGATTCGGGTGTCCTAATTAACCCTCCGATGAGTGAGAAGGTCCCTAGGGACTTTTTTGCCTTTTCAAACTGAAATTGCTCCTACTTCGGCCACTACAACCCCCCCCCCCCCTAAGTTACTCTGTATTCCAAGAGTATTTTGGTGCGCATCTTTTGGAAAAAAAATCAAGCCGATCTCATCATTACTTTAGGAGTTATTGAGGTTTTAGTGAGAATAGTACGCGGACGTGTGAATAGGTCAGTATGGACCTTGTAATGAATTTCACTAATAAATGCATGAATTTGGCGGATCCCACGAAGAAAAAGGAGTGGAAGCCAGTGACAGTGAAAGAGTTTGACGCCTTTGTAGCTATTCTTTTGTATGCTGGACTCACAAGATCAAACCATGAACCAGCTATGGAATTATGGGGCGCGACGCGTTGCCCAATATACAAAGCTGCGTTGTCGTACGATCGCTTCATGTGTATAAAGCAATTTATTCGATTCGACAATGGAAATACTCGACAACAGCGACTCATCAACAGCAAAACTGCGGCTATTGACGATATTTGGCAAAACTTGCAACATAACTTGGCAGCAGCTTACACTCCTCATGAAGCACTAACAGTTGATGAGAAGTTGTTCCCTTACAGAGGCCGCACCCGCTTCACACAATATATTCCGTCAAAGCCAGCTAAGTATGGTTTGAAAGTATGGTGGCTATGCGACTCACAGAGTTATTATCCTGTGAAGGGAATAATTTATTCTGGAAAACTCCCAAACCAACAACGGGAGATAAACCAAGGGCAGAACGTAGTGCTGGATCTTGTGGAAAAATATTTATATGCTGGCCGTACTATATACGCGGATAATTTCTTTACCACTCTTGACTTGGTGCGTATTTTGTTGAGGAGGAAGACCGCATATGTTGGTACAGTGCGCTACAACAAAACATTCATTCCACAGGAGTTCAAGAAGAACCCGAAGCGCACCATCAATAGTACATTATTTGGGTTCAACGAAGGGGATATAGCGTTATGCTCATACGTGCCGTAAAAAATAAAGTGGTGAACGTGCTCTCCACAATGCACTACACCTACCTCGTTGACGAGCAAACCGAGAAGCGGAAGCCCTATGCCATATTAGATTACAACGCCAACAAATGCGGCGTTGATACCATGGATCATATGCTAGGCACTTACAGCTTCAAAAGAGCAACACAACGATGGCCGTTGGCCATGTTTTATAATATGCTGGACGTCGCTGCATTGGCTGCTTTTACGATTTACAACGAAATGAAGCCTATAGAAAGGAGTGACAGACGGCGGTCGTTTTTGTTACTGCTAACGAAACAATTGGCCACACCAAATATCGAAGAACGTGCCCTGAACAACCATATAACCTCATATCCAAGGATACGCTATGCGATGGAAGCATTCGATGTCAGGGTAAGAAAAACATCTTCAAATTCAAGAATAAAATATATAGTTATTTGTTTTTTATTTTTCTTTTCATTTCAGGTATTATCAAGACCGATGGAAGGCAATGCACCGTCGTTTGCGGCTAGGTCAAGTAGACCGTCATGTCGCCTTTGCCGTTCTAAGTACGGGCGGCAGCGGAAAACGCGGGCATACTGCTTCGGCTGCGGCAACGCTGTTTGCGGTGGTGGTGGTGGTGGTGGTTGTTGTTGTTGATGTTGGTGTTATTGTTGTTTCTTTGGAAAGATTCGTTAGAACACTTAATTGTTCTAACATTGACCTAAAGCTCAATAAACGATTTTAAACTATCAAACAACTAGAATTTGCATTTAAAATCAAGTATGATGTAATGTATTTAGTTATTTTTGTTTAAAAAAAGGACCTGCCTCGAATTTTTGCTGGCGCTTAAAAACGCCACTGGCTCTAATTACTTTTTTGATTTTAAATTTGCATGCGGCATAAAAATGTATTCAGGCTTTTGAAAAATTAAGTCAGCTGATTGAAGCTTGTTAAATTAATGATCTTTATTTCGAAACGTCGGTGTTTATAAAGCTAGATAACGGTATTTTTAAGTTTCTAAATTATATACAAAAATGTGCATAATATTAATACATAGTGTTCAATAATATAACTTAAAAATTCGTGAGTGAAAAGTAAATATGAACTGAATGAGTAAGTGCGTAATGCAAATAAATATAACTAATATAATGACAATAAAAGTGCGCGAGTGAAAGAAACAGAACATTAACTTAGTGCGAAAGTGCGTAATGTAAAATAAACATATAACCACGGGTCATTGTGTGTGGTGAATAACAATATACGTAGTTACAGTGCATTCAATAAGTTTGTGTACAGTTGGTTGCTTTACTCGGTGCGAACTACAATGATTTAAACTATCAAACATTCAGAATTTGTATTCAAATCATATAAAATCAACGTAATAAATAACAAGGTCATTTAGAAAAAACTTTAATACATAGGAATATTATAATTAAAAGATTGATTTTTTACTTTGAAAAAAGATTAGTGAGTTTTTTGTTGCTAGCGAACTCACATCACGATGAGTAAGCTCGATCACTACATATGTTCTACACATATATAACAAAATTCATTCACGATTCACGTATTCACGATTTAAAGTACTTGCCAGTTCAGTTGAGGTGTTGTAGTTGTGCGGTTAGGTTTTCATGAAAACACCACACTTTTTATTGTTAAATTTATTGACGTATGTCTTATATGTTAGAATAAGTTGTTGGCTTGGAAAACGAAATATTTCATAAACTAAATATGAGCATGCCTTCAAATTTTTTGAGAGTACAAGTTTTCGAGTGTAGTAAAAAACATTTGAAATGTTTGTGAAAAAACTGTTTAGTGTCTCATTCGTCACGTTTTTGTTAACAAAAGCACTGTTTTTTTCTATTTTTATGTATTTTTACTACAATAGATGCAATTTTTTAACGTCACAATTATGGAATCACGATCATATACATCATATTTTAGACATCACAAACCATGAAATCAGCATAAGAAATTTAAGAACCAACTAGTGAGAGTAAATAAAGTTTTATATTAAACAAAATATTTACATATTTTTATATATGAGTAAAAATAAGTAGTCGAATTATACATTTTGCATTAATTTCCTTAATATATAAATTAAGTAATCGGTATAAGAACTCTCAAATTTTGCATCACTATTTAAAAGCTGTAAAATTGTTCAATGTGTAGAATTCGATAAGCTAATTTCAGTTTTTAATTGTGTATTATCATTTTTCCATAATATTACTTTCCAAAAAATTCCAGTATTCCGACAAATATTACTTTGAATTGATCCCAATAGCGCATTAGGTAACGCTGATCAAGAATATATGTACTTTTATATACTAGTCAAGCCTCCTTATGAGCGTTACAAATAAAAAAACCACCATATATAAAGTAGAGCGTCTCACATGCACTCTAAAAAAATAAAGAAATTGGCTGGGTGCATTTTAGGAAATATTTTATGGGCAACTCTGGCAAGCGACTGTCATGTTTTCATTTTATTTTGGTGCCAAAATATTTCCACAGAAAACTATGGAACAGTTCGAAGCAAAACTCATTATTCTGATCAGCGAGCACTAGTTCTTGTTCAGCACCAAATCCCGGACATACAAAAATGTGCTAAAGCGGGATGCATTATGATTGAAAATAGCGGAGCAGTTGGATAAACCAGGTAAGCTTCTGTTTTAATTAAGGGAAGGTTCTTGAAAAAATCGATTTTTTTTTACATAAAATGAAAGTTACATATATGTAGAATGTTTGTGCCAAGGGATATTTCAATACGACGCGTATTTCTCGAGCTAGAGCGTGTAAAACGTACCCATGTCACGCGCGCGCGGGATGCTCGGGGACCGATTCACCGCGCGGCCCTAGATAACGCCTTATGCCCCGAAACGAATAACTGTTGGTAATGCAACTCCTTTTCACGTATTGTAATCTGTATTATAGGTAGCAGCACCTACGAAAAATTAGCGATACGGCACAAAGTCGCCATAACCTTATTATTTGTTGTTTTCGCGATCGTGTATTTCTCTATTTGTTTTCGGAGTTTTTTCGCTGAAATGCCGAAATACAGAGGCAAACTTTCTCGTACACCGAAGAAGAGAATCTTCAAGGGGAATCAGTTCACGGCAGAAGCAGAGGCGGACTACGTCAGTTCATCAGCGAAAAAGCTGAAAAATGCCAATTACGATGATGTGCCCGTCGATGGGAACTCGCATTACGTTATTTGTAATTTTTACTTGATTTTCAACGCGTTGAGCGAATTTCTCGTGTGCAAGTCGTGTCATGGTGCAGTGAAATTCGGGGAAGTGGCTGGACCAGGCGTTGGCTTTAAACTCACTGTAGACTGTTCGTGCGAAAGGCGCTCGTTAGTGTCGTCTCCGATGTCGCACAACGTTTACGAAATAAACCGACGACTTATGTTTGTTTTTCGCGTTCTCGGGTGTGGTTTAGAGAGTGTGAGGATTTTTTGCTCCCTGCTGGACATCAGACACTCATTCAGTCACAAAACTTATTACAATTTCCTGGACAGATTGCACACTGCGTCGAAGACCGTCTTCGAAATGGTTCAAAAGAAGGCCGTGCGCGAGGAAATTGAAGCCAACGCTGCAGAGGGTAACGAGACGACGCACTTGACTATTTCCGGCGATGGGTCGTGGAAAAAGCGAGGTTTTTCATCGCAGTTTGGACTCGTCTCACTTATTGGCAAGCACACCGTGAAAATTCTGGATGTTATTGTAAAATCGTCTTACTGCCAAGCCTGCCGCAACTGGGCATCGGAGCAAGGAACACCAGAATTCGAAGAATGGAGCGAGAACCATGTCGATGAGTGCACCGCAAATCACACAGGAAGTGCGGGCAAAATGGAGGTAGACGGAGTGAAGGAAATGTTTCTGCGATCAGAAAATCTTCTCGGGGTCAAGTACGCGAATTACATCGGCGACGGGGACACGAAAACCTTCAAGGCTATCATTGATTTGAATCCCTATGCAGACTGCCCGGTATCGAAGAAGGAATGCGTGGGCCACGTCCAGAAGCGTATGGGAAGTCGACTTCGGCAGTTAAAGAAGACCACAAAGGGTCTCGGTGGAAAGGGGTCCGGTAAATTGATAGAGAAAGTTGTCGCAGAATTGACTGTGTATTACGGCAAGGCGATTAGAAGTAACAAAAATTCCATTCAAGATATGTACAATGCTATATGGGCAACTTATTATCACAAATGCTCGACCTCTGAAAATCCGCAACATCATTTATGTCCCGATAAAAGTGACACTTGGTGCAAGTGGCAAGTTGCGAAGAGAGAAGGAACACTAGCGACCTTCAAACACCCCACTCCTCTTGCCGATAATGTTGCCGAAGCCATCAAGCCCATCTACGAGGCCCTTTCTACCACAGAGCTGCTGACACGTTGCCTTGGAGGGAATACGCAAAACTCCAACGAATCATTCAACGCAACAGTGTGGAGATTGGCGCCAAAACACTTGCACTGCGGAGGGCAAGTGATCGAAATTTCTACATTAATCGCTGCGTGCCTATTCAACGAGGGGAGAGCATCTTTACTGCGGATTATGGACGCGATGGAAATTGGCGTTGGCACCGAGGCCTGTCGATACTCCGCCGCAGCCGACGCTGAGAGGGTCACGAACGCCAAACGAAGAATACCACTGAAAGCTCGGAACGCCCGCCTTGAGCATCGTCTGCAGGAAAAGGTCAAGCAGCAGAACTTCGAGATCGAAGAAGGAATTTTATATGGCCCCGGAATAAGCGACTAATGTAAGTAAAATGTTTTGACAACAAATTGACAATAAATTCACGTTCCGCGATTGCGAAAGCCTGTAGTTAGAAATTTTCTTTTGAAATTGCAAGAAAAAGTTAATTTGTTCCAATTGTTAGCTGTTGTATACCTTTTTACGAAAAAACTAATGATAAATTCACATTCCGCGACTACAAAAACCTTTCAATAGACATTATACTGGAAATTGGCAGATGCAAAATTTTTCATCCGCCATATTGGATCCGCCATTTTGAATTTTGTAAATTTGACCTCAAATTCGTAATCAGCGACCCCAAAAACCTATAAGAACTGATAATGGTCGTGATAACTTATCAAACAAGAAAGTTATGTCAACGCAAACTTTCTAAAAACTTTAAACGCGTTTTTCTCGGAACCATGTTTTCTAATCTAACGGACAGCACAGGGCTTGTTCTATTGATCCGTTTTCCTTCATTCAAAGATTGTTTGAAAGTATATACTTTTTTGTACGCCTGGAACCTAACATTAGCATAAAAAATTGTTTATTTATAATTTTTAAACGAGATCTAAGTAAAAAAAAAGCAAAAAATTTCAATTTTTTTTTTAAAAGTCCATAAAATTGGTTTTTTTTACCAAACTTAATTGAAGTTAGGTTCCAGGCATATGAAATGTTATCAATTTTAATAAATTTTATACATTTCTCATTTCAGTTCACTACCTGAGGCCCCACACTGTCCGCGGGAGGTCGATGTTTTGCGCGCAGAGGTCGACGAGATCCGCCATTTTCAAGCCGCTATTTCGAATTTTTCAAATATCTTTTTTTTTTTAATCGTCAATAAACCACGAATCAAAGTTCAAAAGCATAAGTTCGTATGTCTTTTCATTTTCCCACAAACCATTCTCAAATTTTGCTTGTTTTTCGGCCAAATCCAAAAAAATCCAGGAGAACCCTCCCTTAATATCATTGCTTTTTAAAAAACATGTATTAAAAATATGCTTGCAGTTGATGAATGCAAGCAAAGGTGGAGAAGCCTTCGCGACCGCTTCGTTAGAGAGAAAAAGAAAATGGAGCAACATTCTGGCAGCGGAAAGGCTCCGGAAGGTGATGTCTGGGAGTACTATGATTTCCTATAATTTTTAACAGAGTCCGTAAAGCCCAGGAAGTATGACGACTTATAATTTGTTATTAAAATTTTAATTAATCACAAATTCATTAGGCAGGTTGGAAACTATGACTCGTTTAATGATGGTTTATGTGAACCAACGCAGCTCACTCCAACAGCCGAAAACTCAATAAATGTTACGGATTGTAGTACTCCTAAGCCACCTCAAAGGCAGGCTACAAAAAGGTCTAGACCAGCTGATGGTCCTATAACAGATTTTTTTGGGGACCTGTCTAAAGCGCTGTCAGCTCAGTTCAATACAGAGGAGCCAGATGAAAATGACATTTTCATGAAGATTATTGCAAAAAAGATGGAAAATCTGCCACAGGATGCAAAGAATCGTTTGCAATAACAATTTTTAAACGATGTGAATAGGGAAATCCTAGCAAACAATCAATAGTTTTCATGAACACATCTGTGGACTTTTGACAAAACAACTTAAATCTATCTGAAATTCATAGACAAAACAACTGAAGTCTATATGAATTTAATATAAACAAGGGGTTTTGTCTATGAATTTCAAATAAACCTAGGTTGTTTTGTCAAAACTTCTTAAAAGTTCTTTCACCAATAATAACAAACTAATTACTTAAAAGTTGACATAAGATGCTGCAACCTTTTTAAAAATCAGAATGTAAGCAAAAACATTCATATTTTTTAAAGCCTTTTTCCACATTTTTACATATCGTTAACCTGTATGCCAAAACCATGAATGTGAAAAAATTAGATTTTGGGTTTATTGCTGTTTTTGGGTTTATGTAGTGAACATTTTTATTTTCGTGAGCTCGTTTTGCGCGCTGGGGAGATATCATGTAACACATTTTTAACGCTTACATATGAAACTTTTGATAAAATGATAATTATCAATAAACCATAAACATATCAACCTTACCATAAAAACTAGTAAATTAATTTCAGCAATGGTCCATTTCTTTGTGCACTTCGTACGTTTATTGCATTTTGTTTTTCTTTCTTTTTCACTCGTGAAGTGTCAGCTGTTTAATAAGCACATGAACGCAGCCTGTTTATGCAAAACCCAAATGCATTGGATTGTGAAAGCCCTTATTTTGTTAGTGTTAAGTGAAAAAGCCTTTAAGTGAAAATAATATTTCACATATTATGGGAATTTGTACATATAGGCAAAACCATTATAAATAGTTTAATAGACTTATAAATTTGTATGGAGAAGCCTTTGCGCAAACCACATAGTAAATTTGCTTTTTAATTTAGGTGAGTGAACGAGGTGTCAAACTTATGTGATAAAGCAGCTGTTGTTGTTTTTTTAAATTCAATTAATTTCTTATCAGAAGCTGGCAAAAAGCAGTGAGAGATAAGATGTGGTGAACTGGAAATAATGTTAAAAATTTCAGAAATAATTTTGAAAATTACAACTTAACTACTTATTGACAACATATGCAGCATATGACAATATATTGCTGCTGATATATATGCTGCAAATGCACAATCGACAATCATAAACACTGCCTGATAAAAATAGCTAATTGCTCAAATTATAATATTGCCACTTTGCAAGTATACCCTCATTATATTAAACATACATTAAAAAATATCATAACTTTTTAAGGTAGGTCGTTTAATGATTTTATTTAAATAATTATTTATTTATCATTAATTTATTAGAACTAAATCCGCAACCATTAAAAATTGCATGATTTGGGAAAAAGAGTAGTTTTCTTGGATTTTTTGAATAGCTGCTTTTATTTGCATCACCAAAATGGCAGAGGCACGATCTGTCAACGCAATATTAAGTTCTGCAAAGTTTTGAGGTCAACTGTTTTGACATCGTAAAGTTTTTACAACACAGACCAAAGTACGATCAACGGCCAACCGACCTAAGGTTGCCCGCAGAGTAAGCGCCGAAGCAGACAGGCAGGCAGACAGACACAGGAAAACTATGTGAACAAGAGAGAAAAAAGTTATTTCTATCTCGTTTCTTCGCAGGACCTGCCTGTCTGCCTGCCTGCTTCGGCGTTTACTATGCGGGCTGCCTAACGCACTATTGGGGTTTGAGCATAATTAATTTTACAAGTATCGTTTAAGTGGTGCATATTTTTCATTTCAAAATATTTTTTCAATTTCAGTTCAAATACAAATACGTAGTATATGAATACATTACTAGTTTTTACAATACATGGCATTTGTATTTGTACTTATACACTCGGCTCAAAAAAAAGCCGAGTTAATAATTTGATAACTAATATTATTTTTCTTGTATTATAAGACAATGTGCCAAAACCATAAATAAACAAGCACATCCAAACTTTATAAAAATTCTTTAAGAAGGGTACGTTGAGAGTCTCGCAATTAATTCAACCTCTCAAGGTCATCAAAATTTTTTTTTTCAGCTTATTTTTAAAGTTGAAGTATTCGAATTTTGTTGTGCCGTTTTTGATGATGTGTTTTTGGCAAAATTTTGTACACTCCTTTATCTAACAAACGGAGTCTTTGAGGAAAACAAAGTATAACAAATACTTTGCAATTTGGGAAGGTATCAATGCTAAAAAACGGCCACTAATGTCCTGTCCTGCAGAAAAACAGTATTTCTAATAGGATTATAGCAACAAAAAAATCATTTAATGTTTAAAAACCGAAACTTTTGACATAAAAACTTTACTTTAAAATCCTATTATTGCTGTTCCTCTTATCAAGTCTGTCCCTACAAAAAAAAAATGTATCTTAACAGAAGCCGTCCTCTAAATTTTTATAAAAATAAACTTAAATATGGCTATGCTATATATGGCTATACTCGACCTAAAACCACACTACACAAACCATATATATAAAACCTAACTAACCTTAAGCTAAACCTAACAATCTTAAAAAATATATACTAATAAAACTTAATATATAAAAAATATGTACTTCCCATGAGTTTTTAAAAAAGAAAAAAAAAACGGACCCAAACCTTGCCGTGAAGGCACGAGGGCTGTCTTGAAGTACTTTTCGCTTACCGCCAAGTAAGCTCTTCAGAAGACTTTTCTAAGAAAACCTAGCCAACCTCTAAGACCTGAATGCTATTCATTCGAAGAAAAGCCAACATCCTAAACAATAATTACGAAACACAATCACACCCACAAAATCACATACACACACAATCACGCATAAAAAACACTCACTCCACCTCACTGAACAGTCAGAAAGTGAAAACTTACAAATGAATAAATGCAACACATAAAGGAACTCCACTTTGCGACACACACAAAAACTTCCAAATGAGCTACATAAGAAAATTTAAAGTGTGTCCCATATAAGGAATCCCAAAAATGTGCTACATAAAAATATATAGAAAAATTACATAAAAACCTAACAACCTGAAAAGCTATATAAGAAACCTATATAAAAAACCTAAACACCTAAAAAACTATACAAAAAATCTATTCAACCTCAAGGACTAAGCACTATATTAAACCCTATCAAAAACTTAAAAAACCCTGGACTCCGCCTACACTCAACAAGTGTGTGAAAAACTGGCCCTTGTGAAAGGGTACAATTGCCTGAATTCCTCAGCACTATGAGTCTGCATGCACAGGCTCTGAAACGCGTATTTTCTTTGCTTTCTTGGCTATGCAAACAAAAACGGATTCAGGAAAAAAGAAGCCCCAAATCAAGACCACACCAGGGTGCCTAAGACCTACAAAACCTACACAAACCTATTCTGTCCTATAAAAAACTTTTGGGCTATCGCTCTCCCGGCTACCTATCTAGAGATGGCCTATACTCTTGAAGAAACGTGAGAACGTGGCTTCTGTAATAGGTACATAATGCCAAGCTCACTCGCCTTCTTGAAAAGCTTTTGTATGCATAGACACTGAATTCATATTTTTTGACCTTCTCGGCTATGCAAAACAAGGCGGGACTTAACAAAATACCCAAAAGTTTACACCGTAAGTATGACGGGAGAAAAACTTAGAGGAGTCTCTGTCTTATATTAAGTTGACGTAATTTTAAAATGCAAAATTGATTTTTGGTTGAACGGCATGTACCTAAAAAAAACAAAAACCTCACAAAACCTAAGTAGAAAACCCAAGACATAAAAAGGCGTATTATGGGTTACTCTTTTCAGAGCTAGAACATCATCCCAAAAACGAACAAAAAATTAGCCTTTGGGATAGTTGCAAAGGCCAAAAATTATTCTCGTTCTGAGGGTTTTGGATGCATAGGCACGGAAATGGTGTATTTTCTTTGCCTTCTTGGCGATGCATCCAAGGCGAGACTAGAGGAAAATATTGTCCCGACTAACATATTGTCCCGAAGATAACTTTAAAAAAATAGTTGGAAAAAACCTAAATACCAATTGGTTGGAAAAGACTTATTGGTTGGAAAAAACCCTATTGGGAAAACCTATTGGGGAAAAACCTATTAAGGAAAGTTATTGAGAAAAAATTAGCGGGGGAAAAACCTAGTGGGGAAGTGGGGAAAAATTTTAGCTGGAAAAAACCTAGCGGGAAAAGTGGGACAATTTTTTTTTAAATATTGGGCCCTTGTTCGCTTTTAAGAGAATTTTTTTTAAGATTTTAGAAATGTTACCTTATTAACTTGGGGTAACAATTCCTTGGGTTTGTGAGTGGGAGGAGATTTTTTGGAGGGTGTGAGTTATTCGAAATGTCACCTTATTAACTCAAGGTAACAATTCCTCATTAACCCCCCAGACAATTTTTGGGCCATTATATTGACTAGAGAGAAGGAGGGTAGGATACCATTGCTGGTTCACCCCTCAACATCCTTCCAATCGCCACGTAAATCCCCCTAACCTAGAGACAGTTGAAGAAGCGAATAAGGTTGGGGTAAACCTAAGCCCTGAATTTCATCCAGATATTAATGTTAGGGTACATGGACCAGAGAAAAAATATTTTATTACGGTAATGTTAGTATATATGGGTTAAATCTCAGAAGGAGAATATGATGATGGGGTGGTTGAGTGTTTTGCTCTTTCACTCTTTTCGTAATTTCCCAACATCCCCCGAAAAAACTACTTTTGGTTAGTATAAAAAGTCCAAACTGTTAAAAACATATAAAAATGTTGTTGAGATTTTGGGTATTATGAACTAATTCCATTCGAAACTTACTAAAGCTTCGTGGAATGTCACGTTCCTAAAAAGGTATGCATCCCGACGTAAGGTTCTATTGTATATTAATACAACGGCACATACAAACGTCGAAATGCCATCCCCCGAAAACGTGCCCCTCCAACCTACGTGAGGGTTGGTTGATAAAACCTTTTTTTTCTATTAGTAGTGTTTTGAAGGTTTTTTAAAGTGCATGTTAACTGGTAGGTATTTTTTAAGTAAGTAATTTTTAAGGTAAGCATTTTCAAGGTAAGTATTTTTAGGGTAAGCATTTTCAAGGTAAGCATTTTCAAGGTAAGTATTCTTAAGGTATTTTATTTATGACAAAAGTGTTTTTTAAAAAGGTATTTTATTTATGATAAAAGTGTTTTTTAAAAATAAAGTATTTTCCAGATACATTTATGATCAAGGTATGTATTTTCCCTCTACGTTCATAATTTTACTAGGATTTTTGTTCGCTGTGAGTGTTATCATAATTTTCTATGTGTAGTAAAAAATATGTGTGAGTAAGAATTGAATGTTTTTTTGTTTAGTAAAAAATCTCTTTTTATGTGTGAGTAATAAATTGTTCTGTATGTGTATGTGATGTAAGAATTAATGAGAACCATATAGGTACATTTAATAATGTGAGAAGGAATTTTTTTTTATGTTTGAATAGAGCTGTTTTTTATATAATTGTTTAAATTAAAGCCGTTATAAGATGAGAGTGTTTTATTTAAGCTGTTATGGATGGGTCGTTTTTTGAATGGGTCAATACAAGCTGTTATGGATGGGGTCGTTTTTTGGATGGGTCAATACAAGCTGTTATGGATGGGGTGGTTTTTTTTTAATGGGTCAATACAAGGTTGGGTCAATAGAAGGCTGTTTTTCAAAACTTAAGCGTTTAAGAAACGTTTAAAAACGTTTTTTCATATCGAGAAGGTGCATGGGATTTTCTATAAGTACTTTTCGTTCGCTCCCAGGTGGACTCTACAGTAGGATTTTTTTCTGTTTCCCTAAGAAAAAAAGGACGTTATCAACCTGTAAAAATCTGGATGTTACACATCGAATATATTCTATACCCCCCCCCCCCCCCGACTACACCCCCTATATAGAAGATAGAAGATGATGGTGGATGATGGTAATCTCCCCTTTTTTTCCTGCATTCATTTCTTTCATTCATTCGTTTGCATAAAAACCTTTTCATTCATTCATATCCATACAAAAGTTTTCATTCATTCACCTATGACTAGCGATTGCTTTTTTAAGGTTTGTTCTTTAAGGACTATTTTTTAAGGTTGTTGTGTGCAGTTACTTTTGTTTGGTTGTTGGGTGCAGTTATTTTGGTTCATGTGGCAGGTATGTGTGTGTATTTTTGGTTCATGTGATCTGTATATGTATGTATTTTCTTGTATCCGTATGGTTGGTAAGGTGTTTTTGGTTCTTTTGGTTCGTATATATATGTATATATGTATTTTCTTGTATCTATATGGTTGGTAAGGTGGTAAGGTGTTTTTTGGTTCTTTTGGTTCGTATATATATTTATTTTCTTTTTCTTGTATTGGTATGATTGGTAGGTGTTTTGGGTTCATATGGTTGGTAGGTTAGTAGGTATAACTATTGGTTGGTAGGTATTAGTCCATTTTTAGTTTTAGTATGTTTAGTTTTGGTAGGTTAGTAGGTATAGATGGGTAGGGTATAGTTATTGTTGGATTCTAAAATCATATATTACTCCATTTTTATTTTCTCTATTTTTAATTTTTTTGCATGTCCCCTGTTTTTAGTCCATTTTTATTTTTCCTTTTTTTAGTTTTTTGTATTTTCCCTGTTTTTTCCTGTTTTTTTGTATTTTCTTGTATATTTTTTCTGTGTGGTATTTCTTTGTAGGTATGTGTGGTATATTTTCAAAAATGTACTATTAGTGTCGTTTTTTATAGATATATTAATTAAGTTGTAGATTATTGTATATATATTGCTCATTTTTCTGCAGATATGTTAATTTTTCTGTAGATATGTTAATTAAGTTGTAGATTATTGCATATATATTGCTCATTTTGCCCGTTTTTGCTCGTTTTCCCCCTTTTTTTTTTTGTTCGTTTTTTCTTGTATGTACATTATTTCATTGTGAATATATTAAATTAAAAAATGCTTATTTTTCTGCAAGATTTTTTTTTTGTATTTTTCCTGTATATTTATATTTTTTTGTATTTTCCCTGTAATTTTTTCTTTATTTTTCCTATATTTTTCCCGTATTTTGTGCCTATTTTTGATTTTCTTCTGTATTTCCCTGTATTTTGTGTTTTTGTATTTTTTCTCTTTTTCCCAAAAAACCTTTTTGCTCTTCTTGTATAGAAAAGAGACATTTTTGGTTAGGAAAAAAGGCTTCTTATTGTCTTTTCCTTGGTTAGAAAAAAAAAGACATCGTAAAAATATAAAAAAATAAAAAAATTAAACTTACATTAAATTGTGTGGTTTTTGGAATCCTATTCATGTTGGTTTTTATTGTGTGGATTTGTTAACCCTTCTTGCTAGGTGCTGTTTTTCAAATTTTGGTATGCGAAGCCAATGCTTCCAATGACTCCCTTATGAAGCCAAAAAATTATATGTATATTTATCCAGCGAAGGCAAAAATATATATATATTTTTATCCAGCGAAACCAAAAAATATATTTATCCAACGATGCCAAAAAAAATATATATTTTCCGAATCAACGATTCTTGCTTGTGAAATCTTTTACAAGATATCTTGTTGCTACTTTTAACATTGTTAGCCGAATTGAGAGTGGCTTGGCTTGGATTGAAGTGGATTGATGATCACAAAGATTGAACAAAAATATCTTGCGAGTGCTTTTCAATATTGAATAGAAATATTAAAAAATAGTACAAGGAACTTAGATGAAGAACTTACAGTAGTTGTTAATCTCAACACCATTGTCACACATACTGGAAATACAAGCGTCAGTGGCGCGTCGAACACTCCGGGGAATACACTCCAGGATGGAATTAGTTTCACCCAAAGTGGAAAATAAGGCTTGAAACAGGTTCATTCGTAGCTCAGGGGAAATCTTCTCTAGTACAGGCATAAGAGTAATTCTGTCCGGCCCAAGCAATTCACGACCATATAGCGCCATATGAGAATACAGCACGGTTTACACTGGCCGATTATTACATCAGCCTTGAGGTCAAGATTTTATTGAGTTGGGGGCCCAAATTCGTACCTCCTCAGACGCCTAGTGTTATTGATTTTAGAAACACCATGAATTTTTTGTTTACCGTCATGATGTCTAACTGCAACGAAGTGGATCGTGACTCTTGTTTTCGTGAGATTTTACACATGCATTGTATTGAACTTGATAAATTTTTACGACTACCAGATCTCCTTCTTACATGGATAGGGTTCTTATCCATCTGCTCTCCACTACCCGTTACTTTTTGTCCAATCACCCCTAGTACAGCATAATCCAAGCTGATAAGGGTAAGAGCACTGTCCTTATGTTGACCAGTGTGTATAGAGATAGGATGCAGGATTGGGTGGGTAAGTGCTTGTTATCCGGTGCCTACAACATTTTTGAGGGGGATTTTGCGGCTGAACGTAAAATTATTTTTTCGTCTTATAAGGGCATAAAGAAGAGTCTGGGCGATTTTATAATCATCCTCGGAAGAAAAAAACAAGATTGCTCCTTTTCCTCGTAAATAACGTAAATTATTACGTAAAATATCAGGAAGTCAAAGTCCTCAATCCAGTTCAAGTAGCCAAAACAGTGAATTCAGCCCAAATCGCTAATCTAGCCCAAGCCTTTCATCAACTCAAATAGTCTCACCGTTTTTGATCCTAACCTCAAATTTGAAATTGACGCAAAAAGTAAGTATCGTGAGTTAAAGTCGTGGGCAATAGGAAATAATTGTTCACATAAGACGGTGACAGATCTTCTTCAAACGTTACGAAAACTTGGAATGGATGGCTTGCCAGTGTGTGCTAAAAGTATACTTGGAAAAAGCAGCCAGTTGGCATTCAATCCATTCCAAGTGGAGAGTTTATACACTTATGCATACAATGTCACTTTCGTTCATTGCCATTCCATTTTCTTGAAAATGCGGCTAAAATTCAAATCGATATGGGTATTGATGGGTTGAAACTTTCTATAAGTTCAAATAGAGTGTTATAGCTAATGCTTGAAGCCATTGTTGGCTTTCCCACAGAAATGTCTTTCACAATTGCTTGCTTCTCTGGAAAAGATAAACCATAGAATATAAACGAAGAAGCAACTCTTTTACAAGAAAACGGTCTATAAATAAGTTCGATGCCAAAAAAAAAATCCGAATCCGTCTATTTACTTGTGATACACCAGCGCGATCTTTTGTTTCAAGTTTGCAATCACATAATGGTAAAAACAGCTGCCCTAAATGCTCCCAGGTTGGAAAATATTTAGAAAGAAGAGTGTGCTTTTCAAAAGAGTTGGGTTTATTACGATCAGATTTATCTTTTAAATACAGAGCTGATCCAGAACACCACAGTTTAACATTTAAAACCCAAGAAAGTATAATAGAAAAATATAATTTTGATTTGGTTTCTCAGTTCCCTTTGGATTCGATGCATCTTGTCGACCTAGGAGTTGTGAAAAAATAACTTGAATTGATGGTAAAGAAAGCAAATATTAATGATATGAATGAAAAACTGGCGTTTTTGTCTGAGTCAGTTCCGTTCGAATTCGGTCGTGTGTGCAGAACTTTTAATGAAATGAATATTCGGAAGTCAACGGGGCTTAGACAACTTCTATTATATTCGGGCATATATGTATTAAAAGATTTAGATATTTTTCTGCCTACAAATTTGAGAATCATATGCATTATTTAAAGAAGTTAGTTAATAAACCCAACAAAATTCTACAACAATTGTGTTAAAGGCTTGAAGAAAGAAAAAAGTACCAGGATTTAAAAACATTTCAAAAATAATATCATTTGACATAAATCCAAAAAAAGAAAAATACTCTTATTGCTATAGTTCAAATACAGGCCCTTTTAAAATCATCGTAATACAAAGAGAAGAAGGTGAAGATGTAGCACTTGGATATACTTTTGCAAAAATTTATAAATGTTTTGAAGAGCTAATAAAATCATTTGCTGGATTAGGAATTTTGATAGGAAGCAAGTTAGACAACTCAAAAATAAAAATTAAATAGAATGTAAATATTTTTGAATTCCACAAAATAACAGATTGCTTTTAATACCAATCTTCATTATCTTTTTAACGAATTTTCAAAATAAAATTATATTCCATTTTTAAATTGCCAAAAATTTTTTAAACTATTTTATTTGTCGAATATTTATTTATATATTGAGTTTCAATAATTTTTATACCTTTACTTTTTACAGCATCACTTCGTTCTGTCAAAATATGTTCATTTCTTAACCTTAGTAATATTTTATTTATTATTAAATTTTTAAGCACTAACGCGAAAAATATTGCAAAAGTTTTTGTAATTATTGTTATAATTAACTAAAATCAAAAGCAAATTATTGTTTTAAGATAATGCAAACATCGAATTGCACTATTACACGATCGCTAATTTTGGTCTTTACTTAAAAGATAAACTTTGAAGTTTTACACATTTTTGTAACTCATGATAATTTTTCATCCCAAAAGGTACAACCAAAACAAACAATATAAAAAAATTATTAAAACAAGAACAAAAATTATTACTCATAACTATTATTAACTGTTTCATTAAAAAAAAAACTAAAAACTGTATTTATTTTTATTGAAAACATAGAATGACTTCTCATTTATTCCTCAAATCCGAAGAAACCTATACTTGCTTTGAAGATGAAATTGTCTCGGGGACTTCTGTGATTCTATCAACTACGAAAGAAAAAGGTAAACACTTCTTCATTAATAAGATGCAATCTTTAGAATAACCAAATTTACCTTTGGTTGTTTTAGAGCATGGTTCGCATCACTTACCTTTCAAAAAGAAGAAATTTTTCAACCAAACAAACTTCAATGAAACTGGCAACAAAAAATTCGACAACAAAGTAAATGCTGATTTTAATAAGGGTAAGCCACATATCTTTTATTTATATTTTATAAATATTGTAGATAAACAAATCTGGTAGGTATTTGTTCCGATGAATTATAGTTTCATCTACTAGTGCTGGGTGTGAGCTGCAATTTAAAATGGAATCAATCGGGTCCAAATGCGTTTACACTTTGGGCAATTGATGCTCGAGGTTTGTGCCAAGGAGAAAAAGAAACCAAAAACACAGATAAGTACACTGAACTGTTATAAATTAATATTTATTGAAACTTACGTTGTTTTGTTTTATTTTCAATAGGTGAATCAAAGTTAACTTTTCAACTGGCGGAATTCTAACTTAGAAGGATGACTTTCAATACGTGAATAATTTGACCGCCAACAGACCTCGTCGGAGCGGCCGATCGAGCAGGTCGCTCGTGCATCGAGCCTCAACACTGGAACGTGTCGATAACGCAGTAAGTTTAAAATCTATTATATTGGACTTTAGGGTTGCGGCCTAAACATGCCGCCCACCTTGCAGTATTACTGTAATATATGATAACTACTTAAATATATCTTAAATGTATAACAAAAAAAAAGAGTTGATAATTCAATGTTAGTCTCGTTATAATATTTATTAATTATGTGCCAAAGGAAATCAAATATGTATAATATAAAAAGGTGGATATAAAAAAGCAAAAATTATATTAGTGTGTCAACGTGCCAGATATCACAAAACCAAAAATTGAATTCTGGGCTATGACCCCCCAAAACCACTCGGGATAATTCCTGGTTGCATGATTTTCGGGTAAACATCTACCCCTAACACCATGTCGACCGGTGACGCAACGAAAAAGTCGGGGTCAGCAAGCATCAGATTCTAAAACTGTGCCTTGATCGCCGTATCCAAATTTTGTCGCGGCGTGACTCGTGAAAAATGACGCAACACCTTCGCTTGGGGGGTCACCGACTGGTTCGACTCATAGTTCGCTCGGAGGGTTAGGGAGCAAACCTCTTGCGAGCCAACCAGCATCGATGGCAGCCCAAGTTGGCGAACGAGACGCTGGGAAATTATGGAACTCTCCGAACAAGCGTCAATCAAAGCACGAATCCGATGCATGCGACCTTTATCAATCACCTTGACGAGCGCCGTGGGGAGGAGCGAAGTCACCTGTTGCAGACATGGCAACGGTGATGGCGAGGGCAGGCGCTGAGCGCCACTATTGGAGCGGCGGTGAATAGGCCGGGTCCGTCCTTGACCCCGATTGTGATGCCCGTCTCTTCTTGAGTGCAATCTTCTACCTGCGCGCCGCGTCTTTCGAGACGCTCCGTTTGGGTTGCAGCGCGGATACAACGCGCCATTCTTGCTTCGTCATCGTCTTTTTCAGACCTCCGGTCCCCCTCAACGCTCGATTCAACCTGCAGCAAGTTAGGCCGCGCAGCAAAACTTCCCTCGGCGTTCGTCCCACACTGACGAGAAGACTGTAGAAAATCAGACCTGACTACGTCGTGCGGCTTGGTCGGTGCCAACTTAGCTTGGCCCAGATGCAGCATGGTGTGATGCGACCCATTGCATTTACCGCAACGCCCATCACTGGCGCATTCGTTGGTGCAGTGGTTTGGGGAGAGACACCGCGAACAGTATTTAAACAGTAGCACCAGCCGCAACCGATCGGCGACGTTGCCGGTTACGAACGTCTTACAAAAACGTAGTGGATGACGAGCTAGGCAGACGCGACACTTCAAGATGACTCCAGCGGATACGGTTCCGACGCTCGACATTTTTCGGTGGCTAAGAGAAACAAAATAAATTAAATACGTTAATTTCCTCGGAACGAAACGGAGGACAACACGCACAAAATTACGAACACGGACGATTACATCTAACTACGAGATGGGCGGCAGACGAATCAATTTTACAACCGGTCGGGTAATAATTCCGCGTTCAGTTCGTAGGTCGGCGACACGGACACGATTGTCGGAGCCTACATAAGTCTTCATGACTCTACCTAAGCGCCACTCACAGGCCGAAAGGTTATCCTCTTTGATGACCACCAAGTCGTCAATTTTTACGTCTTCGCGGGGGAATTTCCACTTATGTCTTTTTTGAAGTTCTTTTAAATAGTCGTTTTTCTACACTTGGCCGAACTTCTGGTTCAATTCCTTGAGTTTTTGCCACCGATTGATAATCGATATTGGACTTTCAACAATGTCCGGTTCAATCGGAGCAAGCAAAGGACCCCCTACGAGAAAATGCGCTGGAATTAACGGCGCTAGATCATTAGGATCTGATGACATAGGGCTCAGAGGGCGTGAATTCAAACATGCTTCGATACGCGATAGCAAGGTGGAGAGTTCCTCAAACGTGTATTTCATATCCGACGCTACCTTGCGAAAGTGCAACTTAAAACTTTTAACACCCGCCTCCCACAACCCTCCCATATGAGGAGCGCCTGCCGGAATAAAGTGCCACGTTAAGTGTTGGTGCGCAAACTTTGACACCACCTTCTCTCTTGAATCACTTAGAAAGGCTTTAGAATCCTCTTTAAAAGCACGGGAGGCACCCACAAAGTTGGTTCCATTGTCGGAATACATTTTTTCTGGACATCCTCGACGTGAAACAAATCTCGAGAATGCTGCCAAAAATGTGACAGTACTGAGATCACTGGTAGCCTCTACGTGAATAGCTTTCGTAGCCAAACAGACAAACACACAAATATACCCTTTAGTAATTAAACAGGCGCGACCAGTGTAATTCTTAATTTCGTATGGACCTGTAAAATCGACCCCAGTACTTGCAAATGGGCGAGATAATTTGGTTCGCTCTGGAGGTAATGAAGCCATCAGTTGAGTCTGTAACCGCTTGCGGTCGATAACGCAGACTTTACAATTATGGATGATAGATTTTATCATATTCTTTACTCTGGGAATCCAATATTGCATCCGAATAAGTCGTAATACAAGCTGGTTCCCACCATGAATTTGTAAGGACCCCTTTTGACGACGGTCAAAACCGGCCCTCACAATGAGGCTTTCATTATACGCGGCCCACGCAACCGGCCCTCACCATGAACGGCCCCACTAAAATCGGCCTTGCAACAAACGGCCCACCGCAACCGGCCCTTAACATAAGCGGCGGCAAGAGAACCGGCCGTTTAACAAGCAACAATAGACAACAGCTACAACAACAACAACAACATTAATATCAACATCAACTATAGCGCCTACTACATAAGTCAACAGCTACGGCACGAGCTAGTAATAACGACAACAATAACATCAACATCAACCACAGCGTCTTCTACTCAAGACAACAGCTACGGCACGAGCCAGTAGCCACAACAACAACAAGTTACAGCACAAGTCGTCATAATCTACATGGCAACCGGCGATAACGAAGAGACGCCCCAATACAGGCAAACACACCAAACAGCTACAACAAGCCCCGCCGCATCACGCCATGCACGGTATTTGATTATATATATAAGAAAATATTCAAAGTTTAGCTGCTACGTAGGTACAGCCTAAACAAAACATACATCAAATTATTTTTTATTATCTCTAATACTAAGATGCTTAAAACTAACATTTGTGAATCATCTTCTTTATCTTAAACTAAGTATACATTATAATATACAGAAATTATCAACACATATTATAAGCTAAAATATAGCATTAAAGTATTTAACACTTAAGTAATGAATTAACATACTCACCCTGTAATACAAATTCTAAGTATATAAGCGAAACAGAAGGTTTCCCCTGAAAATAGCAACACACACACTTACATAGCAAATAAGCGAAAACATGAATTATTATTAGCTAGTTGCTCGCTCGGGCAACCGAAACATGTGTTGCTATTTCAAGAACATTAATATGTATTAGTAACACGACGCTGGTGCCGGCCACTAGTTAGTCATTTGGAGAATTGAAATAAAGTATTCTTGTGAGAGGCATCAAGCGAAGCAGACGTGCTGGAGTTTTTATTTGCGCAACATATTTGGAAGAGGGCACAGATTTATTGGTCACACGGACGACGACACCCCGACGGTAAGCCATCCTTTAACTACCCAATACCTAAATCCTGCTCCTTGTATTTCGGGCCGAAAACAGTTGAGATCCTAGGTTGCAACTACGTTGCCAAATCTCTCGAGATCCCTGTTTTCACCCACGCCCAGTTCTACACGAGCACGGCACCTCAACCAAATTCCCACTAAAATACTTCTCCACTCGTTGGGCAGAAAACGTGAGATCCTAGGTTGCAACTACGTTGCCAAATCTCTCGAGATCTCTGTTTTCACCCACGCCCAGTTCTATACGAGCACGGCACCACAAGCAACCTTGTTAAATCCTACCTCCTTGATTCAGGGCAGAAAACATTGAGATCCTAGGTTGCAACTTTGTTGCCAAATCTCTCGAGATCTCTGTTTTCACCCACGCCTAGTTCTACACGAGCACGGCACCCCAATCAACCTAACCAAATTCCACCTCCTTGAACTTAGAGCAGAAACACGAGATCCTAGGTTGCAACTTTGTTGCCAAATCTCTCGAGATCTCTGTTTCCAGCTACGTCCAGTTCTAAACGAGCACGACTCTCAGCCAAACTTCCTGCTTAGCAACTCATTGAGCCATTGAAGCGTAAACGCGGTCCTAGGTTGCAACTTGTTGCCAAATCTCTCGAGACCCGGTTATCGCCCTCATTTTTGACTCTACGAGGCTGCCAATACCCTTCACCCCAAATTCCTAGTTATCCCGACCCCTCCAAACCGAAGACCGAACGCGACCGACTGACTAGACACGACCAAGAAGTCATCGGCAGCTCTCTTCGACACCAAGTGGACTGGTAGCCACGCATCACGGGTACCGCGACCTGGAGTGCTCCCGTAAAGACGGAGTGCGAGCGGGACCTACTACCAAAACCTCACCTTTCTTGGAAGAACCTCTGGACAGCCGCTGAGCATACCCTGGCTGGAAAGCGTTGTAACGCCCGAGGTTCGTTACAAATTGAAATTTCATGGGTGAATTTCACAAGTAACTTAGAGAATTGGCAGTCATACGGTAAAATAACAGGATGTCGCTCACTATAAGCTATGTGCTCAGACCCTGCTAACCGGCCACCGACTCTAAGTATATTTTCGTTATCTAGAAAAGGGTTTAGATTTAAAATATAACTCTTTAAGTCAATCAAAATTTTCCTTGATAAGTGGGCATATTCAGATGGATACCCCAATTTTTGACTAGCAATCACAAGTCTTCTTGTCGTTTCTCGCATTTCTTGCTGTGATATCGTAGCGGACTTAGAACAAAAACTACTTTTATGTGCCGGGTGAGTTCGGTGAAAGAATCGTAATACATACGATAGAACTCGCAAGGCTCGAGGCAATGACGAAAAACGCTCTAAAACGCCTATATGCTGAGCACAAGCCACATGAGCTTTTATGGTTTTTGTTTCCAACGCTGTATCACATTCGTCACTTTGTTTTGGCCACGAACTGGTCTCTTATTGCAGCCATAAGGGCCCATGCTACCACAAAGAACTATCTCTTAGGTGCTGTGGTTCTAGTCCTCTGCTGGCCAGATCTGCGGGATTATCTGCTGAGTCCACATGACTCCAATTCTTGGTACCTACTTTCTCACTGATTTTTGTGACTCGGTTAGCGACGAAAGTAGTCCAGGTACACGGTTGTTTTCGCAGCCACGCTAGCACAATGGTTGAATCTGTCCACAAGAACAGCTGATGATTAAAAGTCTCTAACGTTTTTAGGAATACTTCAACCATTTCTGCCAACAGAAGCGCGCCGCACAACTCGAGCCTGGGCAACGACACCGTTTTGACTGGTGCCACTCTCGTTTTTGCTACGAGGAGATGGACGCTTAGCTTGTACAAGCGCTTAATACGAATATAAACCACAGCACCATATGTTTTCTCTGAAGCATCGCAAAACCCATGGAACTGCACCTCGTTTCCTGGCGAGAAATCTACCCAACGTGGAATTCGCACGTCGCTGATATGCGGATTATTCTCGAGAAAAGCTTGCCAACGTTGCAAAGTAGAAGGGGTCAATTGATCATCCCATCCGATGCCATCCAACCAGACCTGCTGCATCAATATTTTGGCGATGACTACTACCGGGGCCAACCATCCTGCGGGATCGAAAAGTTTTGCTATGGCCGACAGCACTTCTCTTTTCGAAAAGCTTCCTTCTTGATCCAGTGGACGCGCATTGAAATAAAAATGGTCGGACCTGGCGTTCCACCTGATGCCTAGCGTCTTAACGTTGCTCGTATCTTCCAGCTCCAGAAAATCTTCACGAAGGCGATGACTCTTCGGAATTCCTCGTAGTACGTCATCTGAATTGGCTGTCCATTTTCGTAATGAAAAACCTGCTGATTGTGCCGCTTTTTCTAACTCTTCACGAGCTTGCACCGCTGACTTCAGGTCATGACCTCCCGTGACCAAAAGTGACGGTTTTAAGCTGGAAATCTTGCAGCTGATTCCCTGGTGAATCGCGAAAGATTATTCGCTGGAATCGCTGATGGTCCTCGCTCACGAGTATTTGGCGGTACATCTTCTCAATGTCGCCATTAAACACGAATTGGAAGAACCGCCACTTCAGTATAAGCAAAGTTAAATCACTTTGCAGAACTGGACCTGCATGTAGGACATCGTTAAGACTAACACCATTTGATGTACAGCTAGACGCGTTAAAGACCACGCGAACCTTTGTACTGGTGCTGTCAGGCTTCAAGACGGCGTGATGAGGCAGGTAGTATCCTGAAGATGGTCGCTGATTGAGACCAGAAGATATTTCTCTCATGTGGCCCAGCAGGAGGTACTCTTTTAGAATGCCATCGTATTCGTTCTTAGAGGCTATATTTTTGGCCAATCTCACCTCATTGCGCAGGAATTGACGTACCGCAATATAGCGTGAATCACCTAAGCGGACATGTTCTGGAAAGTTTTCCTTGAAAGGCAAGGTCACCACGTATCGACCATCCTAAATACGCCTGGTCGTTTTGACATAATTGTCCTCACAAAATTTGTCTGTGAGATTGGACGCAGCCTTTTGCGGTACCTCTTCTAGCTCCCAAAAAGACGCTAACTGCCGGTCAAGTAAAAGTTCACTAAAATATGAAACGACCGCTGAAGAGGGAGGTTTTTGGGACGTGGTTGGGATAGAACCAGTTAAAATCCAGCCGAAGATGGTCTCTTGCGCAATAAGTGACCCAAGAACATTTCGACGGATACCATCAAGAAGGATTTGTGGGTATAAGTCCCCACCTAATAACACATCGATTTGATCGCTGCAATAAAAACGCTTATCGGCTAGTACAAGCTCCGGAAAAGCTTGATGCAACAAGGGATCAATTGAGCAAGTAGGAAGATTGCCCGTGATTTTGGGAAGTATCAGCGCACGTGTAGTAGCAAAATATCTTTGCTGCTTGAGGCAAAACACGATTGAACGTTACGGCTAGTGCTTGCAATTGCCTGCGATTGCACTGCCCCTGGTTGAGTGGACTGTATTGCACTCGTGCTTGAACCTCCCGCATTTTGATGACTATTCGCACCTTTGAAATCTTTGTGTAACAACGAGTGATGCCGTTGTCCACACGATGAGCAGTTGTACCCGCTTTTACAATTCTTAGAATTGTGGCCCGTTGACAGGCAATTGAGGCAGCAATGCAAACGCCTCACAGCTGACGATCTGTCATTTATGCTCATGGCCAGAAACTTTGGACAGAACTTTAACGCATGTTGCTGATTTTTACACAGCTTGCAATTATTGTTCGTCATATTTGGTGAAGGTGCGCTTGGTTTTTGCCCTTTTGGCACCGCGCCTCTAAAGTCACTCACCGTTTCTAATGTCTGAAAACGACTAGTTAAAAACTTATCAAGGTCGACCCATTTGGGGATTTCCGCCTTGTCCTCAATCGATTGCTCCCATAAGGAGAGCGTAGTTTCTGGCAACCTCGTTGAACATAAGTAGGTAAATATCGCATCCCAATTGCTTATATCTACCTTGTGCATCGTAAGAGCTGATATATAATTATTTATATCTCTCTGTAGCTTTTTTATGGCACTTCCAGACTCGTTAGTTACAGCCGGCAGATTAAATAAAACCTTTAGCTGGCTGTTCACCAAAATTCGCTTATTTTCATATCGGTCCGTTAAATTTTGCCAGGCTGTTGTAAATCCTTCATGTGTCAGAGGAGATTTTTGTACAATCTCCTTTGCCTCTCTACGGGTCTTCTGATTGAGGTGAAACAATTTCTCCACAGGTGTCAGCCGATTATTCGATATGTAGATGGCCGAAAACATATCCCTAAAGGATGGCCATGTCAAATAATCTCCGTGAAACAGCTCCGTATTACAAGGTGGTAAGTTTATGTTGTGGCCCGACATCGGCATTTCCACTCTCGTAACATCCAGTTCCTCATGACTTTTCTTGGCTGTGGACAGCTTGTCTGTGAGTTCGTTCATTGTAGCGAGACAACGAACGTATGCCTGATAGCATGAACGATATCTAACTTTCACGACGGAAACATTTTCATCATCGTCGTTACTCGTTGACGCTAATTTTTGAAGGCAGGATTCGTAGGACGCCTTTGCTGTTGCCCATTGAGATTTTAACTCATCCTCTTGAATTTTTAGAGCAAAAAGAGTATGCCCTTTTTGAGGAATATCATTAAAATCTTTCTCCAAATCGAAAATAGTGTCGGTGTGCCTCATGAATGAGTTCATTTTAGCCATGATTTATTTTTTGGAAAAAAAAACTTCTTGGAAAAACCCGAAAACGAATGAACAAAAAAAAACTTTTATAAATTTGTATAATAAATGTATACAAAACTTTGTACGGAAAACTGATTTTTTTTTTTATATATATATATTGGTGAAAACGCAACAAATCAAAAAAACCAGAAAAGAAAATTCAAGCTGAAGCTGCTCCAAACGATTTTTAATTTGTTTCTAATAAGTAGAAACTTCCGTTTGTGAATAAAATTCAAGCTCAAAAATGCTTAAAATATTTTTCTTTTGTTTCTAATAAGTAGAAACTTCCGCTCGCAAAGAAAATTTTGTTTTGTTTTTTTTTCTTTTTTTTTCAATAAAAAATTGTTAAAAATATTTTTTACTCGTTTCTAATACGTAGAAACTTCACAAAGAAACATAAGTGGTTAAATTTTTGTAAAAAAAATAATAAAATTTTCAAAAATCCCCAAAAAAAAACAAAACAACCGCGTTAAAAATGCAATCAAATATTTTTTTTGATTAGTCTCTAATTAGTAGAATCTTAATAAAATTGTATGAAGTTGGGCGTTAACAATTTATTATTCGCGCGATTTTTTCTAACAATTTTTCATTATGTCAGTATAATATTTAATTTTTTTGTTAATATGTTTATTATTTTTTATCTCTTTGAAGAAAGATTCTGTAGTCCTGAAAAGGACTGATTTTGGTTGCATTTTATAGTGTTTACCTCACTCAATCGTCCTCACTTTCGGATCCGGAATCAACCAAATTACTAAGGACTGTATTGACTGGGTTATACAGTTCTCCAGCAATTTGGAAGAACTCCTTTAGTGGATCCAAACCAAGGTTCCGGCATCTTTTGGAAAACATAAATTTCGCCAAATATCCAGCAAAAAAACGTTTTCTGCGAGAAAATGGCGAAAGATATGCCTTCGCGTGCTTCCAAAGTCCTTCGATGGTGTTGGTGTGGGCGCCGGTGTCCGGATCTACGAAGTGAAGTGAATGGTTGACCGTTAGGTGTTCAAAACCTTCACGATCCAAACATTCGTATGACTGAAATAGAAAAAAATTAATAATTAAATAAGCAAATGTTAAATAAATGAACTTACCTTCCAACAATCCGAAATGATGGTAGTCCCTGGCAGTATCCAATCTTTAATTATCGCTAATACGACGACTGCGCTTCGGGACTCCACCGGGACAAGGAAACAGCGTCCGCTCCCTTGCTCAATCCCTCCGAAGACCCACTGTCCCTCAACCGCGTGTCCTCTGTGGTACTTGCGACGTCCAAACTTAGACTCATCGATCTGTACTACCATGTCTGGCCCACCAATTTTTTCATGTTCAGTAATCATTTTAAAAATGACTACCTCCCGATGAAATGATGACCAGTCCACGGCAGTTTTTTTGGATACTCTAATTTGTTCGCAGATGAAGTCTAGTTGGACGTTTTTAAGCCACAGGTAGGTGAACGAGACGATTTGGAAGAGGGACAAGTGGGATTTCATAAAGAACGTGTCCGTTCTTATGGATTTCTTCTCTCCACACCGTACTCGCTTCCTATAGGTGTTGGTGTAGTGCTGGTAGCACCTCCACTGGAAGCCATCAACCACCTCCTCACTGGCCTTCAGTTGCATGAAATGGCCGTTGGAGCACTTCAAAGAATTTGAAGGTGCTATCAACGACCACTCCTGTAACTTCAAAATGACCTCCATAGATATGGGGCCATCCACTTTGCAGTTAAACACTTGAAAAATTTCTATTAAATTCATGTCCGACATGGTTAAATAGATGTTACTCAATGATTTCAAAATGTTGCAAAAGCATTGCAAATGAAAATTTTCTGAATTAACGGGACTTCTTTCGCGAGAATTCATGGCCTACTTGAAAATTTGCATACATTTGAATTCGGGAAGAAATACATGAACGCATTTTGAAGTGTTAATTTTTGTGTAAGTAGGAAATAGAAAAGCAGTGTTTTCTTTAAAATTTATGAATGGATTTCAATGATTAATGCTTCTTTCAGTAGGTATTAACACAACCTTTCTTCTGATACCCATAATGCTTACTTTTATAGAAGAAAAAATACTTACTTTTTTGGGCCAATTTCTTCAATTTGGAACCACTATATCTTCTAAAATACTTGAGATAGAGCTTTTATTTTTCCACAATTCGCTATTTTACCTCCAAATACACATTACAAAAAAAAAAATTAAAAAATGTCATGTTTGGTATTGTTTACATGTACCCATTTTGCACTTTTTTCAAAACTTTGGGGATTTTTTTTAAAAAAAATAGAAGAGTCCGGGCTTTTTTTTTTGCACGATCATGATCAGCGCCCGAAAATACATAATAAAAAGGCATCCGTAAACTACACTTATGCCGAATTAATATAAGCACTTCGTATTGGTTCGCGAAAGTAAGAAAAAAATGGCGCCCTTTATGTAAAATTGCAATAATTAATCTTTTCACTTGAATATGGTTCGCCGTATAAATCACGCACCACCACACATATTTATTTTAATTTTAATCGTTTTTTTTTTTTTGTTAAAAATTCCTTTAATTTCTTGCACTTGCACTACAAAAATTCGAGACTACAATGAATCAATCAACTAACCTTTTTTTTTGCTGCTGGACGCTGGTAAGTAGTGTATATACTGATACTGCTGTGCTGTTGAAGATGATTTCTTTGATGTTTTCCTCTTTAGGCTTACTCCAAATGCTTAAAAACGGCTCAGAAAGGACCATAAACAAATCTGGTAGGTATTTGTTCCGATGAATTATAGTTTCATCTACTAGTGCTGGGTGTGAGCTGCAATTTAAAATGGAATCAATCGGGTCCAAATGCGTTTACACTTCGGGCAATTGATGCTCGAGGTTTGTGCCAAGGAGAAAAAGAAACCAAAAACACAGATAAGTATACTGAACTATTATAAATTAATATTTATTGAAACTTACGTTGTTTTGTTTTATTTTCAATAGGTGAATCAAAGTTAACTTTTCAACTGGCGGAATTCTAACTTAGAAGGATGACTTTCAATACGTGAATAATTTGACCGCCAACAGACCTCGTCGGAGAGGCCGATCGAGCGTGTCGCTCGTGCATCGAGGCTCGACACTGGAACGTGTCGATAACGCAGTAAGTTTAAAATCTATTACATTGGACTTTAGGGTTGCGGCCTAAAGAGTAGATATAAACTATCCTTATTCTGAAGAGATCAAACATGGCATTATACCTACGCCTTTGTTTTGCTCTGTCGTTTTTTCTCTTTGAATTAACATATATACCTGATTATTTTGCCATGGTTTTATATAGATCGCCTAATTGGTCGACCATTTTCGATTTTTTTTGCTCAACAGACAGATGTTGACAAAATAAATATTATTGTAAACAGGATATTATCGTTGTCTTTTATTTGGTTAAAAACATAAAGGAAAATTAAAGTTTTTTTAAAATTGCCTAAGTCAATATGAATTTTTTTTAAAATTGACTTTGAATTGAAGTCTGGATCTACATATCATACGCGCCTAAGTCCTTTATATTTCAAGTGCACGATGCTTTTCTTTTCTTGTAACAATTTTTCAACAAAAAATTTAGCTAATTTACGGAAATGTAAAATTCTTAATTTAGCAAAAACGCTTTCTGTGTGACTTAGGCGACTTTGAAAAATATGAAATCATACATTCTTTTACAGTGGTTTTTATAAGAATAATCTAATGATTTCAAACAAAATAAATTTTTTTTTGCAAGAATGCATGAAAAGCTGTTGTGCTTAGAACTAAATTTAATTTAATTTCAAATTTCATTTTCCACTTTTTAATAGAAATTCTCATTTTGAGAGATAATTAGGTTACTCTCTATTACTCAAACTTGTCGAACACAAACTTACTAAGGCATATTTTGTCTTCCACTTCCGAGTGGAAATTAAAATAAATCATAATTGAATTCGATATTTAGTGTTTTATATATAAATTTTTTCGTAAATAGAAATGAAGGGCTTATTGCAAGAACATTATAAGCCACAAAAAATATTTTTAAACAATCAACTGTAAAGTTTTAAAAACGTTTATTTTTGTATGTAGAAATGGAATTGAACACTGAAACTTTTACAAATAAATTCGAAATTTTATAAGATATAGCCAAAGTATCTTCAGTGGTTGTTGGCAATGCATTGAGTAAAGTATCAAGTGTAAAAACGCGATTATTTAGATCATGTGGCTCATCACGTTATTGCAATAAGCCCTTTAATTGATTATAATAAATAATATACAAAACGAAAAAAGTGATATGTAGAACACCAAATATCGAATTCAATAGTGACTTATGAATGCAAAACATGCCTGATTTTTTAGAACTGCCCCATCTCTTTAGTACACAAAAATATTTAAATAAACAGGAAAATTAATAAAATACTTTAAAGTATGCAAATATGACATTTATGGGTACGAATTTGGAGTTAACGAAAGAAAAATCAGAACTATTTGCATCTCGAATGTCTCTCGCTACACACGGTAATTTGTTGATTTGTTGTTAATTCGTCGCATGAGGGGATGTACGAAAGTCCCCTTTCAACTCAAATAGCCAACAAACTGCTTGCGATGAAAACAATTATTGCTCATAGAATAGCCGAGTGAAAAACGGCTCAAAGAAACAACGTGGCTTCTTGGCTGCAGGTGAAGAATAACGATGTACAGGAAGTGTGACGACTCTTACGCAAAGTATTTAAAGTAGGACGACGAAATTTGCTATAGCAATGATGTGTCACTTTTGTTCAAGGAGCTCCACCAAGAACCTTATCCAAATAGTAGAAGAGCTGTAGAACAATTTGACTAACGGGTTCGGAGCGGTTATCTGTATGTATGAAATTCTGCATTAATATAAAACTGTCTTAAAAAATTCTGTATGCTAAAATTCTGCAAAATATGGACTAAGGATAAGGACTAGGGTAAATAATTTAATCTTAAAAACACCATTTTGTATTCCAAATACAGTTAATGGAGAGCAGACTTTTTGAAAGTAAAATTTTTCAAAAACATATATTGAAAAACAGGTTTTGCACAAACAGTATTTTAAAAATACTGTGAAAATTACAGCATTTTGACAATACAAACTTTTGACAAGCAAAAAACTGACCCGCTCCCTGACTTACATGTAAGGCACAAAGCTAAATTTTCGTATATGCGTAATTAAGTATTATTACAATGAGAAAACTATGACCTGGCAGGGACGGCGCGGTTACAAGATCGCCTTTTTTAAAAATGAAAGCGTAAAAACCGGCCCAGAGTTACTTGTTCGCGCATAGCTAAATTTTAATGTTTTAATTTTTTCTATGTCATTTATGAAAAAAATCACCTGGCAGGTTTTGGAAGGGTAAAAAAAAGAATATGTATTGCATATATCATAGATATACAAAATGTGATCAAAACTTTTTTTATTTTATTCTCTCTTCACCATTAAATGCAAACAAATTTTATATTTACGAATTCTTTTTTTCCTATTTTTACCCCAAGTTTTTCCAAATAATCTGAGCTACTAAGCCTATCTCAAAACTTTGTGATAATCAATTGTATAAAGCTAAGCTACCTTTAAGTTAAGTGTTTGTTTGCTCAAATGGTCAATAAAAACTCGTGATATAGTTGAAAACGTAGGAACAGCTCCGAAAATTCAAAATCAATCTAAAAAATTTATGTATAGAAAGCGATACCATTAAAATATTTTTAAATATGATTTTAGTGTTAAGTGAAGCAAAGTCCATGAGAAAATCATAGTGGAATATGGTGGGCAGAAAAAAATGTCTGATTTTGTAACATATCGTAATGTATCAATAGATTACCTTTCTTTTGATATCCAAAACGATTAGTTTTGTTGAAAAAGAAAACAGCATGATTTTAGGGTTATTTTTCTAGCCCCTATAAGTACTAAACGACTTGAGAGCGGCTTTTAATTTTTTTCACTGTCGCATTAGCTTTTTTAACTCCAAATACACACTTTGAAAATTAAAAAAATACCATTTTAGCCAAAAGTGATATGCTCCTTAAATTTTATTGATCTGTGAAAACTTTTTAGCTAAATATACCAGATTACCGATTTCGGTTTTATGGGAGGTATGCGTATTAGTGTTTATATTTGGTTTAATTTTATATGAGTTTTTTCCAGTATTATATAGTTAAAGTCCGTTTAAAAAGTCCATAGGATGACACATAGATGGCGTTACTAGATTTTTTCCATATGATTTTTATTTAGTACTAACCTTCAAACGATACGTTTAAAAATTGGCAACAATCTGGCGATTGATTAGTGAATTATAGCATTTTGTGTGCAACTTTTGTCATTGAAAAAAATGGAATTAATTGAATTACGAGTTTTGATAAAGCAATGCTTTTTGATAAGAAAAATACAGTGGAAACCAAACAATGGCTTGATATACATTATCCGCACTCTGCCCCATCGAGACAAATGGTAGAAAAGTGGATTGCTGAATTTAAACGTGGTCGCACCAGCACAAATGATGTAGAGTGCGTGGAGGCTCAAATCAGGTTGTTATTCCACAAAACATCAAAAAAATCCATTTTACACGAACATTTGGGTATGCGAAAGTTCTGTGCAAAGTGGGTGCCGCGTGAACTCACAGTCGACCAAAAACTATAAAAGTGGTACTACAAACGTCGTACTATAAAAGTCGCATCGAAAAGTTGGAAAATCACTATACTCGTTGTATCACTCTCGAAGGCAACTATATTGAATATCAGGCCGGTTACACAGGCCTGCGCAAGTGAAAGTGCGAAAGAATACGTGTATTGTTCAAATGGTTCGAAAAATTTCGAAATTTCATGCTAGTAGCAAGTAAAAATTCATTAAAAAAATTCCATCGAATGCGAAGGTTCTCGCTGCTTTTGCAGTTTACGCATGCTTTTCTTGTTTTTTTGTGTGCTTTTAATTGTTAACAAGCTATCAGTGTTGCTTCCTGTGCGAAATCGACGAAAACCCGAAATTAACCCACCAAAAGTAATTAAAAACAACACTGATATCCCCCTTTTTGACATACACTGGCCGCTGCTGTCAAAATCCACTGGCTCTGAAATTTCGTTGCCAGTAGCAATGAAAGTGGCATGAAAGTGAATCCAGTGTGAGTGTATTTGTAAAATAGTATGAATGTATTCAGTTTTTGAACTACAGAGACACAAGAAACAAAATTTTGTCCGAACATTCGATTTTTCTACTAAAACTGCTTCTATTTTTGTCCACTAGCCATATGGGCTTGTTAAATAGTGCGCCGTAAAACCATTGCTGCTTAAAGAACATTTATGTTTTTCACGAACCTTTTATATTTTTAGTGAACCTTGTTCACCTGAATCTTAAAAGCTCCTAAAGCTGTTTTTAGCATCCTTTAATCACAACCATGGAAAAGCTTAAAAAATGTACTGCGCAGGAGACATTAATATGCTTAGCCTGAGCTTTAGAAGGAAAACGCATAAATTGGTTAGAAGCTTGCATAGCGACTGTTACCAGAATAAAATTTTTTCTTAGACAATATTAAATAAAATCAATAATAAAAACTTTGAGCTCATAGCTTTGAACTTTTGGCAAAAAAAAAAATTATAGCTTAATACACGTTTTGATATTCAAGCAAACTGATTGGTTTGTGTTTGAGCTACAAAGTTAAATCTTTGTTTTATCTATGTAGCCAATAACGAACGAAACATAGTTTTATGGTTTTGACATATATTGTGTTATAACATGTAGTGCCTTGACATACCTACACACATAGCTGCATTTTACACAATGAAAAGAAAAACTTTGTCTGCAAGTATAAAAACTTTTAATAAATTATTTGATTTTCTAATATAGGTTAGTCAGTTTTAATTTTTCACAATTTAAAAAATTTCATTACAAATTCTGAAACAAAAGGTGTGCATTCTAAAATACTTAAATAAAAAGAATAAATAGCAACCATCAAATTGGTGATCCTACCAGGAGCTAACAATACTTGATTCCGATAAACAAATCTAACCATCCAAACAACAACTTGAAATAATATGCAACAATTATCGATGAATCGAAGAAACACTAGAAAGTATCCACGTTGAATATCAAAGCGATATACTGATGGATCGTCAACAACCTAAAACTACCAAATAAACTATACAACGACCATCTATCTATGAATGTCCTGAAACTAGGAATGTATTTCACCTTTCTTTAATTGGTAAGTATTTAATTAAATTAAAAAAACTTTTTGTATTTCTATTTTTCATTTAAAATATAAACAATTTCTATTAAATAAAAACATATAATATATATTCCAGATATAGTTAACTATAAAAATTACTTTCTAAGAAATTTGACTTAGTGCCAAGCTGAGTGTGTAGCAGTTTTTTACAGGGACCGTACCGGTTATGGTTTTTATCAAAAAAATCAGATGTTAACAGTTATCATTAAACTTTTATTTTTTCCGACAAAAATGTTAGTAATTTTATGCCTTTTATTGTTTCAGGCAAAAATAACTGTTAGTTTTGTCTTTTATTTTTTAAGTCAAAAATAACAGTTATTATGTGCCTTTTATTTTTTCGGTCAAAAATATCAGGCAATTAGAATTTTTTTAAATACCGCTTGAACAACAAAAAAGTTTAGTGCAATTTTCATTGTCTCAGCAGCGCGCACATTTTGAGCTATTACACTTTTTTAGTTTTAATAGTATTTTATATAGTCAAGCGGTCTTTAAAAAAATACAAATTGCCTGGTATTTTTGACCGAAAAAATAAAAGGCACAAAATAACTATTTTTGACCTAAAAAATAAAAGTCAAAAGTAACAGTTATTTTTGCCCGAAAAAATAAAAGGCAAAAAATAACAGTTAAGTTTAACTTTTATAGTAACAGTCAAAAATTTAAAAGGCGTTTAATATTCTCGAAGCTGCTACCATTACGATTATATTGGTTTATTTAAAAAGTCCTCCGGCAGCTTTTTCGTAATGCCTTTTCCATCTGAAAATTGTAAAATAACAGTTATTTTCGGTCCCGGGTGTTTTATTGTCACAAAAAATATATTATGGTTTTGCAAGTACTACGAAAATCATCTGAATTTGTATATTTATCAAAAAAAAAAAACTAATTAATTCAGTCGAAAACATAAACAATGAAACAATTTCTTTTAATAATTTATATAATTTTGCTTTAAAAATCAAAAAAACAAAAACATTACTATTTTATGTATCGATTAATAATGTAGCAGATGGATGCAAATATTACTTATTCATTTTAATGTACTAAAATTTATAAATTTGTATGAAATTACAAACTGGAAATGCAATTACTTTTAGAATTAAGATTTGAAATACAATACATTACGGATATCTCTTCGTGAATATAGATACTAGCTAAAAGAGGCTTAAGGGCTATGAACAGTGTAAACATTCCATTTTAAGTGTTCTTTGTTTATTTTATTAAACAAATTGGCTTAATGGATTTATAGCAAACCTTGCGCACAGCCTTAGAACATTAATATATACTTTAATATACGTTTTTTAATAGTTTATTTTTGCATTGTGATATGCTTTGAAAATGTCATCGCATTAATATGGCCACAGTTGCCATATGTCTTTAAAAACATGTTATATGCTATAGACGCTAAAGCATTTTCAAAATATCGTTTAGAAAAAAAATGCTGATCATTTGAAAAAAAAAAATTAAAATCTTCGCAAGTTTTCAATAGAAAATTGTTTAGAAAAAAAGAAGCAGCAACGTCCGGCTGAAGAGGCAAAACTAGGACAATTATAAAATAAAATTAATATAAAGTTCATTCATTCTAAAATAATTAAAATCAATAAACATATTAAAATTCTGAAAGTAAAACTTATGTTTATGAGCTAACCTTCAAATTAAAATCAATTCAGTTAAGCCAATAATCCGTGGATTAGTCCAGTTCTTAAACCACGTATCAGTGAGCATTTCTTCACTGAGTATTAAGGCGCTAATTATCAGATTTTAAATCTGAGGACTAGCTAAACTGTGGATTATCGCTCTTAATACTCGGTTTAAGCACAATTTTATTTCTTCACTACATAAAAGCAAGTATCAAATCGCTGTTTACGTGTTTATTTGCATAAGCTTTTATTCAACTCGTATGTGTGTATGTATGTCCGTAGAAGTTTGCAAACTATTTTTGACAACTTGTTGGTATACGATTAAGCAGAAATTTAGCACACATATGTAAGTCAGGTGGCAATGCAATAGTATGAGAACATTTTTTGCCACAACCACTTTTACCGCCCACAAATTAATAAAAATGCTATATCACTAAAACTACTAGGCCGATTCAGATAAAATGATGGCAGTAAATTTTCTTTACAGTAGAAGATGAAGCTTAGGAAAATATTTTACTACTCCCCTTTTACCACCACACCCAAAAATCAATAAAATGGCTTTATCTTAAAACAAAGCTGTTGGTTCTACGGCTCTATAGCTAAGAGCTTGTTTCAGATTCTTCAAAATAAAGCTTTATTTATAAAAGTTTTAGTCTTAATTTCTTAGAATATTTTATAAAATACTAAGGCGGTGTGGTGTGCAATGCGGCGGTGATGGAGGTATTTGCTTCAGTTAATTCCTTCAGTAACTTATGGCACTTCTGTTCGCTTTGGTAGCCGGTCAGCAACTCCTCGATAGGTTCAACTTTTCGCTTCCGTAGTTCGCCATCAACTCCTCAATAGGTGCAACTCTTCGTTTCCGTGGTTCGCCAGCAACTCCTCAATAGGTTTAACTCTTCGCTTCCATGGTTCGCCAGCAACTCCTCAATAGGTTTAACTCTTTGCTTTCGTGGTTCGCCAGCAACTCACTTTCTCGTCATTCTTCAATTCATTGTGCTTGCTTGTCGTAACAGCATCGCTCTTAGATAGTCGTACTCATGTTTTCGTTAACATGTTAACACTTCTCAGTATGTTGCCATGCTCTGCTACTCATGCTCTCGTCGACATGTTGATGCCGCTCAGTAGTTTTTGGAAACATACGTATCGTGTTGCTGGGGTCACCCTGGGCTCCCATCGAAGTACTCGCGGTGCTATTGGCGCTTAATATGTTGCGAAATAAATGTTGCTTATTGTTGATAGCTTCACTGTTGGTGATGTTGCAGATGCCACCCTGGGGTCCCATCGAAGTACTCGCGGTCCCGTTCGAGCTTAATGTGTTGCGAACTTGATGTTAACTTTGTTGGTACTCGTGTTCTCGTCGGCATGTTGATACCGCTCAGTGGTTTTCGGAAACATACGCATCGTGTTGCTGGAGTCACCCTGTACTCTCTTCAAAGTACTCGCGGTCCCGTTGGCACTTAATATGTTGCGAACTGATGCTGACTTTGTTGCTTTTCATGTTGCTCCCGGTCTTTAGATTTGTGTGTGCTGTTCTTGTTGTTGCTTAATTTTGTCGCATTGACCGTTGCTCACACACATATATATATATGTTAGTAATAGTTAATCATTTGTGTTGGCACAGGGTGCTTTGTTCAAAACGTAAACTTAACTAGTGTTTATATAACAGTTAAAATATATTATTTGTCTAACATCCATTCGTAGTAAATAATAAACTAAAAATTAGGTAAGGAATTCATTTTTAATATAAAGTTAAAGTAATTCATTTCTTTAATCTTTAGTAACAAAAAAAATAATAAGCTTAATAAGATTCATATAATTAGCGCTTGTTGTTCATATTGTTGAGATGCTTGGTTGCTTGTTTTTAATATGTGCGGCAAGTCTGGTGGCATGTTTTGCCTCGTCACATCCCTCCCTTACTTCTCCGGAGGTTTGACGCATGTTGTTACAACTTCGCTACGGGAGACTCAGATCCCGTACCATGCCGTGCCTATCTGGCGCCGTCGCGTAAGCTTGGTTCTATGTTTCCACTGTTTTCTCTTCGACCTTGGTTTCTAAGAATTTATCTCCTTCGCTTGCGTGGGCAAATTTGAGTGATTGGATGGCTTTCTCTATTTCTATCTCGAGTGGTTGTTGGTTGCCTTCTTCCGGCTCTACCTATAATTCGATATACAGCGATAGGGTGTCGCTCCGCGCCAATAGCTCGGCCAGAAAACGGTCCGACTGAATGTCCAGTGGTCCTGTGGACTCAGTGTCGGGTCCGTCCTCTGTCTGCGTTGCCTGAAAAATGCTGATAGGGTTTGGAGTTTGGGTGGACCCGTCGTGTGCTTTGTAGACCCTGGCCTGTCTGACTAGGAAAGGTGCTGCGTCCCGGCTGATACTAGCCTTGTCGAGTTCTCCCATTGTCTCGACCCGTATGGTTTCAGGTGCTCCTTTGGGGAGGTCAGAAACATCCCATGTTATGTGAGGTGGTTTCGGGGAAGCTGGGAATTCTACCCAAGGCCTATTGTGGTCCTTGCCTTAGATGTCTAGGTCCAATTCAAACAGGGTGACGCGATATTGGAAGATGTGCTGCCACCAACCCTGCCCCTGCATCTGGTTACGCAGCGTCCTTGTAAAGAAGAGCTTTCGACGTCGAGGCATATAGTCTTCTTGGCCTCGCTAGCGTTTTCAGCCTCGTCGCTGCTTATCGATAATAGTTCATCGAAGTCTTCTTCAGGCTCACTGAGGTAGCCATTTGCGGTGCCAGTACTTGGTGGACCCTGTACTTCTGGGTTATCTCCTACATTGATGGGATCGTTGCTGCCATCGTCGCTGTCGCTGCTTACCACAGAGTGGCTTTGGCTGTACACGCCTGCGCATCTGGAGTTAGTTGTCTTGGGTGCGGCGAAACGAACTTGTCTCTTGTAGCTGGATGGTGATTTTTGTAGTTCGTCGCCGCTGTCGTTGCTTGCCTCGTCATGGCTTTGGCTGATGTCAAGCTGCGCGAGTCGTACCCGGCGAGTTCTGACTGATACCGTGGGTTGTGGCGAGTTGGCGTCGATGTAGTCTGGGACTGCGATGCGTTGGAGACACACAAGCGGAAACTTCTGGTGTGACTCGTCCACTCTTTCCTCCCAGGATGGGCTCATTTTTCACGTACGAGGCATGCGCTGCTAATCTTCCAGCAAATGCTTCCGTAACTTTTCCCGTGATCGCTCGAGCTTGTCCTTCATAGTTTCTATTTTTTTATTATTATTAGGATTTATTTATTTTATTATTTTTGTGCTCCTTGTGTCGTGGTCTTCACTTCATATACGTACGTCTGGACTGGTAGGATACTCTCGCTCGACTGGTTGATTAACGTAACTTTGGGCACGCGGTAGCTTAGGATGGAGTGTGGCTACCGTTGATTATTTTGTCCTCTAATATGCAAACCGACTGGCTGGTGGTCTGGTTTATGCACTGCGTTGACTTACTAATCAAGCCTTATACTGCGTGTGCGATAGTATGGATGGCATGGGATTAATTTAATTTTATTACTTTTGTTTTAATTTTAATTTTTTTTTAGTGAATTTTTATATATGCTTGCACTAAACAGTGTTGTACGGTTTGAGTTCAGTAAGGTGAGCTATGCGTTTGCGATTCTGGCCAGGCTTTCTTATCTGGACCATGACCGGGAACACAAATGCTTTTACTTTATACGGGCCGTCAAATGGAGGTTCCAATTTTGCCGCAAATTGGTCCGCTGCTTTTGACAGGTGGTGCTCTTTCACCCACACATATTGGCCTAATTCTGGTGTCTTTGTTTTGCGCCTTAACTTTTAGTGTCTAGCTTGCGATTGTGCAGCTTGCTCCATGTTCCTCTTAGCAATTTAAATACTCCTTTTAGTCGTGCTGCATGTTCGGTAGGTGAAATCGCTTCGTGGCCGGTTCCTGTGGTAAGTTCATCGAAAAGTGTTCTGTGGAGGCGTGGCTCTCGTCCTTTAACTATGAACGCAGGGCTTTAACCGATGGACTCCGACTCGGCAGTTTTATACGCGAGAGTTAGTTCGGGGATTAGCTCGTCCCACGTGTTCTGTTGTTTTTATGTAAATGTTGCTATCATTGTCTTTAAAGTCCTATTTGTACGCTCTGTGAGGTTCTCCTGCGGTGTGTATGGTGCTGTGTTCCTTTGCTGCACTCCGAGGTCTTGTAAGAAGCGTTGGAAATTCCACTCGTAAATTAAACTATATTGTATGTAATGAGCACCTTGGGCACTCCAACTCTTGACAAAATTCGTTCTCGTAACGCTTTTATTAGTTGATCGCTTTTTGGCCTCCGAAGTGGCCTCAGTTCTGTCCATTTTGAGAATTTGTCTACCAAAACAATCAACATCGTATTTCCGTGCCTTAACCTTGGCAGTGGGCCCACACAATTGGCGCAAACGGTAGCCCAGGGTTCCTCTGCAAGATGGGTCAGCATATTTCCTGCTGGTTGTTGTTGGTGACTATGCTTGTGTTTTTGTTGAGTCTTACCATTCTTAAGTGTTTAGGAATGGCATCGTATGTGTTGTCGGCTGCTGCGACGGCAGCTGATGACGCAGGTGCCGCCGTACAGCATTTGGAGTTGTAACCGCTTTTGAAACGTTTTATTCTCCATTTGCATACAAAATCATCATTAAGGAAGCAACAGTGTGATTCAAAACTTGAGCAGCGAAACAGAGCTTAATGTTTTCATTAAAAGCAATACAATTTTTAGAATTTTCTAAGCAATTTCGTATGAGTAGAATCATGGAAGAAAAAATTCTTTCATAATACACTATAAAATAAGGATAATACTCAGTTACACCAAGGCTGCAAGTTAATACTTTGAAGCTGTAACAAACGTATTTTTGTATGTGGGATACTTTGGAAGATCCTTGTAGTAGAAATTTCGCAAATGGTTGTTCACAAAACATTCCACCAATGCCTTGGACCATCAACGTTATGTCACTATTGGACACTTATGAAGATCAGTTCACGTCACCATTGTCTTCTAGGCCAATAATCGCGTCCCTAAGCCTATCATACGATGAATGTACATTTAGCTAAATTGAGACGAATCTCTATTCTTCTGTGAAGTCACGGCTTTGAAGCTCTAAAGATTTTAGAGTAATAAAATTACAACCCGGCGACTGGCCAATTTTTGACAAACTCATGAAGAGTTCTTTCTTCAGGCCATGTCAATGCCTTCTTTAGGTATCTACAAAAAAATAGGAGATGAAAGTAGACACCTGAAGCAAAAATATTGAAATGGTCTTCAAATCTGCGCCCCTTTGAATGACGACCACTATTCTTTGCTGTTTTCAATAAACCTAAATTTTGAGGGAAATTCTACACAAATTGTTTCCTATTAGTTGCTAATCTGTTTTAGTACTGACGACAACTACCTCAATATTGCTAAAACTTTGTTGCAAAACGTAATTTTAATAATTTGTTATCATTATCTTTCGATATTATTATTCTACTTTTAATTCCAATTCCCTCTCTTGAAAATGCTAGCTGCTCCTCTAAAATCTATGTTCTCCGTTTTAAATCTAAAATTTGTTTTTTAAACTAATTTTTCTCGATGTATTTGAGCTTAAACTATTAAACGTTTGAACCTGTTGGCCTAACACAGCCCCAATGGCATTTTCATTCTACATGAAAATCTTCATAACAGCTGGCACTGGCCTTAGATTCTGATCAACTAATGAGAAAGGTTCAACTGATACTAATGAAAAAAGTGGTGTCGAATAATGGAGCACAGATAACTACTAATTGGATCTAGAGGAAGGTATGAAGATGGTGTGGCTTCAACAATTGTTGATTTGAGTTGGGAAACGAAATCTCCACCACTGCCGTTAAAATCAACCTTCCAATCCTCTTCTTCCATAAGTAAAGGCAGTTGTGGATTAAAATGTTTCTATCTGGTGCAGGATCTCATCGAAGCCGTTTTCCAGTCATACCGAGTAGCATTTTGTCCGAGAAATACTGAGAACCATAAATCTGTCTGCTCTTGGCTTACCAAAGCCTAAAACTTAAGCCATTTCTTAATTTTATACGAAGGAAAAAGACAAATTATTACCAAAAACGTATTTCAGGAAAATAATAAAATACAATTAAAAAATTTATTATAACTGCAATCAAAAAAAGTATTGAAATTAAATCGAAAATTTAACATTATTTTTGCTCATATTGTTGCGTGCAAAAACTAGACAAATATTCCAATGACGCTCATTTAGGTAAGAGATATAAATTACATTATAAACAGATTTCAAAAAAATTTAAATAGTGAATAATTTTTTTAACAAATGTGAAAAGGTGTGACAAATTCTTAAATAAATTTCTCATATTTTCGTTAATCATAAAATATTTATATTACAAAATTTAAAACAAAAAACACTTGTCAAAAAATTTTTTGAATTCTTACATGAAATTCAAACTTAAATAAAAATAAATAAACTGGCCATTTCAGCCCTTGAGATTCAAACTTAGCGCCCCTTAATACTGCCATCACAAGCACAAAGAGTATAAACAGGGCTTTAAAAACCTTTTTATAATTCTTTTATCCAGAGACATACCAAGTATGCATTTTATATGTGTTAATATACAGTGAACAAAAAAAAGAAACTGGGCAATCAATGATGTTTAATATATTTTTATATATCCTCGAAACCAATCTAGTATTGAGATAATTGCTTCAGCAAATTAAACAACTTAGTAAATAGATTTAATTAAACCAATTTTATTTCATTTTAACATTTGTGTAATACAACTAGACTTAAAAAATAAGTTTATCACAATATTGATAACAAAAAAAAAAAAAAGTGGGACAAATATTTCAAACTCGTTATTTTCTTAAACTTTCCATTACCTTACTTTCTTACTTAGTTAACGCTACAACCGTATGTCAGTCTTGGCCTCATCAAAGAAAGTGCGCCAGCTATTGCTGTCTTTCGCTTGCTGGCGTCAGTTGGAAATTCCAAGCTTCGTCAGGTTGTCCTCTAATTGGTCTTTCCAACAAAGATACGGTCGTCCTCTTCGTTGACCGCCGTTGGGTACCGAATCGAATATTTTCTTCACTGGAGCATCTTATTGCATGCGCTAAACACGACCTAGCCAGCAAGCCGCTCGATTTTAATGCGCTTGACTATGTCGATGTCAGCGTACTGCTCGTACAGTTCGTCATTCCACCATATTCGGTACTTGCCATTGACACAGATTGGGTCCGTAGATCTTACCGAGCGTTTCTACAGCCAGGCACATTTCGTGCAGTGGAAACACTTAAATTCAATATTTGCGATATTGTAAACTTAAATAGTAAGAAAACTTTACACAAATAAAACAGTGTTTTTCGTCTCAAGTTTTTAATTTATTTTGTTACCATTTTAACAAATCTGCTACTCTATTCACAAAAAAACACCGAATTCGCCAAAAATTTTCGAGCGCCGGGGCATCACAGCGAATGACGATATCTTCGTTCGTTCGTACTGCAAAAGTGTTTCCACTGCACGAAAAGCGCTCGCGAGCATTTTGAAAAAACAAATGTTTCGCACCAAACTGTTTCCACTGCCTTAAAGAAACAATAAATTCTTCATTCGTTCAGGCAGTGGAAACGCTCGGTTACGAATAATCTTCCTCTCGAAGGCTCTTAAAGTTTTTTCATCTGAACTGTTGCGATACATAAAGTAGGGGCATGGTGAGCGATTTACAGAGCGCGATTTTCGTTTCTCGAGAGAGTTATCTGCTTCTCAATTGCCTATTGAGCTCAAAATAACCTGTTGGTAACCTCCTGCCTGTTGGTAAGAGTTATTCTTCGTTTGATCTCGAAGACTGGAGATGCTAGAAAAAAGTAATAATAGTTTTTAAATAAGCGCACCAAGATTAGTCAAAAATAGTACAAATATTGCTGGCAAAATCTAAAAATAAAAATTTCGTCCCCCTGAGTTATTCAAGTAATTTGAGGTGAATAACCTTAACTGAAAAATTTTTAGAAAAAAAAAACAAAAAAATTCTTGCTGTCTCCAAATGAAATTGCAAATGAAAATATTAAAATTTTTTTCTTTCATGCTTTTGTGTAAACTTTAAGCCGTGTGTGCACGGGTTTGTATGCATCCGATCTTACTAAAATTTTACACAAATTTTTTTCATCCATTAGTGCAGTTCGAGCCTTTAGTACGCTCTATGAAGTGCTTGGAAATTTTCGCCATACAAATAAGGTCCATTCTAAAGGTGCCCCCAGAGTATATGTTTCCCGGACATGATGACATGTCAAAAAAAATACATACCGAATTTCATCTGTGTGTCAAAATAAAGTTTTTGTCAGGCAGCTATTTTCTTTTGTCTCCACACTATCTGATACGTCATTTGAAAATAAAAACAGCTTTTGACATTTTTGTGTACCGTAAAGCTCTAAAGTGCCCTCCTTTGGTCATTCAAACTAAGAAAAAATTCATTATAATTCAATTTATTGAATAAATATGTTAAAATTTACCTTTTCTTTCATTTTCACAAAAAAATTTATCAAACTGACATTTTGTACAGATGGAAAAACATACTAAATTAGAGACGGTTCTAGTTCAAAAATTTACAGACGCAAATACAAACGACATTTTAAAACCACTGCTTCATATGTTCCACACTATCTGTAGTAAAAAATCATTTGTAATTTTTGACGTGTCAAATGTATGAAACATACAGTGTAGAGGCCCTTTAAGCTACACTTATCTGTATTTAAAACAACAAACAACACGATTGCGAACAAAACTAACAACAGCATACTGAAGCTACTGGAGCAGCTTGTGTTTTTCTCATAGGAATATATGAAATTTTTTCTTAGATTTTACTGTTTTGTGACTTTATTACACAAGTGACAAAATCCAAAGATAGATATTCGTTTTATTCGTACTCCAACTGATATTTTGGCATATATTTGTTCTTTGTACGATGAATATTAAGGGCTGTAGGTATACCTCCAAGTGTCAACTATGCATTCTAAATGTGTTTGAAAAAATTTGCGAAAATGACCCCCCTACATACCGCGCTGTAAGACGTAATTTTACGTCAAAAATCATACTCGTATTCCGATTTAATTTTCTACAGTGGATAAGCTGGTTTAGCGGCGTGAACCTATTTGTTTGAAGTCTCAGCGCCAACTGAAGAAAATAACTTCGTACGTGTGATCGTGTCGGTGTAATGTTCGAATTCCCTTTAAGGCGTTCTGCTAGCCCGATTCAATTTCGGAATGAAGTGTCGTGCTTCGAAATGTAGGGTCGAACTCTGTCAATTATATCCTCAAACTGCGCTGGAGTCATTCTTAAAATATTGCGATATAGTTTGGTGTCTTCAGAATGTATTTATTTAATTTATTTATGAGTTAATCCTTTAAAATAAAAATAAAACGTTAACATAAAGGAGGAAACAAATGCAGCAAACAATAAGTGCAATGACTAAGTTCATTCAGTATATTTACCGTCATCTTCTCTGCGTAGCAACAATTTGGAAGAATATTTATTTCTTTTTTTAGTTTCTTCGTCAGATGCAAAAAGTAAAGCAGCTGCATTTAACTTGCCAACGGTGACCTCCTGGTCTGTGAGACCGGGTGTGTAAAAAATTCGAATTACTTTATTTTCCGTTATTAATTAAACAATTTGTTAGTAATATAGAAATAAAAGAGCTTTAATTGATTAAATACCTTTGTTTTATTGTAAAGGAGCATAAATTTAAAAAACATGAACTATTAGTAACACGTTTCGAAAATCTTCAGCTGAAATCCCCGATGCGTAAGACCGGTGTCACCATTGCTCAAAGTCAAATTTGCGTCACCATTGGCGGGTTAATAAATATGTACACAAAACTTCCAATTCAGCATCCATTTTTTAAATATTTATTGAAAATTATTGACAACAAGTTGAAAAGGAGTTGACAGTAAATATTTTATCGAAACCATGATTCAATAATTTAAAGGTTATTCGTATTTTTGACGTTTTCTCAAATTGGTATGCTTATTTGAAAATGAGAGTAGTGTAGTGAATATATATAAAATATAATCTTACTTAAATTTACCCTCACCAACACTGAAAAATTAACTTTATTAAGTCACTCAAAACAACAAATGCAATTAAAAATTAATGCTATAAAAATATCGCTTACACTAACTACTTACACTAATTAATTAACTTAATTAAATTTACGTTTACCAACACTGAAAAATTAACGTTATTAAAAGTTACTCAAATCAAACTTAAAACAACAAATACAATTAAAATTTAATGTTAGTTAAGTACTAAAAATATTTCTACACTACTTACACTAATTAATTAACTATATGTATCTACTTAGATTAATTATAATGCTAATATGTCCTAGATTTAAGAATGCTGTAAAAGAGGGAAATGTTGCCCAAAATAAACAGTCTTGTTTAAGATTCAAGCTGAATAGAATTAGCTGCCTTTTTAATTAAAAGCCTTTGGCGCTCTTAAGTCTCGGCTTTATTATTATTTTTTGCCCGTGGCGTTTTTAAGCGCCGGCAACTGACGGCAGGGCCTACCGCGATATCACAGGAGCTACACTACATGGCGATCCTGCCAGATTCAGAATTTATGCTGGAAGGAGGAGACATATTTGAAGAACACGCACAACAATTTACTAATACCTACAGGACGTGGTTAAACTACATAGAAGAAGAAAAACAACAAGAACTACATGCAACAATCAAACCATCAAACAACGGAGGAGTACGTCCCAAGTGAAGCAACCACAGAAGAGGCACCACTTTACATTCCGAGCAGGGTAAACAGACGCTAGAGGAGTACAGCAGTCGTCAAACAACGAATAAGCAACCGCAATCATTGACAGTCGAAGAATACCACAGACGATAAGAAAGAAGCACTGCTTACCGCGATACCTGCAACGGAAAAGCCGAAACACCGACGTGCCGGAGAAATTGTGCGCTCACGCAGGCAACAAGCCAGTGAAAGACGTCACTTACATGCCGATCTTCCACAACAGCAGCAACATCAACAGCAACAGCCAAAATGGCACCATCGTTCCGGACAACTAGTGCGCTTGCGGCAAGAACTTGGCACCATTAAGCGCATGATACATGCTGATCCACCCCCACCGTTCGAGGTATCAGGGCACTTGAGGGCAAGAGTCGATGCCATAGAAAAAGTGATTGCGAGTCGTACCAGCAAAAACAAATTAACTTTATTTCACTTTATTACATTTTATTTCATTTTTTTTATTATTATTTAATATTTTTCTGATTAAAATTAACAAATCAAAGCATATTTTTTAACACATATTTTTTTCAATTTTTTCATAAGTTTTTAATTCTGGCCTGACTTTTCCCTTGTGCTCTGTTCGTAATTGTAATAGATTACAGACAAATACCAAAAAAAAGGAAGCGTTCAGAACATAGAAAACGGGGTTGCCAGTTAACTATTTTTAATACTACTTTTTTTTACAAAAACTACTTATTCACTGAAATTTTTGAGCATCCATTAGAAATGAAAATATTAAATGGAAACCATTAATGAATACTTAGAAGAATTAAAAAAATTTAAATTAAATAAAAAAAAAGCAGAAATATAAAATATAGCGAGCAATGTATAAAAAAAAAATAAACTAAACAGACTTGAATTCATTAAAAATGCAATGGAAACATTTAAAAATTTAACAGAATTTAATGACATTAAATTAGAAATTATTTCAATTCTTAATGAACTTTTTAAAGTACTTGGTAACCTGAATATTAAGTCAAACATAAAAAACTATACTAAAGATATAGAACTCGATTAAGATTTAACAAACGTTTGGGAAGATGAACGAAACTCTTCAAAAATGTCTAGCTTTGACATCAATACTGTAGGCAAAAACCTACAAATATTTAAAGGCAATTTTAACAATTTAGAAGATTTTGTTGTTCAAACACAACTTCTACACGACTTAACAAAAAGTGAAAATCGCGAAATATTCATCAACTAGGTTAACAATTTTAAACTTTCTGCTCAAGTTCGAAGTATTTAACGCGCAAATAAGCCAAAAACTTTTGCCGAACTAAAAATACTTCTGGAAAACGCGTATCCAAACCCAAAAACAATTCAGCAAGTTTTAACGGAGTTAGGTACAACTAAACAAAACAATTTAATTATTGCAGATTACAGAGAAAAAATATGTGAACTTTGCGACCAACTCAACAACTTTGAAATAAAGTCACTGACAAATGAAACTCAGGAAGCAAAAGAAACTATATATAAAACAAGCGAAAGCATGGCTTTAAATGTTTTTACGAAAGGCGTAAATATTGAGTACCAACATATTCTATTGGCTAATGCGCCAAAAACATATAAAGAAGCAGTAGAAAAATGCATGACAGCTAAAAAAAGCTTAAATTTAAATAAAATAAACATATTTCATATACACGATAGAACAAACAGAAGCAGCAACACCGACTTTAGATTTTTAGAACTATTTCAACTGCTCTTGTTTCATTGTCAATAACAAAAAAATTGGACAAAACAATGAAGTATCATACGGGCTTTATCAAGGTAATTTTTAGGTATTTTTTTAATATAAAGCCACAGTTGCATTATTTTCCCTGTATGCGTACGGTGATAATATTTTTTAAAGAAAAATGCAGGACAAACCAAAATTTTAAATATTCCATATACATATAGGATATTTATTATATACAACAGTATATATTCAGAACAGTATACATACGAGTTGAATAAAATATATAAAAAATAGATTAGCTTATATTAAGCTTTTTATATTGATTTGCATTTTTGATATTGCTTTTAATAAGGTAAGTACATATTATACTACCATTTCAGATATAATTTGTTCAATGACCTTTAAACGCCTTTGGTTTTTTTGTAACGTAAGAGACTTAATGTCAAATCGACATTATGCATTACAACCAAAGATTTGAATTTAATACCACGGAAAATCAAATTTTTATTCTTATTTTCCGTTTAAATTAAAATATTTGTTTGAAAAAAACTCAAAAGGATGTTCCCGATTTGTTTGCCACATTAGAACTATAAAATAAAAAGAATTCATAAAATGTTTCATAATTCACCCACTAAGTTTGAGCACATTTTTTACGTGAGGCAAGAAGATGAATTAGACAAACTGAAGATGACCACACAGTTAAACATCTTGGAACAAAAATTGAAACTTTTTTCTAATTCATATATGACCACACCAGCTTTGGTTTCAAATCTAGAATTTGAAAAATACTACGAAATTGTTTTAATACAGCTTTTGTATAAAATTTAGTATACAAGCTTGGATTGAAATAAAAAAAAAATAACACACATAAAAATTCGAACCAGGGACATCCAGTTTGTAAGCTCACTACGTTATGCTATGTTTACACTGAGAGCTAAATGCGCATTTACGAAATCCACATTTACGAACGGCTCTGAACTCATTGCAGGAGTAACAGGGACAAATATGTTTAGTAAATGCTCTAAATGCGCATCCGTGTGAACATAGCATTAATCACTGAGCTATTGCGCTAGACGAAACAAAAGCAATAAACAAGCATATCAACCTAATACCTAATATTGAGTTTAAGCATTGCTATATTTCTTTGGTTTAAATTTTAGTACGGAAAAGTTTTAATTATGGGTTATTATTGGGGGTTGGAATTAGTTTTAAAGGTTTTCTAAGAGATGGCGTAACTATCAATAGATCGCATCGGGCACACCTGTGACTATATTCATTTCAAAGCACATTGTCTAAGCTTCATTTTTCAGTATGTGTCATTCCACTGAAGTGTAACATATATTTTTTTCTCTGTGAACATATCGACTTTCGTTCCAACAAAACGCAATTTGCGGGAAGGTTTACTTTTGTGCTTCCATTTGAAGAAAAAAGCGGTTGAAGCACAACGCACGCTTACTGAGGCTTACGGGGACTATGCTCCATCGATTTCTACTTGTGAGTACTGGTTTGAAGATGAGGAATTGGAGGCTATGCTCGATGAAGACACGTGTCAAACCCTTCAAGAATTGTCAGAATCATTGGGAGTCGACTTATCAACGGTCGGCAAACGCTTGAAGGCCATGGGAATGATTCAAAAGCAAGGAAATTGGGTGCCGTACCAGTTGAAGCCGAAAGACGTTGAACGGCGATTTTGCATGTGCGAACAACTGCTTCAACGGCATAAAAGGAAGAGTTTTTTGCATCGTATTGTCACTGGCGATGAAAAGTGGATCCATTACGATAATCCTAAGCGAAAAAAATTGTGGGGACCACCCGGCCATGCATCAACATCGAGAGCCAAGCCGAATATTCATGGCGCCAAGCTTATGCTGTGTATTTGGTGGGATCAGAAGGGTGTCGTGTACTATGAGCTGCTAAAACCTAACGAAACCATCACTGGGGAACGCTACCAACAACAATTGATGCAATTGAGCCGAGCATTAAAGGTTAAACGGCCGGAATATGCCAAAAGACACGACAAAATGGTTTTTCAACATGACAACGCACGGCCACATGTTGCAAAAACCGTCACGGAAACGTTGGAGGCGCAGCATTGGGATGTGCTACCCCACCCGCCTTATAGCCTAGACATAGCCCCTTCCGACTACCACCTATTCAGATCGATGACGCATGGCTTGGCTGAGCAGCGCTTCACTTCTTACGAGGATACCAAAAAATGGGTGGATTGCCTCAAAAGACGAATCGTTCTTCCGGCGCGGAATCCATATGCTGCCAGAAAGATGGGAAAATGTTGTAGCTAACGATGGACAATACTTTGAATAATATACATTGTACCGTTGTTTCTAAATAAATGCTCAAAAACCGAAAAAAAACCTTTAAAATTAATTCCAACCCCCAATATTTGAGAAAGTTTAAATTTTAAACCTCAAGGTTAAAAAATATGCAGTAGTATTTTAGCTGGACTAAAATTTTTTCCAAGATTTTGAACCATGAATAACAAAGAGAGATCATATTTTTATAAAATTGCACGAACAATTTACAGTTATTGTTTTTATGTTTTTCTTTTCGTTTTTTTCTCTGTGTCAATTTGACACTGATCGTCGTTTGAGAGTATTTTTGTATGTAGCTTAACGACATTAATTTGAATTTTTTTCTTTGGTAAAATCTAAATCACATTGATCCAAAATCCTGAGTGAATTTGAGCTCAAATCAGAAAGATACACAATTTCCTTTATTAAAACAGTGTTAAATTGACACTTAAAGCGTTGGAAAATAAAAAACAAAAATAGCTCAACGCATGTAATTTTAGTGAATAGTTTTAATCTATATCTCGGGTTTCCGTTCAATGATGATAGTAAAAAGCTTAATATAAAAGTAGCAAAGTAAAATGAAAATTTTTTTTCGACAAATTCTGTGGAATACCAACTAGTTTAAAACCATTCTGCATACTAGTGGAAAATTGAGCAGTTCTAATTCGAGATCGTCTTTTTTTCATATACCCAACTGGCATTTTTAACATGGCGAAGTCATAGGAAATACCAAATGTCTTATTCTAAATAGATGAAAACTAGTTTATAATATACATTATGTCAAGAAATTGTTTACACTATTAAAAAAAATCCTAATTTTTCTTTATTCTTTCCAGAAAAAGTAAGACTTAATTTTTTTTTCTACTTTTTTACATATTTTATTTCATTCGTGCGTTTACATCCAAATACAAATAAATTCAGTGCATAATAACAACAAAAACAAAGAAAATATAACAAAAACAAAATAAACCCGAAAAACTAAGCTGTCAAGTAATTGTTTACACTTATAGGCTTATTACGGTTCACTGCAATAAACTGCTGTGTATTCTTACGAGTAGACACAATAGTCAAGAAGACACAACAGTTTCGAACTATTATGGTTCACAACAATACGTTGTTGTCACCTGTGATTGTGGAACGTATGTAGAATTCGTTGCTTGACTGATCCAGGGTGCTTCGGAGTAAAGTAAAAACGTACTCTTTAAAAACTATTTCTTAAATAGCAAAAAGTACTATCTTGAAAAGATTTTTTTTTTTGCGATATGAAAAGGAAATATTGTGAGCCCATATTTAAACCCGTTAATTTCAACTGGCGTCAAAAAATAGGATTAAATCTAGTATAATGAAATAGCTTGATTTTAAAATGTTTTTAAGTACAAGGAAGTATTTTTTACTAAGATTATAATGGTGTTGAAAAAAATCCCGCTTTCCCCTCCTTTTCGCCGGGAACACAGACCCTTTTTATAGTTGCAACCAGAGAACAGCACATGCCTACTTGAAGTCTATTTCAAGTACTTGCTTGAAATACAAGTTCAAGCTGGCTTGAGCTTGATAATTTTGAATAAAGTATAGCTTGTAATTGAATATAAATAAGCCCACGATAACTTGCGACTTGCAAGTATGCTAGCTTACAAGTGAACGGCACGAAGTTTAAAATAAAGGACATATGAAACGACATATTATGCAACTGTGAACTGGTCACTGTCAAAATAAAAAAGTAAAAAACAGACAATTTCGAATTCAATTGCTAAATTCAATATAATTCTATTCACAAGGAGACGTATTATCAATTTGCTGTGAAATTTTCATAATTAATAAAGAAAAACGCAATTTTAAATAAAATTTTCATTTTTAATCTATTTCGTTTCTTCAACACAACACCAAATTAGCTGTCTTCAAAATTTGGCAGATAACAAGACAATAAAGCACAACTGCTGTGTTGCGTAGTAAGTGTATTGAAGACACAGCATTGTTGACAGACAACAGTGGAATGTATTCAGTTGCTTTGTTGTCTACCGTAATAGAAATTTTCACATTGAAGACAGCAATTACTGTTGTGTTGTGAACCGTAATAGGGCTATGAAATTTTGTGTAGTTATTTCAAAATCGTGATGCCTGGTAAAAGAACATAATTTGATGTTATGCAGTTGGTTTATTATAACCACTCCATAGGGAAAACTGTCAATGAGTAAGTAGACATGTTTTCCTTGACTAAAAACACAATATATAATATTTAAAACCGTGTGAAAAATGAAAACAGACTGGAACTTAATTCTTCCAATGGTCGACCATGCAAAATATCAGAGCTCACATAACGCCATTTGATAAATATTGTAGCTGGAAACCCACAGATTTCGACGAGAGAGTTTGCTAGGCACCTAAAAGAAGAGTTTGGTGTTGTGGTTTCACACGAAACTGTCCGACAGGTACTAAAAAGAAATAAATAATCTTCAAGAGTGGCGCTTCAAAAACCATTGCTATCAAAGGCGAACATTCAAAAGCGATTGTCCTTTGCTGAGATGTACATGGACCAACCTGACAACTACTGGGATGACGTCATATTTTGTGACGAAACGAAAATAATGTTGTATTATAACAATGGGCCGAATAAAGTGTGACGAAAACCGTTAAAGGCATTGGAAAACAGAAACATTATTCCAACTGTGAAATTTGGCAAACTATCGGTGATGGTATGCGGCTTCATTTCAAGTAAAGGAGTCGGTGATTTGGCTTTTGTTGAGAACACGATGGATACACAACAATATTAAAATATTTTAAAATGCGATTTAATCAACAGTGCTAGTAAATTTGGGCTAATAGACGGCAATCAACCTCTGTTTAAATTTTATCAGGACAACGATCCAAAACATAATGCATATATCGTAAGGACCTGGCTTCTTTATAATTGTAAAAAAGTGTTTGATGCACCAGCCCAAAGCCCAGATATGAACCCTATTAAAAGTTTGTGGGTATATTTAAAAAAAAAGTGGCCAAAAGACATCCAACAAACCGTGAACAACTGAAATCTTATGTATTAGAAGAATGGAACAAAATTAGTGATACATACGACATGCAGAATTTAACTTATTCAATGAAAAGAAGATTAAAAGCCGTTGGAGATTCTAAAGGTGGTCATACGAAGTATTGAAATTGTTTTAGTATTAATATTTTTCTAATTTTAATAACGCAATTGATATAGTGTAAACAATTACTCGACAGTTAAATTTTCGGATTTATTTTATTTTTGTTATATTTTCTTTGGTTTTTTGTTATAATTGCACTGAATTTGTTTGTATTGGTATGTAAACACATGAATTAAATAAAATATGTAAAAAAATAACCAAAAAATATAAAGTCCTACTATTTCTCGAAAGACTAAAATAAAAATAAGGATTTTTTCATAGTGTAAACAATTTCTTGACATACTGTATATTGTTATAGTTAGTTATATTCTAGTTTGTTGTGAATAGTTTTAAACAAACCATATATTGCCAAATTTTAACTAGTTTCTAGTTTAACATTTCCTGAGTAGTTGGCAAATAGTCATGTTTTAATTAGTTTAAAACTTGTTATATCAAACCAATGATTCAACCAGTTCTTTATTTGGCACTTTTTCTTCTGAATTTGGAGCTTCAGGCTAAGCGACTATTTAGAAAAATTCAATAAAAATTTACGTAGTGTTTTATTATTTCATAGAAAAGTAAATGTTTTAAGGTTCATAAAGTACATGAGTATAATGAAAGAAACATTTTAATTATAATACTAATTGTATTTTTACAAAAAGTTTAATGAACGTTTTAATTTTTGTCGTCTGCATTTTACATAGAGTTTTATTATTACATATAAAAGTGAATTTTTTAAAGTTCATAAGGTACATGAGCTCAACTAGCAGAAAACTATATATTTACAAATATACAAAAATCGCAAAACTGTTTTTGTTGGCACAGCGATGATATTATTTCGAATTTTGAAAGTGAAAGTTCTAATAAAAATTATTACAATAGTAATAGAAAAATTGTTAAAATATGATGTTAAAAATTCTGGAATATTTTACTTTTAGCAAAAATTAATTTTGTTCACCTTTTTTTTATAGAACAAATGTATTTAGGGCTTTTAATTCCAAATCTGAAAAATTAACGGCAGCTGTCATCTGGCTTAGAAGTTAAGGGGGTCTAACGTTGTAAAAATTGGCCTGAAATCTTGTGATTTTTTTTATCTTCCTACAAAACTAGTTATTATGGGTACCGAAAGAATTGCATCTAAAAAGAGTATAATTAAAAACTTTTAGAAAAATTTCATGTATTGTTTACCAATTAGTGCTCGATAGATCTGCTAGAAATCTTTAAGCCGTTAAAGGTAAGTATAATTTCGTCGCTGAAAATATTGTTAAGGTTTTTCTACGCAGTCGCCATCAAAATGTAATTTTACATGCTTAATATGCTTAATATGGAAGGCGACGCATTTGAAGGTAAAAAGCAAATTTAAACTTACGTAAATATCTATATTATCTGCTAGTATTTTTGAGTCAACGATACTTAATTTTTCTTCTGATTGAATAGGAAAAAGTTATGTTATTGGGATAAGCGAACTGTCCTGCCTCATGAACTTCTCGATTAAAATTTTCTGTTCTGCAATTGCACCAATCACTACTGTGGTTTGGTTCTGTAGACTATCTAAAAAATCCCTTTTTTTATAATGCTCTTGATAAAATTATAATTTCATACCTTCCAGCTCAGACAGATTATTTTTATTTCCTCCGAACAGATGAAATGTGTGTCGCCTTTATTTTTTTTTTTTTTTTTTGTTTTGCCAGCCCTTGGAATTTTAGTCTTTGTGTGCGGTCCATTTTTAACTCATTTATAAAATGGAAGAATGCAAGTTAAAAATAAAAGAAAACAACGTTAGAAAAATTTTATAATTGAAAATATCGTAATTTCGCAATTTTGGTGGCTGCAAATAATTTAATGCGAAAGTTCAGAGTTGCGTATTAAGCGACATCACTTTAAATGTAGTACTGTTTTTAAAAAGTACGTTTTATAATTTTCTACTATTTAAAGCTGTGTGATTTGCAATTTGCAGAAAAAAAACCGCAAAGATGGCTTACAGTAAGGTATTTATTAGGTTTTTTGTTAAACTTTTCATTTTGTTTTTACTTTTGACAGTTTTTTTGCTCAAAATTGCTCTTTTTTCGTCTGCAGCGCATAATAACTTGCGCTGCAAATTATTTATGACGACTCAGCTCATCTGCTATGCCATGCGAAGCTAATTGGATTATTTGCTTGTATTTTGACATTGAAGTGCTACAGCAGACCATTCTAAACGTTTTTCCTTTGCAATTTTCTGGAGCAAGTAAGAGGTAAATGACTATATTTGTTATATTGTAAATTAATATGTAGAAATACTTACAATCCTATACTTATTGCCTGTGTTGCTTATAATTGTTACTAGCTGATATACCCGGTGTTACTCGAGAGTAATTTATATAAACTATTTAACCTACACTTTTCGATTAAATTTTTTTCAAAATCTGAAATAATGAAAAACATGTTGAATTTTATTTGTAAGCTACCGTTAGAAAGGTAATTGAACGAACATTAATCCAAAAAAGTTTTGGAAAATTTTTGTTGTTGGTGGTTCCATCTCTTGCGGTGAGCTAATTGAATTCAAAGAAGGGGTACGGAAAATATATTCAAAAAATTAAAAAGAATTTTTATATTTACTTAATCTTAAAGCAAGCCCAATTACCTTTTCAACAAAATATAAATTATGGTGGGACTCAATGCGTCCTTGAGGTATGGACATTTTAACGTCTAAACAAAGATTAATATTAAAAAACATATAGAACTTTTTAACAAAAAAAATTTTAATGAAATATATTAAAAACAGCGGAGTTTTTGGCATTAAAAGTAACTTTGATAATAACTTTGATTTTCATATAATTTTTTTCTGATTATTAGCTATCAATGTTTTATGAAAATTCGTTGCGCTAAAAATGATTGTACCTACTAAAATTTCTATTAGCTGCGTTTTTTCATTGAAGATCAGGATGATATAATCGCGTTTACAAGCAAAGCAAAAACAGCAAAAAATCCAGCAAGTGGGCTGGACATTTAAATTGATCCAATTCTATGGTTTTAAGTGTTGATGACGCTAGATGACGCTTCAACTGAAAAAACTGGCAGTACTGCATTATTTTACTTTTTAAAAGTTTGGTAGCAATAGCATTTTCGCAAAATATTTCGCAAAACTTATCTGCTAGCTGCATAAGAACATCAGATATTCTTCTGTAAGCAGAAAATAGCGCCACCTGTCTGTAATCCCGAACGTGAAGGGTTCAATTTGAAGAAACTTTTTAAGTTTGGTGTATAGCTTGTACCCACAGTTCTTACAAATGTGGCGCCATCTATCTGTGAATTTAACACACAGATCAAAACTAGTTAAATAATTGTGCTGACCAGATGCGCATATGTTTTATTATATCGCCATATTGCTGAAACTGATTACATAAAAATATTAACTTTTACAGAATTCTTATTCACAGTCATCTTTTCAATAAAATTGTGATATATATACAACATTTAAAGTACCATTGATAAAGAACTAAGTGACAACGGTGACACAATAGTGAGAAAAATACAGCCATCACAACAAAACAAATTCTACAGAAGGGGGCAATGGGGAGGGGGAGGCAAAAAACTAAGTAGATTACTATAAGGAAGATTTTATATAATCCAAAATATTCGTAATTTCTCTAAACACACAACTGCGTTCTTAGAGATAAATTGGGAAGTTCAATCTGTAAAGAGAATTTTAAAACGAAATTAAGTTTTATTAATAGTCTGGTATGCAAAAATAGATTTTTAGCCATAACTTTTGATTGGAAAGAGATAAAGAGAAGAGAAAGGTAATTAAACGAACTTTAATCCAAAACAGTTTTGGAAAATTTTTGTTGGTGGTTTTTTTATTTTTGTGACTTGACTTCTTTGTAAAAAATAAAAAGACATTTTGGGAAAAAAATTTCGCGAAAAAAATCAAAGGGATGACAAAAACATTAAAATTATTTTTGCGCTTAGCTGGAAAAATTTTTGCAAATAAATGCTATATCATATGAAAGGTAGCCAGATGAGCAATTTTTAATTGATTTAATTTTTACAACAAAAACAATTTTTGAGTCATTTTTTGAGTAAAAAGCCAATATTTTGGAATCTTTTTTGACATAATTATAAACCCTAGTTACATCGGCTTAATGGTACAGCTAAAACTATTTTTGTGAAGAGATTTTATTGAACTTTTGAACAAAAAAAAAAATTAATGAAATATATTAATGAAAAGCGGAGATATTTGCATCGAAAAACCAAACTTTGATTTTCATGTCGTTTTTTTCTCATTCTTAGGCAACGATGTTTTATGAAAAAGTCGTTATACTGAAAATTTCTCCAATTTTGAAGATATGTGCATGTTTTTGATGTCAAAATAACAGAATTTTTTTAAAATTAAATATAAAAAAATCTCCGATAGTAAAAAGTTTTATAATAACAAAATCACCGTTAGTTGAAAAATTTTAAAGGGGGCGTGGCAAAAACTAAGTATGTAACATTTTAAGTTGGAACGCACTTAATATGTATACCTAGTTTGAGCAAAATCCGTTGAGCCGTTTAGATTTGTATAAAGGCAAAACAAACAAACAAACAAACAGAAAATGAGTTTTATTACTATAGATAGTCAATTGTATGAAAAAATAGATTTTTAGCCATAACTTTTGATTGGAAAGAGATATTGGGGTTATTTTTTCACATAAATTATTTTTGAGACTTGACTTTTTTGTAAAAAATATAAAAACAACATTTTGGAAAAAATCAAAGGGGTACCCTTGTTGTTTTGATGACAAAAACAGTAAAATAATTTTTGCGCTTAGCTGGAAGAATTTTTGCAAATAAATGCTATGTCATATGAAAGGTAGCCAGATGTGCAATTTTTAATTGATTTAATTTTTACAACAAAAACAATTTTTGAGTCATTTTTTGAGTAAAAAACCAATATTTTTGAATCTTTTTTTGACATAATTATAAACCCTAGTTACATCAGCTTAATGGTACAGCTAAAACTATTTTTGTGAAGAGATTTTATTGAACTTTGGAACAAAAAAAAAGTTAATGAAATATATTAATGGAAAGCGGAGATATTTGCATCGAAAAACCAAACTTTGATTTTCATGTCGTTTTTTTCTCATTCTTAGGTAATGATTTTTAATGAAAAATTCATTGTACTAAAAATTTCTACAATTTTGAATATGTGTATGATGTATGTATGATGTCAAAATAACAAAATTTTCTTAAAATTAAATCAAAAAAATTCTTCGATCCTAAGAACTAATATAATAACAAAATTACCGTTAGCTGAAAAATTTCTAAGGGGGCATGGCAAAAACTAAGTATATAAAATTTTAAGATGGGATGAACTTAATATGTATACCTAGTTTGAGCAAAATCCGTTGAGCCGTTTAGATTTGTATAAAGGCCAAACAAACAAACAATTAAACATAAAATGAGTTTTATTACAATAGATTGATATATAATAAAAAATTAACTTCAACACGGTGACACATACAAAAAAACGGATTAAAAGTGGCATTAAGTTGCGTTTTTCTAGTTTTACTTGTATGGAAAAATCTGTTTTTTTGTTGCGTGCAGTTGTGTTTTACAAAAAGCTGCTTTTTCTACACCATGAACGGACTATTGCAGTGCATTTCTACTGCATGAAAGAACGGAGATTCTTTCGTTCGTTCAAGCAATGGACACACTTTGTCTATGACTACGTTTGCATGGCGATTTAAGCTGGGGTTACTCGAGAATAACTCGCCATGGAAAAGCGAGTTGAGTTGAATTTCGTTAAATCCACGAAACTTGTTAGATTTAACTGATTTAAATTGTGTGAGTTCAGCAGGTGCATACATTATTTCCGCCGAGAAATGTATTTTACTAAAAAACATGGCAAATAACTAAACGAAAATATGAAATCGACGATTAAAGCATAGTTTTTGAGCAAAATATTGCCATTGATTAATAATTGCAGTTTTTTTTTATAAATTACGACGTTAAAACACAAAATTACATTAAGATAACAGTTCATCAATTTTAAAAAAACTATCAATGACCAATTCACCAATATGGGGTTTCGCATGTACCAAAATGTTTGACGAAATGTTGTATGAAAAGCCGGAGTGAAAGCTAAAGTGACAATTTGACAAGCGTTCGAACGATCCAACTCGAGAAACGGCATCAATAATTGAAAACTCTCAAGCAGAACACTTCGACGCTAAAGCAGTAATAGAGCAGTAATTTTCCACAGCAGTGTTTTTATTTTTACGCGAATTTTTTTATCTTTACCTAAAATCGTGCTGACATGGAGTATATAAAGTGAAAAATATAAAAATAATTGTAATAAATACTATTTTCACTAGATGTTAACTCTTCGACAGCTAAAAAATAATAAAGTATGTCCGACATGTGTGATGTGTGTAGGGGCACCGAAAAAAGTCCCGTTATTTTATCGAACTACATGTACATCCGACACGTAGTATCGTTTGAGAGGACCTAAACTCAACACAACATGTTGTCAGCCAGCTTTATCGAGCGTTCGAACGATTAAATACGAGGCTTGTCCTACAATTCGTGACAACATGGAGGACCATGTGAACCCCTCCATTTACAAGTGGTACTCTAAATATCAATACGAAAACGATTAAAGAATACTTACTACTCTTGTGTATTGTCGCAGTGCAACCCTAACAAAAGGGTTTATCACTGAACCTGATATCACCAACCATGAAAAAGATAAATTATTGAAAAGTTGCAGAAATACAATGTTTATCAAGGAAGATAAAAATAACATAAAACGAGTTGTCTTTTCTTTTGATAAAAAATAAAAAAGAAAATTTTCCAGAAAAAGGGCAGCCAGTGCTAGGCTTGGGCATTTTAGTTCACTAAAAAGATCGCTCTTTTTAGTTCAGTTGAGTTTAATGAACTAGTTCTTTCATATAGTTCTTTTAGTTCATCTAGTTCGTTTGCTCTTTTAGTTCTTTTCGTGCACTCGTTCATGTTGTTAGTTCGTTAGGTCTTATACAGGGTAGCCCTTATTCGAAGCGCCCATCTGGCAACACTGTAACTTTCCGCAGTGATGCCAAATCGACTAATGACATACCGCGTTTGAAGCGTCATTCCAAGCAAATATTTACAATGGAACAGTACACGCCACGCGAACGCTCTAAAATTGTTGAAATTTACATTCAACAAAACAAGTCAATAGTGAAAACTCAACGTGCTTTCAAAAAAATAAACGAAAAAAATGAACGGAACGGTAGACAAACAAAATTGACGTATTTATGCCACTGAAAATCCACAAGAGATTCAAGAGGTACCTCTTCACGATGCAAAAGTCACTGTGTAGCGGCGTTTGTGCTAAAATGCTCATTGGGCCGTTCTTTTTCGAAGATGATAATGGCCACAGAGTTACTGTCAATCAGGAGCGTTATCGCGATATGATAAACAATTTTTTCATGCCAATCGTTCGTCAAAAGCGTATCAGGCACTACTGGTTTCAACAAGACGGCGCGCCACCACACACAAGCCGCACTACAATCGATTTTTTGAAGCAATTGTTCCCTGGCCGTTTGACCAGATTTAACGCCTCCAGACTTCTTTTTGTGGGGTTATTTGAAATCAAAGGCTTACGTCAACAAGCCAAAGACCCTAGAAGAGCTGAAAACCAACATCCGTCAAGAAATAATCGCCATTCCCATCGAAATGTTGAAGAAAACCATTGAAAATGCTGCAAAACGGGCACAATATGTCGTAGAGGCCAATGGCGACCATTTACGAGATATCATATTCAATAAATATTGTAAGCAAATCTACTTGAACCCAAATAAATGATATTCATGACGAACAGACAAAAAGTTGTGGTTTCTTTGATTTATTTAAAAATAAAATGGGCGCTTCGAATATGGGTAGCCCTGTAGTTCGTTAGGTGTTTTAGATCGTTACGTATGTTAGCTCGTTGTATTTCTTAGTTCAATAGGTCTTTTAGTTTGTTTTGTTTGCTCGTTCATGATCAGATCTATAAAATGACCGAATCAATCATTAACTGCGGACATAAAAGAAATTTACATAAAAATACTACGTATGGGGCATTCTACACAATATTTGCCACAAAAATTTGTTTTTGCAACAATTTTTTTTTACCGTTCATTAGTGAAAAACTGTATCAGCACGGAATCAAACCATTGTTGAGTTAAACCAAATTTTTTTCTAGTTCATTTCAATCTGACTCGCTGCAAAATCGATTGAACTAAAAGAACTAAAAGAACGAGAATCAACGAACTAGTTCACATAGTTCATGAGTGCGAATAGTTCAATTGAACTAGTTCGTTCGTGAACTACCCAAGCCTAGCCAGTGCTTGTAAAGGTTCTTCCCTGCATGTTATTGAGAAACGCAGTTTCGCTGCCAGTGCGAGCATCCTACTCAACAGGTTATTGTTGGATCAGCAGAGAATGCTTTGCCAGTTGCACGGGTTTTTGCAGTTTTCGGCGATAATTAAAGCATTGAGAGCAACAAGACCCAAGGAGCTGCACATTGCCACTAGTCACTTCCAAAGAATCAAGAAATACTCAAAATTCATTCCGCAAGTTCGTGATAGCTTGACCGCCACTAAGGGCTAGTTTTCCAGTACGAGTTTAAAGTCTAGTCAAATTAAACCGAGCTTAACTCGCCAAAATTGGACGTTTAAACTAGGTTTAGGCATAAAAGGAACACATTATAAACCAAACCCTCAAAACGTGTTTTGAGCATTTATCGCGTTTAAGAGCCACCTTAATACACCTCACGGCGCGTTTTATTATAAAACACCATTAAAACACTGTAAAGGTCGAAACATATCATGGTAACAATGAAAGGTAATGCTGTGTGTACTATAGTATACATATTATTTAACTATTTCATTTACATTAATGTTTTTCATTTCAAAACAAGCTATAAATACTTTTCTTAAAATAAGTAATAATATAAAAACCTCTACTGTAAGAATTTTCGAGAACATGCACAATAATATTCAAACAATAAGAACATATGTTCATACTAAGCACTACTATCTATCTCATTCGCACACATGTACCCATATGGCTGAATACAAAACATATATTATATTATACTTTTTACTCCTACACAAATATGTTAACATATGATTATGTTTACGTTATCTATTAATATAAGTCTACTCACTCACACATATTAAACTATTAATACTAATTTACAAATATGTATTACGATATTCTACTATTCCTTTTACACTAAAGAACATATGATTCTATTTACATTCTAAACTACACAAATAATTGTTAACTAGTTTTAAGGCAAAATACCGTTATGCTTACTATAAAAGGATGAACATATTTGAAAATAAAGCAATTAGTTTTGAGCTCCAAAAAAGCTGCCAACTATTCATTTAATAGCCTGATTGCACTTACACTAGTGACGGCTCAAAAAAAAAAATAATAAAAACCATTTTTCTTGCCAGTGGCGAATATACGCCGGCATAACACAATAGGCAGGACCTTAATCAATTTAAAAATTCATAAAAATTGCTACACACCACATGGCGATCCTGCCACCACGCTTACCAATTAATCCAAAGGTGGATAAACAAAGGACACGACGCGGAGGACAACTTGTCAAAACCAGGCGACGACTGGCAAGCCTTAAGCGGATGGCCAACAGCGACCCTCCACCGCATTGGAAAGTAGCCACCGAAATCTGGCTACAAATAGAGAATAAAGAACGACAAATGGAAAGCCGCAGCCACAGAAACAAGAAATGTAACGAATAATATTTCTTTTTCTCACTTTTTCGTTTTTACCGAATTTATAAATTTTATTATACATGATGAACTTTTACAAAAAAAAAATTTAATAAAAATTGAAAACATTTATTTACACTATATTTCTTTAAGTTAACCATTTTATAAAATTCATAACACTTGACTTTTCTTCTGCCTTCTATGCATCCTTTTTTGTCCTTTCTGCATAAATATCGATTTCGCTCACTCGCGCACAATTTTAATATTCCACTTTTTGAATATTTTACATGAATTTATTATATTACACTTTTTCATATAATTCCAAAATTAAATTTTTTTAAATACATTCTTTTATTGTAATCGCGCACAATACATTAAAAATTTTCACTATTCTAATAATAAGATAGGTTGTTGCTTTTCAAATATGCATATAATTATTAATTTTTGCTCTACTATTACGTTATCTGAGCAACACTTTGGTATTTACAATTTTTTACACACATACACTTGTACAAGTAATACTTAATCAAAACAAAAACTTTTCGCAAAAAAAAAATACAATAACCTCGACACGGAACGTAGCTTTTATTATAATCGAATATACAATACTAATTACTCATTAATTAAAATACACTTTAAAATATGGCCACAATTTAATTTAACACAATTATCAATTTTTTTCACACACGACTTAGTAAGCGAACGTAAACAACCGACCGACATTTTACTTTAACTATGTATATTGGTTTTTTGACGTTTCTTCTTTCGTTAAAACTTGACGAACACTTGTTGCGCCACCTGCACTTTCAACTTGTAATGAAAAGCTTAATGTAGAACATTCTTATAGCACAGGGTGTTCGGAAATATTAAAATTTTAGGTATAAAGTACTAAACAATACGGGTATTAAGGTTAAATGGAAAATCTCCAAGAAAGCATTAAATTTTTAGAAAATTAAAACTAAATATAAACAAAAGTAAAAATAGAGAATATACTGAACAGTATATTGAAGAGAAATTAAAAACTTTAGACTGTCTAAAAAACAAAGTAAATATTGAACAATCGATAGATGAAAATCATGAGATTTTAAAAGAAACATTTGATAACCTCTATCAAGATTTAAATACAATTTTGAAAAATTTATAAATTAAACAAAAACCAGAAACAAAAGAAAAAGCAATATGGCTAGTTTTGATATCAATGTTGTGGGAAAAAACCTACAAATTTTCAAAGGACAATTTATTAATTTGGAAGATTTTATATCGCAAGCAGAATTGCTTCACGATATTTTAAAAGATGAAGATAAAGCTCTTTTCATTAAATACGTATATAATTTCAAACTTACTGCTCAAGTGCGTAGTATAATAGGTAGAACTAATAGAACTTCGACATTTACTGAATAAAAAAATCATTGGAAAATGCTTACCCCAATCCGAAAACGTTACAACAAGTTTTAAGTGAAATCGGTTTAATTAAACAAAACAATAAAAGTATAACTGAATTCAGAGAAAAAAAATTTCAGAACTTTCTGAAGAGTTAAGAACCTTCGAAATTAAATCTTTAACTAATCCCACGCAAGCCGCAAAAGATGCAATTTACAAGGTTAACGAAAGCATGGCATTGAATGTTTTCATGAAAGGTGTTAATTTGGAATACCAAACTATTTTGTTAGCAAATGCACCTAAAACATACAATGAAGCGGTAGAGCGATGCATCACTGCAGAACAAAGTTTAAAGACAAATAAATCCAATATTTTCCAAGTTAGAAACAGAAATACTTACAGAGAAAATTACAATATATTCGACGACGTTAGAAATAGCTACATTCCACAAAACAATAATAGAAATAATAACAATTTTATGAATACAAGATTCAATACAAACAATACAAATAATACAAATAGAAACTTTAACAGAAACAATTTTGCAAACAATAATAATAATAGAAATTTTAATGGAAACCAAAAATACAAACGACGATTTGAAATTTCTCATTGATACTGGAGCGGATATCTCCATATGTAAAATTATATATATAGATCACATTAACACACAGAATATTTCGACAATAACGGGTATTACAAATGAGGAAATTGAATGCATTGGTACAAAAAATTTAAATTTAATAGTGGACGATGAAGATATAGAACATAATTTTTATTTCGTAGAAAACAATTTTCCAATTGCCACTGATGGCATTATAGGACGCGATTTTTTAGAGAAGTATATGGCAAAAATTGACTTTGAAACATATACTTTAACATTAATCATAAATGATAAAGAAATAATTTTACCAATAATTTTAAATAGTTGTAGTAGAACAAATATTGTGATTCATGCTCGTTCAGAATCTATAGTTCCAATAAATATTAAAGTCAATGAAGATAGTATTATTTTAAATAAAGAAATAGAAAACGGAGTATTTTTAGGTAATAGCTTGATACCAGCAAATGGCACTGTTCACGTTAAGATTCTAAATACGAATAGTAACAATGTTGTACTGAAAAATCTTGATTTTGAAACTCAAACACTAAAAAACTATAATATATTTGCCTGTCAATCAATAATAAGACTGACAAAAATAGACTAGATACGTTACTAAAAACTTTAGACATTGGTTGTAACGACCCAGATGCCAATACATCAATAATAAACATTAACATTATACAAAAATACAGTGACATTTTTCATCTCCCTGGAGAACACTTAAATACAAATAATTTTACACGCAGACAATACAAACAACAGATTCGACCCCGGTATACATTAAAAATTACAGACTTCCACAAACACAGTTAACAGAGATTAATGAACAGGTTGACCAACTTTTATCAGACAACATAATCGAACATTCAGTAAGCCCCTACAACTCACCATTACTAGTAGTTCCCAAAAAGTCAACAGATGACAGCAAAAATGGCAACTTGTAGTAGACTTTCGCAAATTAAATGAAAAAATTGTAAACGATAAATTCCCATCATAACGACAATTTAATAAAAGTTTTTGACAGATTAAGAAAATATAATATAAAATTAAATTCACATAAATGTTTGTTTTTAAAGCCAGAAGTCAGTTACTTTGGGTATCTTATAACGGCCAATGGTATAAAAACTGACCCGTCTAAAAATAAAATTATAAAAGAATATCCAATACCAAAAAACGCGGACGAAGTACGAAGATTTGTTGCTTTCTGCAACTACTACCGTCGATTTATTCCAGATATTGCTAAAAATTTAAACTTATTGTAAAAGAAGAACACAAAATTTGACTGGAATGAAAATTGCCAAAACTCTTTTGAAGAGCTAAAAACAAAACTTTTAAACCCACCGATACTGCAATATCCCGATTTCAATAAACCCTTCATACTCACCACAGATGCTTCTAATTACTCTTGGTGCAGTCCTATCGCAAGGCGAAGTAGGCTCAGACTTACCAATTTCGTACGCAAGCAAATCTCTTGCAAAACATGACCTAAACAAGCCAATTATTGAGAAAAAGCTCTTAGCTATACATTGGGCAATCAATTTTTTCAGACCCTACCTCTACGATAGAAAATTTTCGGTTCTAACAGACCACCGCCCGCTAGTGTCTCATTTCTCTCATAAAATCCTTCTTCTAAAATGACATGCATAAGATTAGATCTTAGCAATTATGATTTCAATATTATTTATAAAAGGGTAAATAAATATTATTTATAAAATATTATTTTTAAAAGGGTAAAATGAACACCAATGCAGACGCATTGTCAAGAATAATTTTAAATAGTGATTCTCTAAAAGCTATGATTCCAACCGGAATGGAAGATAGCAAACAAAATATATTAGCAATTACAAGAAGAATGAACACAGATAAACATACAAAAAACACTGATTTAAACAAAAGAGAATGTAATGCCAGCGAAAAGCCCGCAAAACTTTTTGTTAGGGATTGTACATCCATAACAGATATAAAAAAAATTAAAAAATTAAGGTTCATTACAGAAAGAAAGTTTAAGGATACCAAAATTGAAATACATGATAAGAAGGTAATTATACGATGTAGTGATAATCCACGGTTCACACCGCTGACTTTGGAGAAGCTTTCATCAAAAATGTATAATGTAGGAATAGAAGAATTAGCGCTAAAGTGAAATGATTATATATTTAAAACCATTCAAAAGGATAAGTTCGAAGATATTTTTAATAACATAAAAAGAACAAACGAAAACTTAAAAATTTTAATTTATAATGAACCACAAAGAAAAGTCGACAAAATAAAACAAAACAAAATAATCGAAGAATACCACAATTCGACACACGGAGGTCATCTTGGTATAAGAAAAACAATAATGAAACTAAAACAAAAATACATATGGAAAAATATGAGCAAAATGATAAAAAAGTTCATTCTCAATTGGTAACAATTGCAAAATTAATAAACAAACTAAACATACAAAAGAAAATTTAACAATGACAGACACACCAAGTACCAGCTTTGAAGTAATTCCTATCGACACAGTAGGTCCCCTACGCTTATCCAACAATTACAGATACATGCTAACGATGCAGTGCGACTTAACAAAGTACGTAATAGCATGTCCAATGGAGACAAAAGACGCGAAAACTGTTGCTAAAATACTTGTTGAAAACGTAATTTTAATATACGGTCACTTTAAAATTTTAAAATCGGATAGAGGTACAGAATTCCTCAATGAATTAATGTCAAAATTATGCAATTTATTAGATATTAAACAAATTTTTAGCACTCCATATCACCATGAGACTCTAGGCTCGATTGAAAGAAACCATCGAGTATTAAATAAATATTTGTTAAACTTTTGTAAAAATTAAGAATGGACCAATGGATCCCATACTTCACTTTTTCATATAACACAACACCTCATGTTGATACAAATTATACACCGTTTGAGCTAATTTTTGGAAAACTTGCAAATCTTCGAAATGATAATCGTTTCGAATCAATAGTATATAATACAGACAATTACGCACAAGAACTGAAACATAGATTAAAATATTCTTTACAAAAAGCAAACGAATTAATAAATATTGCAAAAATGAATAGAATAAAAAAAGATAAAAATATAAATCCGTTAAATTTAAATATTTGAGATAAAGATTTAATAAAAAGGATGAATAGAAGAAAAAATCAATCTCCTTATATTGATCCATTCATAATTATAAACAAAAAAGGAGTAAATTCAATAGTAAATTTAATTGGAACACTTAAAGAATACCATAACAATATGTTAAAGAAATATTTGTAAAAATTATATCTTTTTATTTAAAAATTTAAATCTTGTAAATATATGAAATATATTAAAATATTGTATAAGTTAAAACAAAAAAAAAAATTTAATTTTTCATAAATTTCAAAATAATTTTTTTTTTCTTAAGGGTGAGGGTGCAGTATACCTTTACATATTAGTTAACTATTTTATTTACATTAATGTTTTTCATTTTAAAACGAGCTATAAATACTTTTCTTAAAATAAGTAATAATATAAAAACCTCTACTGTAAGAATTTTCGAGAACATGCACAATAATATTCAAACAATAAGAACATATGTTCATACTAAGCACTACTATCTATCTCATTCGCACACATGTACCCATATGACTGAATACAAAACATATATTATATTATACTTTTTACTCCTACACAAATATGTTAAGATATGATTATGTTTACGTTTTCTATTAATATAAGTCTACTCACTCACACATATTAAACTATTAATACTAATTTACAAATATGTATTACGATATTCTACTATTCCTTTTACACTAAAGAACATATGATTCTATTTACATTCTAAACTACACAAACAATTGTTAACTAGTTTTAAGGCAAAATACCGTTATGCTTACTATAAAAGGATGAACATATTTGAAAATAAAGCAATTAGTTTTGAGCTCCAAAAAAGCTGCCAACTATTCATTTAATAGCCTGATTGCACTTGCACTAGTGACGGCTCAAAAAAAATAATAATAAAAACCATTTTTCTTGCCAGTGGCGAATATACGCCGGGATAACACTATTAGGCAGGACTTTAATCAATTTAAAAATTAATAAAAATTGCTACACGCCACAGTACAACCCAAAAGCAAATAAAAACAAACAAATAATATTAACAAACAGACCAACCTAGTCACAAGCAAGGTCATCAACGTGTACAAACCTTGAAACACTGAGCACATGTGAGTGCAATATGATCAAGCTGAGTAGTGCAACATAAGTTAAAACAATAAAACAGCATGAACGTAAACAATAAAAGAAATAGTGATTATTAATGAATCACGAAAGCTGGCTAAGCGCAAGCAGCCACTTCTAGTATTAACAAAGAGCTGATCTTATTGTAACTTGCACATGTGGGTCATTCCATGTGACCAAATATTTAGTATTGCATTTTCGCGGAAGACACAAAATGCAAGTCTGCATATTTGGTTACATCAATTAATGATTGGTCTAATTAAATATGTTGGAAATGTGACTAGAAAATGGGTGTGTCTTAGAATTGTAGCAAATTGTTACAAAAGAAAATGAAATTTAAAAATAAATAATGATTATACACATGTAAGTCATACCGGCAGCGTTGCCTTCTTTTTTTATATTCACAAATCGGCCTTGTGGCCTTTGTACACAGCGCGGCTCGCTTAAAAGCCAAAACCTTTTCTTTCGAATATTTAGTTAGGATTCTTAAATATTTTTAAACACAGTTGCAAACGTAACAGTAACAACACCTCAAGCTGTCAAAACTTAATTTTGTTCACGAAAATCAGCAAAATAAAAGCAAAAATGAAACTATAAGAAAACATAAACGCCAAACTAAAACGTGAAAAAGGCGGTGTAAACAGTCGTGTTTTGAGATAAAACACAATAGCGATAAAAAGTATTTTGGTTTCGGTATAAATGCATTATAAGGAAGATAAATAATTGTCTCCACCACCATCGGGACTACATCTGAAAAAATTAAAAACAGGTCTGCCTTGCTTTCAAAAAGTAAGTCAAGCGAATCTCTGTTGAAAATAGATGAGCGCTCGAAGTTGTGTGGGCTTCATTCGTATGTTGTCAGGATTTGTTCATAATATAATTATTATCTTGGAGTCGTAAACTTTCAGTAATAAAGATGGTTCGCCATGTTACTATGGTCGTGACGAACGCAAGGACTATTGGTGGATTGAGTACTTTCAAAACTTTAAACTATTCCAAAAACTGCCTAGCTCCAACTGGCTGTGAAACTGGTTGATTTTAACAATATGTAATATAGTTTGGTTTTGGTTCGTGTTACAACTGGTTTATTGTGACTTGACATCAACTAGTTGGATTTAAAATATTTTTGCAATTAGTAAATCGTGGCAAAATATAAACTATGTAGTTTGTTTTAACTAGTATCAAGACTAATCATTTTTTTACTGCTGATTAGTCTAACACTGCAGGGACAGTACAAAAACAGAAGACTTTATAAAATTTATTTTAACAATCTACTAATTTTATACATTAACTAACGTATACCCGGTGTTTCTCGGGAAGTTATATATATATATATAAATTTTAATTGACACTTATCAATTTAATGTTTTTTAAAATCCCGAATACTGAAAAAATGTAATCAAGTTACCAAATTGACCCCCTCACCCGAATAGCAGCACCTTGTCGTTGGTGTGGGGGCTTAAGTTGCGAAGCAATGGGCTAGGATGGCGGAAGCGCAAGCTTCTGGTAGGGTCACCCATGCCATACAGGCCATTGTGGAGCAATGACTAAGAGCTATTCATTCATACCTATCCCCTCCCCCTTACTTACCATACCCCTCCTACTCATCCTACCCATGCTCCTTCTCCTACCCCTCTCCCAGCCCCTCCCATGGGCCGAATCAAGGTGTCATGCGACCCGTGCCGAGGGTTTACTAGGCTGGAGGCCCATCAAAAATAGTCCAGTCTTAAACGGAGCGTATCGGATACCTGGCGACCTCCGATACTATTTAGCCTTGCCCGCACACAGGGACCTCTGTGGGGGCCGACTGTCCATTGTCCCATACTCGTGGGAACTACATGGAAGTCAACAAAATAAATAAAAAACCAAGTGAGCCCGGTACTCCAAAAAAACCGGAAGGGAGCTCAGCTTCCGTCGCCGCCAAAATGGTGGCTCAAGCCAAGGCGTCAAGCTACGGCACAAATAAGGTGGAGTCTGAACCGCCAATAAAACAGACAAGCACACCGAGAGCTAGGAAATCGGTCAATAAGGCAGCTTCTGGAGCAGTGTGCGATGGTCCGAGCACTTCGGCACAAGCCAAGGCCAGAACTAGTTCAGGCAGTGGCTCGTCGGGTGTGAAGGCACAAACTGCACACGGTCACAGACTGGCAGCTGATCAGTTTCCAGGTTCAACCGGTAAACACAAACGGGTTCGCCCATCAAAACAGGCCTGGTACGATAAATGTGCCAAAGCAAAAATGCTGAAGGGCCAGGCAGAGAAAGCAGGGTCTCCTCAAAAGGCCGAGTCTGCTCTTGCTTTCAAGAGGCAGAGGTCGACTGAGGACATGCCTGCCGCAAAAAGGCCAAAGAAGGTCATAAAAGGCACCGATGCCAGGTCATACTGTGATGTGGCCAAAGGGCAGGGCAGGGTGCTGGGTGTCATTGACACACAGAGGGGGGACGGGGCACTTCCCCGAGACAAATGGAGGTGGGTGGAGGCCGCACTGGTCTGCACCTATTTCCAGGTCTTGGAGGAGAACCCTGGTCCCCCGCCTCGGTGTCGGGACGCTGGGTGGCAAAACTCGGGCCACATAAAGCTAATCGTCTGTGACGATGATAGGTCTGCTGTGTTGTACAAAGCGGCCATTAGCAAAGTCGGCGAGGTTTGGCCTGGGGCCAAGCTGAAGGCTGTAGAAAGAGACGAAATACCGGCTCGTCCAAGAGCAAGAGTGTGGCTTCCGGTCACCTGCTCAAAGCCGGATGAGATTTTAAAAATGTTCCAGGCTTGCAACCCGGACATGAATATGGAAGGCTGGGCGATCGGCAAGATAGAGGAGCCTGTAGGTCCCTCAAGGCAGGTTCTGCTGCTAATGACTGCCGAGTCGCTAAAGCCGCTAGAAGAGAGGAAGGGAGTCCTCTGGTATTCCTTCTTAAGGGTCTTCCTGAAGGTGTACGGCAAGGACAAGAAGTCCAGGGGCCCTACAACAGAAGCGCAGTCAAGCCAGGCTGTAGCGAAAGCTGTAGAGACCCCAGGCAGTACGCCAGCTTCGGATGCAGACGAGGTTATGTCGGAGGGCTCGGTTGGCCTCACCGGTGTGTCAGACCTCTATTGCGAGGATGAACTCTTGGCTGAAGAGTCATCTGAGGAAGAGGGGCCTGACGTAACGATGAAGGCCAGCCAAAAATCTGAAGCGGATGAAGGTGCTCCAGATTAACCTTCATCACTCCAAGCTCGCCTCGGCGAATCTCTTAGTCCACCTTAAAATTGGTGGATTCGACGTAGCCCTCATTCAAGAACCCTGGGTATGTGGTGGCAGGGTTTGCGGATTGAGGGCAGAGGGTTACAAGACGCTGGTAGCCAGTAATGAAGGTATGCCTAGAACATGCATTGTAGCTAAAAACACTATTAATATTTTCTTGCTTCACAGATACTGCGATAGAGATGTGGTTGCAGCCAGCCTCGAGTCAGGCAAGGATACGTACTGGTTGGTAGCAGCCTACTTCCCGCACGATGGAAGTCCGCCTCCAGACAATGTCAGGAAATTGGTGGATGACGCCAGTGACATCCGTCGAGGGGTCATTATATCGGCCGACGCTAACGCACACAACTCCGTGTGGGGCAGCACGGATACCAACGAAAGGGGTGAGTTACTTTTTGATTATCTATTAAGTACCAACCTGTGTATATGCAATAGGGGGGAAGAACCCACCTTTATTACAAAAAACAGAAGTGAAGTTCTGGACATAACATTAGTCTCAGACCATATATTCGACAAGATAGGTGGCTGGAGAGTGTCAAAAGAGCATTCCTACTCCGACCACCGATACATTGAGTATAATTTACACAATACGTCTTCAAAAATAATACCCCCGGCTAACATTCGAAAGACAAACTGGGGAGCATACAAAAGGGCTTTAGCAAAACATTTGCCATCAGGTCCTATAGATAAACCAAAATCGACAGCTGATCTTGATAAACTAGTCGATGTAGTAACCAAAGCAATGAATTGCTCTCTTGCTTCCTCTTGTCCTAAGAGGACTACAAGGGGGAAGCCAAAACCAAAGTGGTGGTCCGCCGTATTGGATGGACTGAGGACTGAATCTAGAAGGCTCTTTAACGCAGCTAAGCGCTCGAGAGCTGAGCTTGACTGGGCAGCCTATAAGGTATCCCTTAAAAATTTCAAAACTGAAACCAGAAAAGCCAAAAGATCCTCTTGGAAACGATTCTGTGAAGGAATCGAAGAAATCTCAGAGGCTTCTAGACTGCGCAAGATTCTCGCTAGCACACCATGCACACCCGGCTATCTCAAAAGGTCGAACGAAACATGGACAATGTCAGGTGAGGAGTCTCTTAACCTCCTACTAGATACGCACTTCCCTGGTAGTAGTGCGCCTCCTGGTGCACAACTGCCTAGTACTAGTCGTTCTACGCAGGACACCGAAGGCATAGTCTCAGACAGGAAACTAAAATGGGCGATAAACAGCTTCAAGCCCTATAAATCACCAGGGCCTGATGGTGTTTACCCTGTAGAAATAAAAGAAGCTTCGAAATATATTTTGCCTTGGCTTCGTATTATCTTTAATGGCTGCATAAGCCTCACTTATATTCCCAATGCTTGGAATAAGGCCAGAGTGGTCTTCATACCCAAAGCAGGGAAGACATCACATACCACCCCCAAAGATTTCAGACCTATAAGTCTAACGTCATTTCTGTTGAAGACGTTAGAACGGCTACTAGATCTATATTTACGGAACAGTATCGACCCTGCTCTCTTATCGGCATCACAGCATGCATATAGCAAGGGAAGGTCCGTGGAAACGGCTTTACACTCATTGGTCGGTACCATTGAAAGATCCTTCCTGCATAATGAATTCACTCTAGTTGCTTTCGTAGACATAGAGGGAGCATTTAATAATGTCACGCCACAATCTATACGACTAGAGTTGCGTAGGCTAGGTGTGAACAAAAGCATTACTGATCTTATAGATGAGCTGCTCAACTGTCGAGTAATCTTATCAGACCTAGGTGCGTACAGCGCTGTAAGATCGGTGACAAGAGGTACGCCACAGGGTGGTGTGCTATCTCCACTCCTCTGGAATCTGGTAGTGAACAATGTACTGCTGTCTCTAGAGAGGGAGGGCTGTGTTGTGGCAGCATACGCCGATGACCTAGCAATCGCAGTCAGAGGCAAATTTCCCACTACCATACGCGACGTCATGCAAAGAGCTCTTTGCAAACTCGAGCAATGGGCCAAATCCTGTGGTCTTGGAGTAAATCCGGCCAAAACAGACTTGGTCCTTTTCACAAGGAAACATAGAATTCCGTCTCTCACACCAATCATGCTTAATGGGTCTGCATTGTCCGTATCGGAAAATGCAAAATATCTAGGACTCATTCTTGATAGGAAACTTAGCTGGAAACTTAATATTCTTGAGCGTACGAAGAAAGCGACAGTTGCGCTGTACACTTGCAAAAAAGCTATAGGGAAAAGATGGGGGTTTTCCCCAAATATCGTTCACTGGCTGTATAAAGGGGTCATTAGACCTATACTTCTATATGGAGCATCGATATGGTGGCCTGCTTTGGACAAGGTCACATATTTCAACCAGCTCCAAAAAGTCCAAAGAATGGCATCTATTTGCATCAGTGGTGCTCTGAGAACAACACCGACTGCGGCTTTAGAGACCTTATTACACCTTCTACCGCTTGACTTGGTTGCTAGGCAACAGGCAGCTTGTTCGGCGGTCAGACTTAGGGAAACTGGAGTATGGAAAAGCCTGGGTTCAGGACACGCATCTATACTCTACAAATTCAACTTCATTCCACCAAGGACTGATTATTGTAAACCACTGCTTTCCTTTGATGGAAACTACGGTACGCTTATTCCGCCTAGAACATACTGGAATAAAGGTGCGCCGTGGAAACCGGGGTGTCTTTATTTCTATACAGATGGGTCAAAATTAAATGGCAAGGTCGGGTATGGGGTCTACTCAAAAGAATTAGGGGTATCCTTAGTTCGTAGGCTGCCGGATCACTGTAGTGTTTACCAAGCCGAAATGATGGCGATTAAAGAAGTTGCAACCTGGCTCTCAGAGAACGTCATCTCTAAACGAGAAATACATATTTTCTCGGACAGCCAAGCAGCGATCAAATCGATTGAGCAGGTATCCATCAACTCTAAAGTAGCCAGAGAATGCCGTGCTGCATTAGGCGAAATGTCAAAGTTCTTTGACATCAGCTTAATCTGGGTACCTGGGCATAAGGGCATACGTGGAAATGAAAAAGCAGACGAGCTTGCTAGGAAAGGTACATCGGGGACTCTAATGGGTAGAAACTCGCCGAGCATCCCGATGGCAACTGTCAAAATGCTACTTAATGAGTACACCACATCTAAAGCCAACTCAAGATGGGCTGAACTCTCAACATGCAGAACAACAAGGCTTATCTGGCCGACTCTAAACCCAAAGCGATCGAGAGTCCTTCTCTCGTTGGGAAGATCAGAGGTGGCTACGTTAGTGGCTGTTACCACAGGGCACTGCCTAATAGGCAGACATGCCTCCAGATTGGGAGTCATCACTAATGACTTCTGCAGAAGCTGCAGGGACGAGGAGGAGGAGGAAACTATCTCCCACCTTCTATGTTCCTGTCCCGCGCTTGCGAGAAGAAGGCATAAACATTTGGGGTCATTCTTCTTTTCGGAGCTTGACGACCTGTCGGAGACAAGCGTCAAACGTCTAACAAGCTTTATTAAGAGCTCAATGTGGTTCCACTCGGACTGAAGGCCAAGTGTGCAGCGGTATCACAACGGACCTCACTGGTCTAAGTGAGCTGTGGTACGTGCGTTTTGGTTTTAAGCACGTACAGCGGCTGCCGCCTCAACCTAACCTAACCTAACCTACCAAATTTGAGCGTTTAATTTAATTAAATTAAGTTAAGCTCTGAAATTTGTTATGTATACTAACCCGAGTCACATTATGGTTAACATATGGCAACGTAAATACAAGCACTTAATATGTGCTGATTTAAACTTAACTCATTTTATATTTGCTTTAACAAGTCATTCTAAAAATGTTAAAAAAAATTTACTCAGGGTGATTCCGGTCAAAAGTAGTATTCCGGTCAATATGAAAAGGAAAAAAGCACTAGCTGATTTTATTGCAATTTCGGCCCTGCTAAAGGCTTCATCAGAAATCTTTGTGATACGCGTTCAAGTTAATAAAAATGACACAACCGACTTTGTTGATATAGCTTATTCGAGTGAAATCTTATTGTTACATATAAAGTTAAATTGGTTAAGGTCTTATTGAAAATTAATTTGAAAAGAAAAATGATAACTGATCGTTAAGAAGATAATCAAATTGGATTGCAGAATTGTCAAAAACTAATTAATTCAACATATTTCATCTCAATCGAAATACAAAAATAATATTTAATCAAATTGCACCCTTAATATATTACATAAATTCATGTTTTTCTTTTGATTTGTGAGACCATCAGCAGCGTTTTTTTCAGATTCAACTTTCTCTGCTTCAATAGACCCATCATCAAATTTGTCACCTGTGTAGTGATTTCTGATGCGAATGTGTTTATTTCGTGCTTGCACGTGCTTGTTCTTCACCATTTGTAGAGCGCTTTAGTTGTCACAAAAAATCTTAGTAGGAGATGCCATATATTCGATTAAGCCCATTTCTTGTAGTCTTTGATTCTTCTTTGTCACCAACCCATCACAATTTGTTTCGTATTTTTGCAATGCAGAGCAGAAACTAGCCCGTGGCGTTAAATCTGATTTGCAATCATTCATATTTCAGCGATTAAGCAGTTCATTTGATATGATATGATTTCGATGATATGATTAATTTCTGCTTCAGTCACCATATATTGCGATGAAGCTTGAACATTTATTTTAACGTTTGATGTATACGAAGCTATCTGATTGACAGTTGGAATTCCATAGCTTCAATAATTTTTGTTACCTTCTTATTCCATTCACGGCCCACTTGTTTTAACCCATATAGAGCCTTTTTGAGCTTTCTAACTTTGCCGCGATTGTTGAAATCTTCAAACTCAGGTTGCTGACGCATATACACTTCGTCTTCCAAGTCATCATTCAAATATGCTGCAAGTATGTCAACATGGCTTACCAAAAGCTTATACCTTGCTGTCAAAACAAGCCATAAACGAATCGTAGAATGAAGCACCACAGGAGAAAACATTTGTTTGTAGTCTTCGCCATACTTTTGCGAGCACCCTTGGGCAACTACCCTTGCTTTGTATTTTTTGATTGAACCATCTGCTTTCTTTTTGACCGTATACACTTATCTGGCGCCAATGATAATATTACCTTCTGGTCTATCCATCAAGGACCATGCGTCATTTTTGAGTACAACTCTATATTCCGCTTCCATAGCTCTTTTCTACAAGTCTGTAGACACACTTGGCTCTTGTTGCCTTCTCCTGCTTCTTGTTTGTCGTTGAGTCGTCTCCACTTCATTCTAGTTAATCTCTAGCTTGTTGCTGTTGCAAATATTGAACAAGTTGTCAAAAAAAATTATATACTGTACAGTATTTGGAGTTGATGGAGCTTTTGAAACGTCTAATTATCCAGACGCATACAAACTCATCATCCCGCAAGCAACTTCGTGTGAGTCAAAACTTAAGCAGCGTAACAGACCTTTATTTTTTCAAAATTGTTTGGTTTGATGTGAGAAGAAGTGAGTTCAGGGGCAAAACTCGTATGTGTAATGGAAATGGAGTCTAAATTGTAAAAATGAATAATGTCATTTTAGCTTACTCGTAAATCACTAAATGTAATGACATTTTTAGAATTTTCTTAGCAATTCTGAGTGCTTTTTAGCAAATGAGGAGAGTCATGGAAGAAAAAAAACTCTTTCATCATTTTCTATAAAATAAAGATTATCCTTAGTTACACCTAAAATTTTTGCAAAGTTTACGAAATTCGCCCCTTTCGTCATTCGCACCCTTGTCATTTTGTAGAATGAGAAGGGTGTAAATCAAAACTTTGAAGCTGTTGGATAACTTCAAAAACGTATTTTTTATAAGTAACCCTTTGCTCGATCCTTGTTTGAAAAATTTTTGTAACAAATGGTTGTTCCCAAAACATTCCACCAATGCCTTGGACCATCAACGTCATGACACTATTGGACATTAGTGAAGATAGGTTCACGTCACCGTAGTCTTCCAGTCCAATAATCATATCCCTAAGCCCATCGCTAAATGTACTTTAAGCGACATTTCATCGCAAGAAATTGAGACGAATCTCTGTTCTTCAGTGAAGACACGGCTTCGTAGCTCTAAAGATTTTAAAGTAATATAACTGCAACCTGGAGACTGGCCAATTTTTGACAAACTCGTGAAGAGTTCTTTCTTCAGGCCATGTCATTGCCTTTTAAAGATACCGATATGAAATAAGGGATTAATAGTAGACAATTAAAGCAATAGTTTTGAGATGGTCTTCATATCTGCGCCCTTTTGGATGACGACCACTATTCTTTAAAATGTTCTCAATACATTTTCTAAACTTTGAAGGCAGATATCCAAAAAGTTTTTCTATTAGTTGCTCAAATTTATCAGTACTAACGGCAACTACCTGACTATTGCTACAACTTTGTTGAACGGTAACTACTTGACTATTGCTACAACTTTGTTGCAAAACATCATTTTGCAATTTTAATAATTTATTGTCATGATCTTTCGATGCAATTACTCTATAATTAACTCCAATTTCCTCTCTTGAGAATGCTAGCTGCTTTTCTTAACTCTGTTTTCCGTTTTAAATCTAAAATATGTTTTTTAAATAAATTTTTCTCGGTGTATTAAAGCTTAAACTTTTATTAGTTTGAACCTGTTGGCCTAAAACAGTCCTAATGGCATTTTCATTATGCTCGACCAGCATTTCTACATGAAAATATTCATGAAAGCTGGCAGTGGCCGGTAGATTTTGATCAACTAATGAGAATGGTTGAAGTGATACTAATGGAGAATATGGTGTAGAAGAACGGAGAACAGCTATACTACTAGTTTGGTCTAGAGGAAAGAAGGAATATGGTGTGGAACGAATAAGTTGGGGAACGAGATCTCTGTCACTCATATTAATATCAACCCCCCGAATCTCCTTCTGCCATAAGTAAAGGTAGTTGAGGATTAAAATAAATGTTCCTATCTGAAACAACATCTCGTCGAAATCATTTTCCAGCCATACCAAGCCGCATTTTGTCCAAGAAATGCCGTGAACTGGCATGCAGCACCATATGTCTGTCTGCTATTGGCTCACTTAAGCCTAAAAGTTGAAGCCGTTGCTTTCTTTTATACGAAAGACAAATGTAAAATATAAACGACAAAGTATTTTAGGAAAATAATAAAATGAATTAAAAAAGTAATAACAACAGCAATTAAAAAAGATTGAAATTAAATCGGAAAATTTACATTATTTTTTATCATATTATGCATTCGAAAACTAGACTGATTTTCCGACAAATAAATAGATAATAAATTAAAATTATCTTATAAAAAGATTACAAAAAAATCTAAATAGGCCGATTATATTGTTTGACAAATGTAAAAAGATATGACAAATTATTGAATTAATTTCTCATATTTTCATTAATCATCAAATATATTAAAAAAATAAAAAAAACACCGTAGTCTCAAAAAACTTTTTGAAATTCTAACATAAGATTCGATATAAGCGACCCCTTAATACTGCCAGCACATACACAAAGAGTATAAAAAAGACACAGTTTCTTCTAAAAAAAAATTATTTAAAAACAAATTTTTTTTGTATAATAATTTTTGTTTGATATTTTGAGTAATGAATTTGTTCTTTTTTATATTGGTTGAACTTCTATGAAATTGAAAGTTATGTTTAATAAATGGAAATATTTATTTTGGAAAAATATGAATTATTTATTTTTCCTGTAGTAAAGAGCATACACAGCTGCGGTCAAAATAATAGCAGCACGTTACACTTATTATTGAAAAATAAAATCAGACAAAACAATTGTTGTTTTTCTCTTTGCTGCTAAAAACAGATACTTAAGAAATTTTAAAATAATCGAGTCACAAAATTTTAAAATACTAGCAGTTGAGATCCATATGATAGCAGTGCCCGGTACTTTAAGATCATGTGTTCCTAAAAAAAAAAATTTCAAGAACCTTTTTCTATTTTTTTATTGCCAAAAACATTAGTTAAAATTACCATTTGTTATGAACTGCTATTATTATAATCGCCTTACTTTTGAGTAGTATTAAAAAAGAATAATAACCTGGAAAACCTAAATCTATTTCATTTTTCTTTAAATAACTCTATTTTGAATTAAATAAGTCATATTTATAAACTAAAAACATGTACTGATTTTTTCTAAAAAGCACTTTAATTTGTAATATGTTTTTCTTAATGCTTACTACTATTTTTTTGACTGCAGTTGTTTATGTATATTTTAAAAGTTATTTAAAATTTAAATTTTAGTTAAAAAAATATATTTTTAATATGGAAAAAAAATAATGCATGCTGTAATTCGAATTTATTACATTTAAAAACATAGAGTTTCTAAAGCACAACGCATGCTTATTAAGGCATGCACCAGCCTTTGTAGTAGTAATTGTATTTATCTTGCTGAAAATAAACAAAACAAATGACAAACGAAAAAAAAATAAAAGCAACTGCTGTGTATATTATATGTTTATATGTAAATTTTACTTACATATTAATAAAAATAACAACAACAAAAACAATATCAACAAAAGCAGCACATTAACAAAAAATTCTGCCCTCTTGAGAAAAAAATTGTTGACCTCTAAAATTGAATCGTGTTCTTTTCTCGAACATGTTGACCTCAAAAGTAAAAAAATCCAGAATTGTTAAAAAGAAGTCGGAAAGAGGGCAGAAAAATTCTGCATTTTTACGAGAAAAAAAAACGCCATGATAAAAGTAAATCCTAAAAAAGAAATAAAGAAAATCCTAAAATGAATTTTTTTTTGTTGACTGCAATTTAAATAAAAAATTTAAGATTTCGTTGAATAAACTAATCACAGACGAAGACTTCTTTTTAGTCGCTGAAGGAAATACATAAAAAAACATTGAGCAATATTTATTTTAATTTATGTGGCTTAAGTTTTTACGCAAATAATTTTTACTTACAAATTTATAGTGGCTTATCGTGTTTTTCATATAGGAAAATAGTTTGGATGAAGTGCTTTGATAAACCAGCGAGGCATATTTCATTTTTTATTTTTGTTGATAATTATGTTGTTTCTAAGAAAACGTTTTTTAACATTTGTATGGCTTATCACGTTTTTAAAGAAAAAATGTTTACTTTAAAATTTGTAGTACCTATTCATGGCATTTTAGTTCAGTAGCCATTCCTTTTATAAAACATTACAATCAACAAACACTGAAATCGAAGAGAAAATTCCAGAAACTGTTGAAGGATTATAAATATTTAGTATATATTGTTTCGTTTTTGTTATAAATTTTATTTTTTTTAATTTTTGAAAATAAATGTTATGCAAAAACATGATAAGCCACATTTTTTTTTAAATAATTGGTTTCCATTACCCTTCGCTAATTTTTGGACTTTTTCTAGAAGGCTTCCACAACGAATAATTAAAAGCATTAAAAGTACGATAACATGGAACGTCAATTTTATACAATTTTTTGAAGATTTAAATACGATTATTTAAAAAATTTATTTTGTGGCTTATCATGTTTCTGCAATAAGCTCTTCAACTATATAAAAAAAAATTTACCCTTTTTTCAAAAAATACATTGGTCATTTACCACAGTTAACATTTGTTTCCTAAGCAAGTCGTATGAAAAAGATAAAATGATATTATAGAAAGATATTGTTAGGTAGTTGCATTACCTTTGAATCTAAAATAAACACTGTATTGAACGGGTGCAGGATTTTCTAATTCAATGAAGGAATAATGAAGTCAAACAATAAGTACTAAAAATATACGAAATATCTTATTTCTGCATATTAAATGCATTTATAGCAAATTCGTCTGTACATGTGTAAATTCTGCAATGCATACCACAATCGTGCATTCACAATCTGATATATAAAAAAAACTTCATTTGATTAAAAGCAATCACCTGCTCAATCGCAAAATCACTTTTCATTAAGGGAATGACGCTTATCAACAACATATATACCTTTATATACCGGCCACGCCTCCTTTTGAACGTTACAAACTTTTCCACAATATTAATATACCCTGACCTCTTCAGGTGTAGGGTATTAAAAGACTTGACACACAATTTTTATTTTTGTTTGAAAAGGAAGACTTGGTAAAATTATATATTTTTTATTGGAACGAGTTAGTAGTTGTTCCAGTCGAAGAAAGTTACACCTAAACAAAATAATAAAAAAATTTTAAGTTCCTGTACCTGCATATAAATATAATCATTTTAAAATAAAGCAAAAAATATTCGGCCGGGCCTTTAAGTAAAATGATGCCCTTACCTTTCTAAGTGATATTCTTTTGGAAACTCGAACAGAATATCTGGTGCAGAACACCCGGCCACACAGTTCCTCCTGTCCGTTCTTTTAGTGTTCTTCTCCAAACTTGTGCTTGTGAGTTGTAGGTCATCTTCCATGTCCATATTTTAAAATTCGCAACTTCTTCCTGAAAAATAAAAATGTATTAATATTTTTAATCAAAACGCTTTCAGCAAAAATTTGCTATTGAAGAAAGCAAAAACAAAAACTTAAATTTTTCTTTGTGGTGAATTTCGACTAACGGTTAGATTTCAAAAGTTTTTCTCTGAAGTCGAACAGTATTGCCACCAACGATGTTTAAAAAGGCATCTTTGAAAAGGTCCCAAATATATCCACTTTAGAAAAAAGAGCACATACGTATCAAATTCCAAAAATCTATATTTTTATTTACACAAAAATCAAATTAAAAATTTTTCAAACAATGAAACCCAATTTTAGAAGCTTTAATAACAATAGTACTTGAAACATGCAAATATAAAAAGTATAATTTTGATGAATTTTTGGCAAATTTTTTGTACACTCCGTTATCTAACAAATGGAGCCTTTGAGGAAAATCAAAGTATTGCAAATGCTTTGCAATTTGGGAAGGTATCAATTCTAAAAACGGCCACTAGTGTCCTTTCCTGAAGAAAAACAGTATTTTTAATAGGATTATAGCAACAAAAAATCTTTTAATGTTTCAAAAACCGAAACTTCTGACAAAAAACTTTACTTTAAAATCCTATTATTACTGTCCCTCTTGTCAAGTCTGTCCCTACAAGAATTTATCCAAACAGAAACCGGCCTCTAAATTTTTTTAAAAATAAACTTAAATATGGCCATGCTGCACAGTTCCAGTCAAATAACTCGACCTAACACCGCACAACATAAACCATATATATAAAACCTAACAGCCCTAAAGCTAAACCTAACAACCTAAAGCTAAAAAACCTATTATATAAAAAAGATATACTTCCCATGAATTTAAAAAAGAGGAAAAGAAAACTGACTTAAAACCTTGCCGTGAAGGCAAGAGGGCTGTCTTGAAGTACTTTTCGCTTACCACCAAGTAAGCTCTTCAGAAGATTTTTCTACGAAAAACCTAGCCAACCTCTAAGACCTAAACAATAATTAAAAAACACAATCACACCCACAATGACACAAACACACACAATCACGCATAAAAAACCACTCATCCACCTCACTGAACAGTCAACACATGAATGCTTAAACATTATGAAATGCAACACATAAAGGAACTACATCTTGCGGTACACAAAAAACTTTCGAATGTGCTACATAAAAATATTTTAAATTTGTCTCATATAAGGACTCCCAAAATGTGCTACATGAAAATATATAGAAAAATATATAAAAACCCAACAACCTAAAAAAAGCTATACAAAACCTATATAAAAAAACTTAGCAATTTGGGAAGGTATCAATTTTAAAAACGGTCGCTAGTGTTGTCCTGCAGAAAAACAGTATTTCTAATAGGATTATAGCAACAAAAAATCATTTAAAGTTTAAAAAACCGAAACTTCTGACAAAAAAAACTTTACTTTAAAATCCTATTATAACTGTTATTCTTGTCAAGTTTGTCCCAAAAAAAAAAATTATCCTAACAGAAACCGTCCTCTAAAATTTTTTTATAAAATAAACTTAAATATTACCTACCACCGCACAAAATAAACCATATATATAAAACTTAACAACCTAAAGCTAAACCCAACAACACCAACTTAAAACTAAAAAATTTATTATAAAAAAAGATATACTTCCCATGAATTTTAAAAAAAGGAAAAGAAAACCGGCCTAAAACCTTGCCGTGAAGGCACGAGGTCTGCCTTGAAGTATTTTTCGCTTACCGCCGAGTAAGCTTCTTCAGAAGACTTTTCTAAGAAAAATCTAGCCAACCTCTAAGACCTGAAAGCTATGCATTCGAAGAAAAAAAAACTTACATCCTAAGCAATAATTAAAAAACACAATCACACTCACAAAAACACATACATTCACAACCACGCATAAAAAACCACTCACTCCAACACTCACTCACTCCCCACTCAACAGTAAAAAAATGAATGCTTTAAATTATTAAATGCAACACAAAGGAACTCCACCTTGCGACACACAAAAAAACTTCCAAATGTGCTACATTAAAAAAATGTAAAATGTGTCCCATATAAGGAATTCCAAAATGTGCTACATGAAAATATATAGAAAAATATGTAAAAACCTAACAACCTAAAAAAAGCTATACAAAAACCTATATAAAAAAACCTAAACACTTAGAAGCTATACAAAACCTATTAAACCTTAGGGACTAAGAACTTTTAGCCCTATTACGGTTCACAACACAACAGTAATTGCTGTCTTCAATGTGTAAATTTCTATTATGGTAGACAACAAAGCAACTGAATACATTCCACTGTTGTCTGTCAACAATGCTGTGTCTTCAATACACTTACTACGCAACACAGCAGTTGTGCTTTATTGTCTTGTTATCTGCCAAATTTTGAAGGCAGCTAATTTCGTGTTGTGTTCAAGGAACGAAATAGATTAAAAATGAAAATTTTATTCAAAATTGCGTTTTTCTTCATTAATTATGAAAATTTCACAGAAAATTGATAATACGTCTCCTTGTGAACGGAATTATATTGAATTTAGCAATTGAATTAGAAATTGTTTGTTTGTTTACTTTTTTATTTTGACAGTGACCAGTTCACAGTTGCATCGAAACGTACTAATTAGATTACGTTTTTATTTTGAGAGTACGAAAATTTCTGCGATGCTACCTTTTTATTATTTTGGAATATTTGTGATAGAAAGAAGTGCTATTTTATTTTATTAGATAGGAAATGCCGGGAGAGGGGTTTTAAACTAAAAACAAGATGTATTTTAATTTTGCCATAATTCTTAAATTATAGTTATGCTATTGGCATCTGAGAACTGGACAAGCCTACTTGAAGTCTATTTCAAGTACTTGCTTGAAATACAAGTTCAAGCTAGCTTGAGCTTGATAATTTTGAATCAAGTATAGCTTGTAATTGAATATAAATAAGCCCACGACAGCTTGCGACTTGCGAGTATGTTAGCTTACAAGCGAACGGCACGAAGTTTCAAGTAAAGGAAAGCTTGATGACTTCGGCAAAAAGCTTGAAAAGCTTGAAATTGAAGGCAAGTATCCAATTGAAGCAAGTATTAAAAAAATTCAATCAGCTTGCTTAGAGAGAGCTTAATCGTAATAGGACTTTTAAGGATTCTGTGAAATACGTGGTTGGAAGTTTTAGGGGTAAATGATTTCGAAATGATGTCAAACTTTAAAATTTAAGATGGCGGATAGAGCTGCCACCTAGATTTTTTTTATTTTTGCGAATTCTTGTAATTTTGAAATTCTGACAACGGATTTGATTTCGAATATAATGTCACAGTTTTAAAATTTAAGATGGTGGTTAGGGTTGACACCTAAATTTTTAGCACAGTATTCCACCCAATAATATGTATTTTTCAGATTCAGATTCGCCTTACTTTTGAGTAGTATTAAAAAAGAATAATAACCTGAAAAACCTAAATCTATTTCATTTCTCTTTAAAGAACTCTATTTCGAATTAAATTAAAATATTCGGGCCGGGTCTTAAAGTAAAATGATGCCCTTACCTTTCTAAGTCATATTCTTTTGGAAATTCAAACAGAATATCTGGTGCTGCACACCCGGCCACACATTTCCTCCTGTCAGTCCTTTTAGTATTCTGCTCCAATCTTGTGCTTGTGAGTTGTTGGTCATCTATTGAAGAAAGCAAAAACAAAAACTTACATTTTTCTTTGTGGTGAATTTTAACAAACAGTTAGATTTCAACCAATTTGCTCTGAAATCGAACAGTGTTGCCACCGACAATGTTAAAAAAAGCATCCTAGAAAAGGTCCCAAATATATCCACTTAAGAAAAAAGAGCATCCACGTATCAAATTCCAAAAAATCTATAATATATTCATTTTTATTAACACAAAAATCAAATTTAAAATTTTTCACACAATGAAACCCAATTTCTGAAGCTTTAATAACAATTTTACAAGAAACAAAACATGCACATATAAAAATTATCATTTTGATGATGTTTTTGGCAAAGTTTTTGTACACTCCGTTATCTTAGAAACGGAGTCTGTGAGGAAAATCAAAGTATTACAAATACTTTACAATTTGGGATGGTATCAATTCTAAAAAACGGTCACTTATGTCGTGTCTTGCAGAAAAACATTATTTCTAATAAGATTATAGCAACAAAAAATCATTTAATGTTTCAACAACCAAAACTTCTAAAAAAAAACTTTACTTTAAAATCCTATTATTACTGTTCCTCTTGTCAAGTCTATCCCTACAAAAACATTTATCCTTACAGAAAGCTGCCTCTAAAATTTTTTTATAAAATAAACTTTAATAAACAGTGTCCAGTCAAATAACTCGACCTAACACCGCTCTACATATATATAAAACCTAACAATCTAAAGCGAAACCTTACAACCTAAAGCTAAACAATTTGATATATAAAAAGATATACTTCCCATTAATTTAAAAAAAGGAAAAGAAAACCGACCTAAAACTTTGCCGTGAAGGCACGAGGGCTATCTTTAAGTACTTTTTGCTTACCGCCAAGTACGCTCTTCAGCAGACTCTTCTAAGAAAAACCTAGCCAACCTCAAAGACCTGAATGCTATGCATTCGAAGAAAAAAACTAACATCCTAAACAATAATTAAGAAACACAATCACACCCACAAAATCACATACACACACAATCACGCATAAAAAATCACTCACTCCACCTCACTCAACTGTCAAAACATGAATGCTTAAAAATTATTAAATGCACCACATAAAGGAACTCCACCTTGCGACACACAAAAAAACTTTCAAATGTGCTACATAAAAAAATTTAAAATGTGTCCCATATAAGGAATCCCAAAATGTGCTACATGAAAATGTATAGAAAACTATTTGAAAACCTAAAAACTTGAAAAATGCTACACAAAAACCTATATAAAAAACCTAAACACCTAGAAGCTATACAAAACCTATTAAACCTTAAGGGCTAAGAACTATATTAAACCCTATAAGAACTATATAAAACTAATGGGAGCAACCCCGCCGTAACTCGAGTCTCGGATCTCCTCTTCCCCTGGACTCCGCCTACACCCAACAAGTGTGTGCAAATGCGGCCCTTGTGAAAGGGTACAATTGCCGGAATCCCTTAGTACTATGAGTCTGCATGCATAGGCTCTGAAACGCGTGTTTTCTTTGCTTTCTTGACTATGCAAACAAAAACGGATTCAGAAAAAAAGGCCCCGAATCAAGATCACACCGGGGTACCTAAGACCTAAAAAACCTACTCAAACCTATTCTATACTAAAAAAACTTTTTGGGCTATCGCTCTCCCGGCTGCCCAACTAGAGCCGGCTTATACTTTTCAAGAGACGTGAGAACGTAGCTTCTGTATTAGATACATAATGCTAAACTCACTCGCTTCCTTGAAAAGCTTTGTATGCATAGGCACTGAATTCGTACGTGTTTGACCTTCTATGGCTATGCAAACAAGGCGGGACTAAACAAAATACCTAAAAGACGACACCGTAAGTATGAAAGGAGAAAAATTAGAGGAGTCTCTGTCTTATATTATTACCTACAAAAAACCTCACAAAACCTAAGTAGGAAACCGAAGACGTAAAAAAAGGCGGGTTGGTGGTTACTCCATCCAGAGCTAGCCTATCCTCTCAAAAACGTGAACAAAAGTAGCCCCTGGGATAGTAAGAGATGCAACATCGTTCTTAAAATCATCGATTTTTGAAAAACATCGATGTTCATTTGACAATTATCGATATTTAAAAACATCGTTAATAAGACCGATATATCGATATTTTTACGATGTTTTTGTTTTCGTATTAGGCCTAGTATTGGATTCGAAAAATATAAGTATTATTTTTATAGATTACATATTTTTTATTTACACTCTATTATAATATATGACAGAATAATTTCTTACAATGTATGGACGTAGAAAAATTTACAAAAACAAAATTTGAAAAAAAGGAATCGACAAAATTTCTGTATTTTGTATGAAAAATTTATTTTTTGTCATTTTTCTTTCGACCTCAAAAAAACTAGAGCAACTCTGTAAGAATAACTCCTTATATATTTATTTGGCTGCTTGTTTCAAAAACGATGGGGTTTACAGTATGTTGATTTTGTAGTAAAAGGAAATTGTGAAACCATGCCAGACTTCCAAAACAATCCTAATATTGATATTCTCCCAACAATGTCTGCAATGACATACTAATTCAAGATCAGTCTTGGCAACATTTCTAGAGTTTACCAAGACCAGAACAATCTTTCATTTAAAAGATACAAATTGATGTCATCATTGATAAAACAAGTTTTCTTAAGCGAAATGCGTTTGCTTATGTCTGTGGTTGGTTGTATTTAAAACTATATAAGCTTCACAACTGCCTTTGCCCTTTGCCCTACTTTGGTATCAGATGAAGTGGTCAGATGACTTTCTCTTCACACTTGAAAAGCAATGTGATAAGTTTAATCTTATACAACCACCAGATGAGTTTATTTCAGCCATTCGAAAGTTGGATGAAAAGTATCTTGAACTATTTGACGGTGCTTGTTACAGACTACGCTTCAGCGAATATTTATTCAAAGAAATGAATGGAATTGCACTATACTCTTGCTGCATGAACTGCAATAGTGACATACTTGTTGCTCTTTTCATTAGAATGAGAACATATTTTAGACTAAAATTTTTTAATCGAGAAGTTTATCTGCCAAATTTTAAAACTAAATTTTTGTCTGTTTTACACTTATAAAACATTGCCACTTATATAATCTTATGTATACTTACTTACTTAGGTGGCGCTACAACCGTATGTCGGTCTTGCCTCATCTAAGAATTTACGCCAGCCCTTTCTATCTTTCGCTTGCTGGCGCCAGTTGGAAATTCCAAGCTTCGTCAGGTTGTCCTCTGCTTGGTCTTTCCAACAAAGATGGTCGTCCTCTTCGTTGACCGCAGCTGGTTACCAAATCGAACATTTTCTTCACTGAGGCATCTTATTGCATGCGCTGAACACGACCTAGCCAGCAAGCCGCTCGATTTTAATGCGCTTGACTATGTCGATGTCAGCGTACTGCTCGTACAGTTCATCATTCCACCGTATTCGGTACTCGCCATTGACGCAGATTGGTCCGTAGATCTTATGAAGAGTTTTTTTCTCGAATGCTCCTAAAGTATTTTCATCTGAACTGCTCAGCGTCCAGGTTTGTGATGCATAAAGTAGGACAGGCATGATGAGCGATTTATAGAGCGTCATTTTCGTTCGTCGAGAGAGGGCTCTGCAAAAGAGAGGGCCTAAGTCACACCTGTTGGCAAGAGTTATTCTTCGTTTGATCTCAATGCTGATGTCGTTGGTTGAGTTTATGCTGGATCCCAGATAAACGAAGTCCTTCAAAACCTCGAAGGAGGTATTGTCAACTGTAACGTGGGTTCCAAGACGCTGGGACTGTTTTTTTTTATTATTTTTATTATTTGTTTTTTTATTATTTGTTACCCGAATTTAATAGTTCATAAAAAACTGCTTAAAAATAAAAAAAAATAAATCTCATGGAAAAAATATCTTCAATAAAATTTTATATAATTTTTCCGTTAATCAGTTTGCGCGTTGTCAGTTTGACAAATATTTCGGGCAAAAATTGAAAAGCAGTCGCTCACTTCAGCTCGTCGTAAATTTGCGATTTCGGAAAATTACGAAGTGAACTGTATACCCTAATAGCGCATTTCTTCACCGAGTATTAGCGTTGATTCTCAGATAAGCCCAGTTCATAGTATTATTAAAAAATAGTTCATTATTTTTTACACCTTGAACCCATGAATATAATAATTTGGTACAAAATAATTAAAAAATATTTAAAAAGAAAAATGCAAATAGAAACGCTTTATTAAAGTGTTACATACAAATGTTGAACAAATTAAACTAAAAAAAGTTTACAGCAAAGAGAAAAATATAACATAACAAAATAAAGAAGAATATATTTTGATTTGGTGGCTAAACTGGCAGCGAACCTACTTAATCGGTATCTCATGTTGTTTGTTCCAATATAAAAGTTATCCTAAAAAAGAAAAGTTGGCAACTCTACGATTTATTTCATTCATAAATTCACAAAGCGGCCATTGTTAGCCCTATCATCCCATGCAATAATTTTTCACTTTTCGGAAGGAAATAATGTGTTTTTTAATGTATAGAATTGTATTTAACATGAAGTAAAGCTTTTTACATATTTTTATTTTAGTTTTGAAACCAATCAAAAACAAAAGTGTTGGAAAAGCTAAATAACATAATTGGCAACTGGCCTCACTATTTTAGCAAATTGACAGTTGAGCGAAAACATATTCAGGTAAGGGTTAAGAAATTCGTGGTGAACGGAATTTTCTCGTACGTGCGTTTTACTTCACCACTTTTTGGGTTCCCCACAGAAGTTTCCCATCTTGTTATCTTTGTGCGCGACCCAACTCGGACAAAAAAAATTTTTTTTTAAGTTCTGATTTTTTTTATTGATCTGATTATTTATAATTTTGTCTTTTGCAGCGAGCATTGTAGGTATATTGACGCCAATAAGAGCTTTACTAGCCCCAAAATCTGGACTTACGGTAAAAAAATCCGATTTTACCTACCTTCGCCCACTGATTAGCCTATAACTTACCTGACTGTCAACAGACTTTAAAAATTTAACCGGAAAGACGATACTTAAACCTTTTCAACGATATGTATTTTGCTTAAGACAACTTGAGAAAGCTGCGTGTATTTACTCTGAGAATATGACTTTTTCATTTATTTTGGCTCTTTCAACTTTGACGATTTTTCTATATACTACATTATGTAACGGATATACTAGACCTGAATGGATTTATAAATAAAATTTATTAACAATTTCAATGGAATTCAGTTTTTAGAAATTGGTCAATAATTGGCAAAGTTATTAATTTTTCATGAAAATCGTTTTTTTTTTAAACGCCACTGAATCAACAACTTATTAAACTTTTCATGAAGATATTTTTTTTAAAATGCCAGTCGAATGGTTTTGTTATGTTTTTCACTCTCTCTCTATCGTTCAGCTTCTATTAAATCGACTAATCAAATAAAATGCTAACAGCAGCGGTCGTCAATCTTTTTCCTCTCCAGAGCCCAATTTGTTATAGAAAAAAAACCCGTAAATATGAATTTGATATATTAAACAAAATTTTTTAACAAAAATTACTATTAAATGATGATGTTTTATTAACATTGTATTTTTTATATATGTTTAGATTTCTTCAACTTGCTACAATTAATATGATAAATATGGTCCGCTGGTTGGAAACCACTATTGTTAGGAAACAACTATTATTAGGAAATATTTTATACACTATTATAAAGCCAATATTAGGATCACAACAACAATATGAAATGAGAGTTTAATATAGGTAAAGATATTGTTTCTTTTTCTTAATTTGACGTTTTGCGTTTAACTTTATCATTCACTGTTTTTATTAAACATCGTGTGCAATAAAAATTGTGAATAATTACAATTAACATGTGTGACAAACGTTATAAATTTTGCTATATTTGTGGGTTATTTATGGATGTAAGTCATCGGCGTGATTTTAAAAACAATATTGGAGTAGTGCAAGTGTACAACAAAGTTTTTAACCGCTCTTATAATGGTAGTCGCTGGTACGAGCCAGAATTTATTTTTGAATCTTGCTGTACAACACTAAAAAAAACAAAAGTTCAACCTTCACTTGCATTGTGTTTTGCTGCGCCTATGATTTGGCATCATCAGCCATATCATAAAAGAGATAATTGCTACTTTTGTGAAACTAATGTTTCAGACCACAGTTTTAGAACACGTAAAAATATAAAGTATGCAAATGTTAAAACTGTAACAAAGCCAATATCCGTGAGTGACGACGATCCTACAACTAGTAAGTCTGCTTATAAAGCTGTAAAGTGCTTGGAACAAGAGGAAGCGGAAGAGTTCCTTCCATCCAAGTCGAAGTCGATGGAACGTAATTTTATATCGAAATCAGATTTCGACGATCTTTTATGCGATTTAATGTTGTCAAAATGACTATCTAAACTTCTTGGGTCGCGAATAAAGCAGAGGATTCTGGTAGCAGTAGATTTTCTTATAACATCTGGTAGGAGAAGTGACCGTACTTTGTTAATACAAGAATGTTTTTAAACTCATGATAATGATCTGGAGTATTGCGTGGATGTACCCAAAATATTTTCGGCATTGAATCACAATTATAATGCTGATTGGCGGCTTTTCATTGATGGTTCAACTAAAAGTATGTATCTACTAGGGAAGTCGAAATTCCAGATCGCGGAATCCCGGACGATTTAACACCCTAAAAATCCCGGGATTATCTATGCAACACCTCGGGGTTTTCAAACAAAAAATTTCTGATAAAAATATTCGTGTAAATACAACCCTTTCAATTTTAATTGATTATTTAAAATTGAGTGCTTATGTTTCAAAACTTTTTATAGAGATCGGAAGATCGGAAGGTGGTTCCACAAAGGGGCTTTTAACTCATCTTAAGGTGAATCTTATAATTATTATTTTATCGATGAAATAATTACATTTTTTTGCAGAACATTCATAACATAAAACTAAAACTCGTGAACAAGATTCGACGCAAGACTGTGCAGCATCGTCATCAAAAAATGCAAAAATATCGAATTTCTTTCGCTTTGCCAGATATATATCTCTAGCAGCCATTTTAGCTCGTCTGACTGCTGGTGATGGCTTCTCTTTTTCAGTTCTAATGACTTCGGATGAGCTAAGAAAGTCAATTGAATCTAGAGGACACCAGATACCAAAATCCAAAACTACAATTAAATAATTTGTCGTCAATAACTTCAAACAAATTCGAAGCGACATAATTAAACAAATAACGAGTTCGAAGAAAAAAGGTGGACGATTTAGTTTGTGTTTTAATGAATGGACTTCGGCAGCAAATAAAAAATATTTAAATATAACTGTTCGCGGCAACGAGAACCTATAGAATATTGGTTTAATCAGGATTCGCGATTCAGCGACTGCAGACAATTGCATACGTGTGCTAAGGAAAGGCTCAGCGACTTTATTTTATCGCTTTCAGACGATATTGTAGCTATTATAACCCGCTGTAAGGGGGTTTTGTTCACAGGCTGAGATATGCTCAGCGGCTCCAGGGTCAAACAAAAGACCCTCAAACTTTTGTCCAAAATAAATAAGAAGAATTGTTGATTTTAGTGCTCAGATGGTATTTTTCTTCTTTATTGTTAAATCTTAAATTTTCAGCAGTGTATATAATGTTTTATATATTTTTCTCTTAGCGTAATCATATGAGTAAGTCTCTTACAATACACAATATTTTAGGAATACGAACGATAAATATACAGTCGTGAGTGAATCTGCCGACGCTGGTTCGATTATATTCGGTGTTCGGTGATGTTCGGTGTTCGGTGATGTTCGGTGTTCGCTGAAGTTCGGAGATGCTCGGTGATGTTCGGTGTTTGCTGAAGTTCGGTGATGTTCGGTGATGTTCGGTGATGTTCGGTGTGACAATGACTTCGGCAAGACCCGACTACGCTGCGTTATTTAATAGTTTGTATTATTGTATACAATTTGTATAATAATATATATCTTTACATAATGTCTGTATATGGCGTGAAGCGCCTTGGTATTCGTTTTAACAATAGTGTAATAACCACAAAAATACTAGAATTCCTCGAGACTCCCGATATGCCGAGGCAAACGTGATGAGTCACTAACTACTTAATAAGAAAAAAAAAAGACGAGGCTCCCGATATGCCGAAGCAAACGTGATGAGTCACTAACTACTTAATAAGAAAAAAAAAAGACGAGGCTCCCGATATGCCGAAGCAAACGTGATGAGTCGCTAAATAATTTAAAAAAGAAAACGAGACTCCAGATATGCCGAAGCAAACGTGATGAGTCACTAACTACTTAATAAGTAATAAAAAAAAGACGAGACTCCCGATATGCCGAAGCAAACGTGATGAGTCGCTAAATAATTAAAAAAAACGAGACTCCCGATATGCCGAAGCAAACGTGATGAGTCACTAACTACTTAATAAGTAATAAAAAAAAAGACGAGACTCCCGATATGCCGAAGCAAACGTGATGCGTCACTAACTACTTAATATAATACTTAAAAAACTAAATGTATTAATACGAGCCACCTTGCGATAGCTCGTTTTGAAACAACGGACTTGTTCTCGTTTTCAACAAGTAAGCGACGGAACAAAGCACTACGCTCTCGAGCCGTGCCGAAGTCTGTCACAATGCGCTCTACTTATCCATATGCTGCCATTAACCTTCTGGGAATTATAGCGTGTATGGCCGTTGCGTATGGTTTACGTAGACTCGGCTGTTGGCTACGTTGAATGTGCTGGCTGTGTGTGTGTGTGTGTGTGTCTATGGCTGTTGGTTGAGTTAAGCGCACAGTGGTGTAGTAAGGCAGTGGCGTAGTGTGCGGGGTGCAAACTTGTACGGGATCCCCGTTACACCACTATTAGCGCTAGTACAATGATTAAGTCGGGAAACTTTATTTCCACAATGCAGCATCTTTGCTTAGCGCACATAATTCAACTAGCGCTCACTGATATTTTATATAATGCTCCTAAAAAAAACGTTAACTGTAATTCTAAAAATAATCTTGATTCTGATTCAGATGATGAAAGCAGTATATTAGACTCTGCACATTTTTGAAAGTGAACAATTTTCAGAAATCACTAATCTTAATAATTTAAATTCAACTGTTGTACGAATGAGAAATATTGTTAGACCTTTCAGAAAGTCTTCCACTAAAAACGATCTACTCCAAAAATATATAAAGGAAGATCAAGGAAAGAACTTAAATTGATTTAAGACTGCAAAACTAGATGGAATATCTAACTTGATATGCTAGAAAGCTTTTTTATTGGAAAATTAATAAAAAATGCGTTAATAGACTTCAAGCTTAAATTTATTTCGGAAAAAGAAAGTAAAATTTTTAAAGTAGTTGTGAAAGTTCTACGACCAGTAAAGCTAACTGTCGAAGCCTTTTGTAGGCGAGATAAGAATTTATACCGAGCTGATAAAGCTGTGCAGTTTGTGATACAAGAGCTAGATAATAAAAATTCTTTATTGGTTCAACCTCTAAAAGATTCATTGCTTTAAAGAATCGAGCAATGTAGATCAATATATCCTGAGTTACTGAATTTTTCTTACAACTATTGATTTAAAGTTAACTGAGTAGAAATAGAAAAACTTTTATTGAGGCAAAAAATTGAAACGCCTTCTTCCGGAGAATAAGTAGAAGTAGTATCTGAAGATTATAAAAACGATGAGTGTAAATCACCGGAGCAAAGACTTTTTGAATTCTTAGAAGAACCTGCAACATCGGGAAGTCAGCTAAAAACTTCAAAATTGTCAGATATTTTTAATCAGGAAATATATTTGTTTTGTGGTGGAGGCAATCGTGGTCAAAACTTCCAGATTGCTTACGATTATCTTGCAACTGTTTCTCCAATTAGCATAGAATCAGAACGGTGCTTCCCATCAGCGGGTTAAATATGTAATAAAATGCGAACAAACCTCTCAGATGAAACATTAGATGCGTTGATCAGCTTAAGGTATTACTTTAAAAATAATAAAAACTAAAATATTTAATTTTGAAAACATTTTTCTAACTTTAATGTGCCTTAAACACGATAAAATATAAACAGCTATATTCTGAATAATTTTCCCCCGGAATCGGAAATGGCAGTTTTAGTTTTTAAGAAAGCAGATACAGACATCACAATTTTTTTTGCTCATGAATATTGACGGTTGATGAAAAACTTTTCATTAAAAATTTCCAATATGTTCTTGAGTTTCCAATATATATTAATACCTTAAACTGTTCTGTACATAATCCTGTTATTATTTATTCTTTAAATTAATAAAACTTTGCTAGCTATTGCTATTGTTTTTTTTTGTGTTTATTAATAAAATATTTTGTTTTTGCTGCTTCTTGAGTGAATGGAATTAAATTTTTTAGTTTCAAGCAATAAATTATAAAATATTGTTTTAATTAAAAAAAACTTTTGAATTATTTACTTCTCAAAGTTTTAAATCACAAACTGATATTTATATACTATATAATTTAGTTTATAGAAAAATCGTCAAAGGTGAAAAAGCCAAAAAAATTGAAAAAGTTGTACTTGCAGAGTAAATACACACAACTTTCTCAAGTTGTTTCAAGCAGTATAAATATCGTTGCAAAAGTTTGAATATCGTCTTTCCGGTTAAATTTTTAAAGTCCGTTGACAATCAGGTAAGTTATAGGGTAATCAGTGGGCGAAGGTAGGTAAAATCGGTTTTTTACCGTAAGTCCAGATTTTGGGAGTGTTCGGCAAATTCCAAGTACAGAATATTCTTTCACTCGACAAGACCTACCAGCACGGTGTTATTAGAGGAACAATTAATTGGAAACATACGTAAATTATCGATTAAGTGATTGCTTATCATTGAGGCTAGTGTTATGCCTTAACCTCGGCAAGCATTTCCAGCCCTTAGTTGTTCCTGTCCTATAATTCCATATTTTCCACAATTTAGTTGTGAATTTTTTGTTTCAATAATTCTTAAATGCAGTTTAGAAAAAAAAAAGCGAAAAGAACCATGCCCAAACAGGGGTTCGAACCGGGGACCTCTGAGTTGATAGTCTAGCGCACTCTTTACTAAAGGCTGACCATTTTGCAATTTTTATTGCTTGAAAGGTTCTTAGAAAAGGTACTCTTACATATTTTACTTGGTTCCACGAATTCTAGTAATGACTGAAGATCCTCATACTTTTTTCTATCGATTTGAACATGTGAAGTGTCAAGAGGGTAAAGCTGTTGGATGGACGTCCAAGCCTTGATTTGTTAATGTCATAAGATTTGAACTGGTCAGTTACATCCACAGAATTATTCTAGAGCACAACATATGGATCCCTCTTTAAATTGCAAAGACATTGAATTAACTTATTCCTATCATTGAATTCTTGTGGTTGTCACAAATTTCTGCTGCAGACAGAAAGACCTCTGTGTTATTCCAACAGCTTGAAATTTTCGGCTCGCTAACGCTTCAGCTGACACCCACTTATGTGGCACAAAGATAAAATAGAGATATTTTTTTGATCAGCCCAAAATCTTCCTCAAAATCAATAAAGGCGTGCCCTGCAACAAGAACCGTATGATCGAAATTCTATACGTGAATAATCTTTCTATGTACATCCAAAATCTAACGGTATACAGATTCTAACTCTGCCTCCGTAGCTGTGCAATTATGTGTTCTACTATTTGTGGAAGTGTCAAAACATTTTTTTCCTCCCAGCCAACACGGCTTCCTAAAGGGAAGATCGACTACCACTAACCTTGCAGAATTTGTTTCAAACGCTCTATGCTCGTTGGAAAGTGGGTATGAAGTTGATGTAGTGTCTACCGACTTTAGTAAAGCGTTCGACAAAATCTCACATACTATCATTCTTCTTAAGCTTAAAGCCTTTGGTTTTCCATCACTCTTTATATCTTGGATTAAATCATATCTCGAAGAACGCCGTTATAATGTCATCTTTAGATTTTCCAATTCAGATTCTTTTTCAGCTACCTCTGGTGTCCCACAAGGTAGTCACCTTGGTCCTTTGTTGTTTGTCTTAACAATCTCTGATGTAGATGACATCATCAAAGAATTAAATCTCTCTGTGTATGCTGATGATATGAAAATCTATCGGCGCATACAAACTAACTGACTGGTGTCAAAAAAATCTTCTAAACGTTAGTAAATGTCAAGCTATTACATATTCACGCAAGCGTCTCCAGCTACCCCCAAGAACTTATTACTTACCCGGCAAGCCAGTTCCTTCTGTAAGCTTTTTACGGGACTTAGGTGTAATATGTGACAAGGAACTTAATTTTAGGTCTCATATTGATAATATCATTAGTAGAGCCAATTCTGCACTGGGTTTTGTGAAACACTGGTCGAGAGAATTCTCCAACCCTTACGTTACTAAATCTCTCTACTTTACCTTTGTTAGACCCATCCTCGAATATGCCAGCCAGGTTTGGTCTCCTATCTACAACATCCATTCTGTGCGAATCGAAGCCGTTCAACGAAGATTCATTAGGTTCGCACTACGCGGTCTTCCCGGTTCTGACAGTTTCAACTTACCTCCTTATGCAGACCGCCTGAAGTTGATTAACATGCAATCTCTTGCAAAACGAAGAGAAGTTGCAGATGTACTCTTCATTCATCAACTTGTATGCGGTACCATTAACTGCCCTGCACTACTCCAATTAATATCCTTTATTCTATTCCTCTCTTCCACCTCAACTTTCATTGTACCGACTATGGTTGCAGTGAACCTGTAACCAGGATGATTCGTGTAACAAAAAATTTGATCAGCGAATTTGATTTTCATCTGAGCAGATCTCGACTCCGAAACGCCCTTCTTAACTCCTACGCCACTTCTTCTAAACTCCAATGCCATTTTCCCCCCTCTATAATCTTTTTCTTACAATTAAGATATGATACATATTCCCTGTTAATTACTGTAAGTTCCCTTTATTACTTTTCTCCCCGTATTTCCTTTTTGACGTGTTCTTATAATTACGTTTTTCTGGTGGGCGGATTACGCCTACCACGAATTGGATATCTTTCGAACACTAAAACAAGGAAAGGAGAGAAAAAATAAACCCTGTTAGAATAAGTTAAGACCCTGTTAGAATAAGATTAGTTCTTAGTTAATCAGCTTGTATTAAGCTTAACGAATAAATAAATATTTTAGCCAACAAGTTGCTATTCCCTGTAATCCTCCCTAGCATAGGGTGGTGTTTGTGGCTAGCATTCCTCTTTCACCAAATAGATGACAACTTTTGTTCAGTAGTATTCAGAAAACTCGTCACGTAGCAGCACTTGCCAATGAATCTGCTTATAGTCTTTGCCAATAAACAGAATGATATCTCATCTAGCGTTTCCATGCACTAACTGCATTTTTATTTTTTCGGCACTTACACTCCTCTGATTTTAAGCGCCTCACTTGTGATTTATATTACCATGTCCCAAAAAAATGGATTTAAAATTAATGGAGGAATATAGCAAACACTTATATCACTTTTATGTAATAAAATCTTTCTACCGCGTTAGATAAAAAGAAACAATGTAAGAACACGCGTTCAACAATTTAATAAAAATGACACAACAGACTTCGTTGATATAGTTTATTCGAGTGAAATCTTATTGTTACATATAAAGTTAAGTTGGTTAATATCTTATTGAAAATTAGTTTGAAAGGAAAAATGATAACTGAACGTTAAGATAATCAAATTGGATTGTAGAGTTGTCAGAAACTAATTCATTCAACATATTTCGTCTCCATCTAAATTCAGAAATAAAATTTAATCAAATTGCAACCTCAGTATATTACATAAATTCATGTTTTTTCTTTGAATTGTGAGACCATCAGCAGCGTTGTTTTCAGATGTTACATTTTTCAATAGACCCATCATTGAATTTGTCACGTATGTAGTGATATCTGATGCCGATGTGTTTACTTCGTTTTGCACGCGTTTGTTCTTCACTATTGACAGAGCGCTTCAGTTCCCACAAAAAATCTTAGTAGGATTAAGCCCATATATTGCCATATATTCGATTAAGCCCATTTCTTGTAGTCACCAACCCATCACAGTTTTATTCGCATTTCTGCAATGAAGAGCAGAAACTAGCCCGTGGCGTTGATGCTGATTTGCAATCATTAATATTTCAGCGTTTCAGATTCATTTGTATACTTTGCTTGATGTATACTGATGTCACTTCGAAGACCATTTCTTTCAATTGCCATACCAAGAGAAAACGATATTAACCCACGATTTTTTGTTAACACGTATTCATCTGTTCGATGATATGATTCATTTCTCCTTCAGTCACCATATATTGCGATGAAGCTTAAACATTTATCCTGACGTTTGATGTATACGCAGCTATCTGATTGACAGTTGGATTCCCATAGCTTCAATAATTTTTGTTACCTTCTTATTCCATTCATGGCCCGCTTGTTTTGACCCGTATAGAGCCTTTTTGAGCTTTCAAACTTTGCTGCGAGTGTTGACATCTGCAAACTCAGGTTGCTGACGCATATGCACCTCGTCTTCCAAGTCACCATTCAAATATGCTGCAAGTTTGTCAACATGGCTTACCAAAAGCTTATACCTTGCTGTCAAAACAAGCCATAAACGAATCGTAGAATGGCGCACCACATGAGAAAACATTTGCTTGTAGTCCACGCCATACTATTGCGAGCACCCTTGGACAACTACCCTTGCTTGTATTTTTCGATTGAATCATCTTCTTTCTTTTTGATACACTCATCTGGCGAAAATGATAATATTACCTTATGGTCTATCCATCAAGGACCATGCGTCATTTTTGAGTACCACTCTATATTCCACATCCATAGCTCTTTTCTACAAGTCTGCGTCATCAGATTGTAGCACCCTCCTATACAGATTGTAGATTTTCTGTAGACATACTTAGCTCTTGTTGCCTCGTCCTGCTTCTTGTTTGTCGTTGAGTCGGCTCCACTTCATTATCAGTTTACTCTAAATCATCAGTTTCAGATTTGTTGCTCACAATGGTCCTCATGTCGCGCCCTTTCGTCAGATATTACGGCATTATCAATTAGATTTTCTTATTATTTGGGATTACAATGCAAAATGACTTAACTTAATTTTGCTTATCTTGTTTTTCCACCTTTTCGAAAGACCATCTCTTGCCTTAACGATTTGACGTTTTAAAAGATCATATAACCTGTAGCCTTTTGTTGCAGTCTCATATCCAACAAGCTTATATTAAGCTCCTTTTGGTGAAAATTTACCAACGCTTTTATTTTAACTAACTCTAATTAACTAACACTAACTCTAGCTTGTTGCTGTTGAAAATATTGAACAAGTTGTCAAAAAAAATTATATACTGTACTCTAGCAACAGTGTGACTCAAAACTTGAGCAGCGGAACAGACCTTTATTTTTTCAAAATTGTTTGGTTTGATGTGAGAAGAAGTGAGTTCAGGGGCACAATTCGTATGTGTAATGGAAATGGAGTCTACATTGTAGAAATACATAATGTCATTCCAGCTTACTCGTAAATCAATAAAAGTAATGACATTTTTAGAATTTTCTAAGCAATTCTGAGTGCTTTTCAGCAAATGAGGAGAGTCATGGAAGAAAAAACTCTTTCATCATTTTCTATAAAATAAGGATGATCCTTAGTTAAACCTACAATTTTTGCAAAGTTTACGAAATCCGCCCTTTGGTCACACAAAATGACAAGGGTGTAAATCAAAACTTTGAAGCTGTTGAATAACTTAAAAAAATGTATTTTTTTATAAATAACCCTTTGCAAGACCCTTGTATGAAAAATACGCAAATGGTTGTTCCCAAAACATTCCACCAATGCCTTGGACCATCAACGTCATGACACTATTGGACACTAGTGAAGATCGGTTCACGTCACCGTAGTCTTCCAGGCCAATAACCATATCCCTTAGCCTATCATACGCTAAATGTACTTTAAGCGACATTTCATCGCAAGAAATTGAGACGAATCTCTGTTCTTCAGTGAAGACACGGCTTCGAAGCTCTAAAGATTTTAAAGTACTACAACTGCAACCTGGAGACTGGCCGATTTGTGACAAACTCGTGAAGAGTTCTTTCTTCAGGCCATGTCATTGCCTTTTAAAGGTACCGATATGAAATAAGGGATAAAAAGTAGACACATAAAGCAATAGTTTTGAGATGGTCTTCATATATGCGCTTTTTTGGATTGCGACCACTATTCTTTAAAATGTTCTCAATACATTTCCTAAACTATTAGTTGCTCATCTGTACTAACGGGAACTATCTGACTATTGCTACAACTTTGTTGAACTGTAACTACTTGACTATTGCTACAACTTTGTTGCAAAACATCATTTTGCAATTGTAATAATTTATTGTCATGACCTTTTGATGCAATTACTCTTTCCTTAATTCTAATTTCCTCTCTTGAGAATGCTAGCTGCTTTTCTTAACTCTGTTTTCCGTTTTAAATCTGAAATATGTTTTTTTAAATAAATTTTTCTCGGTGTATTCAAGCTTAAACTTTTATCAGTTTGAACCTGTTGGCCTACAACAGCCCTAATGGCATTTTCATTATGCTCGACCAGCATTTCTACATGAAAATTTTCATGAAAGCTGGCAGTGGCCGGTAGATTTTGATCAATTAATGAGAATGGTTGAAGTGATACTAATGGAGAATATGGTGTACAAGAACGGAGAACAGCTAAACTACTAGTTTGGTCTAGAGGAAAGTAGGAATATGGTGTGGATTCAACAAATGTTGAATTAAGTTGGGGAACGAAATCTCTATCACTGATATTAATATCAACCCCCGAATCTCCTTCTGCCATAAGTAAAGGTAGTTTAGGATTAAAATAAATGTTCCTATCTGGAACAGCATCTTGTCAAAGTCAGTTTCCAGCCATACCAAGCCGCATTTTGTCCGAGAAATGCTGTGAACAGGCTTGCAGCACCATATATCTGTCTGTTTTCTTCTATACGAATGACAAATAGAAAATATAAACGAAAATGTATTTTAGGAAAATAATAAAATGCATTAAAAAATAATTACAACTGCAATTAAAAAGGATTGAAATTAAATAGGAAAATTAACATTATTTTTTATCATATTGATGCATGCGAAAACTAGACTGATTTTCCACAAATAAATAGATATTAAATTTGAATTATATTATAAACAGATTACAAAAAATCTTAAAAGGTCGATTATATTGTTTGACAAATGTAAAAAGATATGACAAATTATTGAATTAATTTCTCATATTTTCATTAATCATCAAATATATTAAGAAAATAAAAAAAAACACCGTAGTGTCAAAAAAATTTTTGAAATTCTAACATAAGATTCGAAATAAGCGCCCCTTTAATACTGCCAGCACATACACAAAGAGTATAAAAAAACACAGTTACGATAGTATGTATCGTAAGTATAGACGTAGAATTCCTTTTCATACAGTAATAGAGAAAAATTCCTTTTTTTTCAATTATATTTTCAAAACTATTTTAAAGAATTTTATCTTCTAAATAAAAATTATTTAAAAACAAATTTTTTTGTATAATAATTTTTTGTTTGAAATTTTGAGTAATGAATTTGTTGTTCTTTTTTATGCTGGTTGAACTTATATGAAATTCAAAGTTATGTTTAATAAATGGAAAAATATGAATTATTTATTTTTCCTGTAATAAAGAGCATATACAGCTACGGTCAAAATAATATTAGTAAGTAACACTAATTCATGAAAATTAAAATCAGACATAAACACAATTATGTTTTTCTCTTTGCTGCTAAAAATGGCAACTTAAGACATTTTAAAAATAAATGAATGAGTCACAAAATTTTTAAATAATAGCAGTTGTGATCCATATGATAGCAGTTCCCGGTACTTTAAGATCATGTGTTCTTATAAAAAAATTTTCAAGGACCTTTTTATATTTTTTTAATGCCAAAAACAATTGTTAAAATTACCATTTGTTATGAACTGCTATTATTATAATCGCCTTTTTTTTAGTAGTATTAAAAAAATAATAACCTGGAAAACCTTAATCTATTTAATTTTTCTTTAAATAACTCTATTTTGAATTAAATAAGGCATATTTTTAAACTAAAAACATGTACTGATTTTTTCTAAAAAACACTTTAATTTGTAATATGTTTTTCTTAATGCTTACTACAATTTTTTTGACCGCAGTTGTTTATGTGTATTTTAAAAGTTATTAAAAATTTAAATTTTAGTTAAAAAAATATATTTTTAATATGGAAAAAATATAATGCATGCTATAATTCGAATTTATGACATTTAAAAAAATAGAGTTTCTAAAGCACAACGCATGCTTATTAACGCATGCGCCAGCCTTTGTAGTAGTAATTGTATTTATCTTGCTGAAAATAAAAAAAAAACCAATAACAAACGAAAAAAATAAAAGCAACTGCTTACATATTTTTAATTTTACTTACATATTAATAAAAACAACAACAACAAAAACAATAACAACAAAAGCAGCACATTAACAAAAAATTCTGCTCTCTTGAGAAAAAAATCGGTGACCTCTAAAATTGAATCGTGTTCTTTTCTCGAACATGTTGACCTCAAAAGTAAAAAAATCCAGAATTTTTAAAAAGAAGGCGGAAAGAGGGCAGAAAAATTCTGCATTTTTAGGAGAAAAAAAACGCCACGATAAAAGTAAATCCTAAAAAAGAAATAAAGAAAATCCTAAAATGAATTTTTTTTTTGTTGACTTCAATTCAAATAAAAAAATTTAAGATTTCGTTGACTAAAGTGATCACAGTATGATAGACGAAGACTTCTCCTAAGTCGCTGAAAGAAATACATAAAAAAACATTGGGCAATATTTATTTTAATTTATGTGGCTTATTATGTGTTTACGCAAATAATTTTTACTTTCAAATTTGTAGTGGGTTATCGTGTTTTCTATATAAGAAAATAGTTTGGAAGCTTGTAACCATAAATAACCTATTAATACTGATGAAGTGCTTTGATAAACAACCAGCGAGGCATATTTCATTTTTTATTTTTGTTGATAATTATGTTGTTTCTAAGAAAACGTTTTTTAACATTTGTATGGCTTATAACGTTTTTACAGAAAAAAATTTTTACTTTAAAATTTGTAGTACCTATTCTTGGCTTTTTAGTTCAGTAGCCATTCCTTTTATAAAATATTTAAATCAACAAACACTGAAATCGAAGAGGAAATTCCAGAAATTGTTGAAGGATTATAAATATTTAGTATATATTGTTTCGTTTTTGTTATAAATTTTATTTTTTTTTTTAATTTTTGAAAATAAATGTTATGTAAAAACGTGATAAGCCACATTTTTTTAAATAATTGGTTTCCATTGCCCTTTCTTCGCTAATTTTTGGACTTTTTCTAGAAGGCTTCCATAACGAATAATTAAAAGTATTAAAAGTACGATAATATGGAACGTCAATTTTATACAATTTTTTGAAGATTCAAATACGATTATTTAAAAAAGTTTATTTTGTTGCTTATCATGTTTCTGCAATAAGCTCTTCAACTATATAAAAAAAAAGATTAACCCTTTTTTCAAAAAATACATTTGTCATTTACCACAGTTAATATTTGTTTCCTAAGCAAGTCGTATGAAAAAGATAAAATTATATTATAAAAAGATATTGTTAGGTAGTTGCATTACCTTTGAATCCAAAATAAACACTGGATTGAAAGGGTACAGGATTTTCTAATTTAATGAAGGAATAATGAAGTCAAACAATAAGTACTAAAAATATACGAAATATCTTATTTCTGCATATTAAATGCATTTATAGCAAATTCGTCTGTAAATGTGTAAATTCTGCAATGCACACCACAATCGTGCATTCACAATCTGATATATAAAAAAAACTTCATTTGATTAAAAGCAATCACCTGCTCAATCGCAAAATCACTTTTCATTAAGGGAATGACGCTTATCAACTAAAGGGCTGCACAAATGTATTTGCTTCTTTGATTCCACCAAGTACTTTTAGCTAGGCACATCATTTGTAGCAGAATTAAGCAAAGAAATAGCATAAAACCGTTGCTTGCTGCTCACAGAAAAAGTAATGTTTTAACTCTCTCTCTCTCTCAGATTAAATGCATACGCAACTTGCTCTCATCAATTACAGTAATTATCGGTCGCTATCTCGGCAAATGAAAAAAAACTGTATAGTTCTGCAAATACTGCAAATACTTGCGTATGCTGAAAGCAGAAGTCATTATCAGTTGCTAATGAAAGCATAAGTAAAGAAAAAATAAAGTAAGAGTTAACTTAAAACAATGAAAATTAATGAAGTAAGTAAGTATTGAATTATAATTAATATATTATAATTGAATTATAATCCTGTAAATAACAATATTAATAGAGGTTAATATTAATAACGAAGCTTTGAAAGTAAAAATTGTGAGCGGCGATTTTAAACTTATTATTTTTTAAACTAAAATGATCTTTTTACATTTAAACATTAATAATTAATAAATTTATATTACCACACATAAAGTTAATATTTTTGAAAATTTTTTTGTGCTTTCGTTATGCTTATCTGAAAGGTTTTTTCTTTTTAATAAAATATATATTTAAATTAAAACATGCAACTGCAAATCCATCTTCTAAATTTCTGAAATAGTGTTTCAAGTACTTGCCAACTTGTACTTCTCTTGCAAGTTATTTTTATGTACATTACTAAAACGCGATAGACAATTTATTATTTGTATTGCTTTCAACCAGTTTTTCACTTACGCACACTACCTACAATTTTCGCTCACGCCAACGCTATCCACAAATGAGAGTGAGAGAACGAAAGTAATTGCGATCCCCACAAATGTTTTGTACAGCGATTCAAATGTAATTGTGCAGCCCTTTATTATCAACAACATATATACCTTTATATACCGGCCACGGCTCCTTTTGAACGTTGCAAACGTTTCCACAATATTAATATACCCTGACCTCTTCTGGTGTAGGGTATTAAAAGACTTGACACACAATTTTTATTTTTGTTTGAAAAGAAAGACTTTTGGTAAAATTATATGTCTTTTATTGGAACGACTTAGTAGTTCCAGTCGAAGAAAGTTACCAGCTAAATAAAATAAAAAAAATTTTAAGTTCCTGTATCTTCATATAAATATAATCAATTTAAAATAAAAAAATTTTTATTTTCTCATAAACCAAACGAAAGCGAAAAGTTTTCATATTAAAGCTTAGGAGGACAGAATACATTTAATCCAAATAAGCAGAAAAATATTCGGGCTGGGCCTTTAAGTAAAATGATGCCCTTACCTTTCTAAGTGATATTCTTTGGGAAACTCGAACAGAATATCTGGTGCATCACACCCGGCCACACACTTCCTCCAGTTCGTTCTTTTAGTGTTCTGCTCCAAACTTGTGCTTGTGAGTTGTTGGTCATCTTCCATGTCCATATTTTAAAATTCGCAACTTCTTCCTGAAAAATAAAAATGTATTAATATTTTTAATCAAAACGCTTTCAGCAAAAATTTGCTATTGAAGAAAGCAAAAACAAAAACTTAAATTTTTCTTTGTGGTGAATTTTGACAAACAGTTAGATTTCAACCGTTTTTCTCTGAAGTCGAACAGTATTGCCACCAACGATGTTTAAAAAGGCAACTTTAGAAAAAAGAGCACCTACGTATCAAATTCCAAAAATCTATATTTTTATTTACACAAAAATCAAATTAAAAATTTTTCAAACAATGAAACCCAATTTTTGAAGCTTTAATAACAATTGTACTAGAAACATGCAAATATAAAAAGTATAATTTTGATGATTTTTTGGCAAAGTTTTTGTACACTCCGTTATCTAACAAATGGAGTCTTTGAGGAAAATCAAAGTATTACAAATGCTTTGCAATTTGGGAAGGTATCAATTCTAAAAACGGCCACTAGTGTCCTTTCCTGCAGAAAAACAGTATTTCTAATAGGATTATAGCAACAAAAAATCATTTAATCATTTAACTCTAATTAACTTACACTAACTCTAGCTTGTTGCTGTTGAAAATATTGAACAAGTTGTCAAAAAGAATTATATACTGTACAGTATTTGGAGTTGTTGGAGCTTTTGAAACGTCTTAATCTCCAGAGGCATACAAACTCATCATCCCGCAAGCAACAGTGTGAGTCAAAACTTAAGCAGCGTAACAGACCTTTATTTTTTTTAAATTGTTTGGTTTGATGTGAAAAGAAGTGAGTTCAGGAGTACAACTCGTATGTGTAATGGAAATGGAGTCTACATTGTAGAAATGCATAATGTCATTCCAGCTTACTCGTAAATCATTAAAATTAATGACATTTTTAAAATTTTCTTAGCAATTCTGAGTGCTTTTTAGCAAATGAGGAGAGTCATGGAAGAAAAAAACTCTTATATCATTTTCTATAAAATAAGGATGATCCTTAGTTACACCCACAATTTTTGCAAAGTTTACGAAATCCGCCCCTTGGTCACACACAAAATGACAAGGGTGTAAATCAATACTTTAAAGCTGTTGGATACCTTCAAAAACGTATTTGTTATAAGTAATCCTTTGCAAGACCCTTGTATGTATCCAAAACATTCCACCAATGCCTTGGACCATCAACGTCATGACACTATTGGACACTAGTGAAGATCGGTTCACGTCACCGTAGTCTTCCAGGCCAATAATCATATCCCTTAGCCTATCATACGCTAAATGTACTTTAAGCGACATTTCATCGCAAGAAATTGAGACGAATCTCCGTTCTTCAGTAAAGACACGGTTTCGTAGCTCTAAAGATTTTAAAGTACTATAACTGCAACCTGGAGACTGGCCAATTTTTGACAAACTCGTGAAGAGTTCTTTCTTCAGGCCATGTCATTGCCTTTTAAAGGTACCGATATGAAATAAGGGATAAAAAGTAGACACTTAAAGCAATAGTTTTGAGATGGTCTTCATATCTGCGCCCTTTTGGATGACGACCACTATTCTTCAAAATGTTCTCAATACATTTTCTAAACTTTGAGGGCAGATATCCACTAAGTTTTTCTATTAGTTGCTCAAATTTATCAGTACTAACGGCAACTACCTGACTATTGCTACAACTTTGTTGAACTGTAACTACTTGACTATTGCTACAACTTTGTTGCAAAACATCATTTTGCAATTTTAATAATTTATTGTCATGATCTTTCGATGCAATTACTCTATCTTTAATTCTAATTTCCTCTCTTGAGAATGCTAGCTGCTTTTCTTAACTCTGTTTTCAGTTTTATATCTAAAATATGTTTTTTAAATAAATTTTTCTCGGTGTATTCAAGCTTAAACTTTTATCAGTTTGAACCTGTTGGCCTACAACAGCCCTAATGGCATTTTCATTATGCTCGATCAGCATTTCTACATGAAAATTTTCATGAAAGCTGGCAGTGGCCGGTAGATTTTGATCAACTAATGAGAATGGTTGAAGTGATACTAATGGAGAATATGGTGTAGAAAAACGGAGAACAGCTAAACTACTAGTTTGGTCTAGAGGTAAGAAGGAATATGGTGTGGATTCAACAAATGTTGAATTAAGTTGGGAACGAAATTTCTGTCACTGATATTAATATCAACCCTCGAATCTCCTTCTGCCATAAGTAAAGGTAGTTTAGGATTAAAATAAATGTTCCTATCTGGAACAGCATCTCGTCGAAGTCATTTTCCAGCCATATCAAGCCGCATTTTGTCCAAGAAAAGCCGTGAACTGGCATGCAGCACCATATGTCTGTCTGCTATTGGCTCATTTAAGCCTAAAAGTTGAAGCCATTGCTTTCTTTAATACGAAAGACAAATATAAAATATAAACGACAAAGTATTTTAGGAAAATATTAAAATGAATTAAAAAAGTAATTACAACTACAATTAAAAAAGATTGAAATTAAATCAAAAAATTTACATTATTTTTTATCATGCGAAAACTAGACATATTTTCCGACAAATAAATAGATATTAAGTTAGAATTATCTTATAAAAAGATTACAAAAAATCTTAAAAGGTCGATTATATTGTTTGACAAATGTAAAAAGATATGACAAATTATTGAATAATTTCTCATATTTTCATTAATCATCAAATATATTAAAAAAATAAAAAAAAAACACCGTAGTGTCAAAAAACTTTTTGAAATTCTAACATAAGATTCGTTATAAGCGACCCCTTAATACTACCAGCACATACACAAAGAGTATAAAAAAGACACAGTTTCAATTGTATGTATCGTAAGTAAAGACGTAGAATTACTTTTCGTACAGTAATAGAGAAAAATTCCGCTTTTTCAATTATATTTTAAAACTATTTTAGAGCTTCTTCTAAATAAAAATTATTTAAAAACAAATTTTTTTGTATAATAATTTTTATTTGATATTTTCAGTAATGAATTTGTTCTTTTTTATGTTGGTTGAACTTATATGAAATTGAAAGTTATGTTTAATAAATGGAAATAATTATTTCGGAAAGATATGAATTATTTATTTTTCCTGTAGTAAAGAGCATACACAGCTGCGGTCAAAATAATAGCAGTACATTACACTTATTATTGAAAAATAAAATCAGACATAACACAATTGTTGTTTTTCTCTTTGCTGCTAAAAACAGCTAATTAAGAAATTTTAAAAATAATCGAGTCACAAAATTTTTAAATAATAGCAGTTGAGATCCATATGATAGCAGTGCCCGGTACTTTAAGATCATGTGTTCTTAAAAAAAATTTCAAGAACCTTTTTCTATTTTTTTATTGCCAAAAACATTAGTTAAAATTACCATTTGTTATGAACTGCTATTATTATAATCGCCTTACTTTTGAGTAGTATGAAAAAAGAATAATAACCTGAAAAACCTAAATCTATTTAATTTCTCTTTAAAGAACTCTATTTCGAATTAAAATAAAATATTCGGGCCGGGTCTTAAAGTAAAATGATGCCCTTACCTTTCTAAGTGATATTCTTTTGGAAACTCAAACAGAATATTTGGTGCTGCACACCCGGCCACACATTTCCTTCTGTCCGTCCTTTTTGTATTCTGCTCCAATCTTGTGCCTGTGAGTTGTTGGTCGTCTTCCATATCCATATATTAAAATTCGCAACTTCTTCCTGAAAAAGAAAAATATGTTAATATTTTTAATCCAAAGCAAAAACAAAAACTTGCATTTTTCTTTGTGGTGAATTTTAACAAACAGTTAGATTTCAACAGTTTTTCTCTGAAGTCGAGCAGTGTTGCCACCGACAATGTTAAAAAAAGCATCCTTGAAAAGGTCCCAAATATATCCACTTAAGAAAAAAGAGCATCCACGTATCAAATTCCAAAAATCTATAATATATTCATTTTTATTAACACAAAAATCAAATTTAAAATTTTTCAAACAATGAAACCCAATTTTTGAAGCTTTAGTAACAATTTTACAAGAAACAAAACATGCACATATAAAAAGTATCATTTTGATGATGTTTTGGCAAATTTTTGTACACTCCGTTATCCAAAAAACGGAGTCTTTGAGGAAAATCAAAGTAATACAAATACTTTACAATTTGGGAAGGTATCAATTCTAAAAACGGTCACTTATGTCGTGTCTTGCAGAAAAACATTATTTCTAATAAGATTATAGCAACAAAAAATCATTTAATGTTTCAAAAACCAAAACTTCTGAAAAAAACTTTACTTTAAAATCCTATTATTACTGTTTCTCTTGTCAAGTCTATCCCTACAAAAACATTTATCCTAACAGAAACCGGCCTCTAAAATTTTTTTGTAAAATAAACTTTAATAAACAGTGTCCAGTCAAATAACTTGACCTTACAACGCACAACATAAACCATATATATAAAACCTAACAATCTAAAGCGAAACCTTACAACCTAAAGCTAAACAACTTGATATATAAAAAGATATACTTCCCATTAATTTAAAAAAAGGAAAAGAAAACCGACCTAAAACTTTGCCGTGAAGGTACGAGGGCTATCTTCAAGTACTTTTTGTTTACCGCCAAGTAAGCTCTTCAGAAGACTCTTCTAAGAAAAACCTATCCAACCTCAAAGACCTGAATGCTATGCATTCGAAGAAAAAAACTAACATCCTAAACAATAATTAAGAAACACAATCACACCCACAAAATCACATACGCACACAATCACGCATAAAAAAATCACTCACTCCACCTCACTCAACTGTCAAAACATGAATGCTTAAAAATTATTAAATGCAGCTCATAAACGAACTCCACCTTGCGACGCACAAAAAACTTTCAAATGTGCTACATAAAAAAATTTAAAATGTGTCCCATATAAGGAATCCCAAAATGTGCTACATGAAAATATATAGAAAACTATATAAAAACCTAACAACTTGAAAAAAAGCTATACAAAAACCTATATAAAAAACCTAAACACCTAGAAGCTATACAAAACCTATTAAACCTTAAGGGCTAAGAACTATATTAAACCCTATCAAAAACTTAAAAAACTAATGGGAGCAACCCCGCCGTAATTCGAGTCTCGGATCTTCTCTTCCCCTGGACTCCGCGTACACCCAACAAGTGTGTGCAAAATCGGCCCTTGTGAAAAGGTACAATTGCCGGAATCCCTTAGCACTATGAGTCTGCATGCATAGGCTCTGAAACGAGTATTTTCTTTGCTTTCTTGGCTATGCTAACAAAAACGGATTCAGAAAAAAGGCCCCGAATCAAGATCACACCGGGGTGCCTAAGACCTACATAACCTACACAAACCTATTTATCCTAAAAAAACTTTTTGGGCTATCGCTCTCCCGACTGGGTAGTCTAGAGCCGGCTTATACTTTTCAAGAGACGTGGGAACGTAGCTTCTGCAATAGGTAAACTCGTCTCCTTGAAAAGCCTTGTATGCATAGGCACTGAATTCGTATTTTTTTGAACTTCTCGGCTATGCAAACAAGGCGGGACTAAACAAAATACCTAAAAGACGACACCGTTAGTATGAAAGGAGAAAAATTAGAGGAGTCTCTGTCTTATATTATTACCTACAAAAAACCTCACAAAACCTAAGTAGGAAACCTAAGACGTAAAAAAGGCGTATGGTGGGTTACTCCATCCAGAGCTAGCCTATCCTCCCAAATACGTGAACAAAATTAGCCCCTGGGATAGTTACAAAAGGCAAAAAACAATTTTGATGATGCTTTTGGCAAAGTTTTTGTACAATTCGTTATCTAACAAACGGAGTCTTTGAGGAAAATCAAAGTATTAGAAATACTTTGCAATTTGTGAAGGTATCAATTCTAAAAACGGCCACTAGATTCCTGGGGGTCAATTCCCGTTCTGCGTTATCGTCATATGAAAAGTGTTTTCAGCTTTACACGGAAAACGTGATTCCCGTTGTGTGTTAAAACTGCAACAGCTGTTTATTTTTAGCTGAAATGAAAACAAAGTTAACTCCGGTTGCAAACGCTCGTTATCGACTTGCTATATTAGTTTCGGCTATTTTATGCTACCGAAGAACTTATTTTGGGTATATTTATTTATGCAAAATTCATTATACTTTTCTTTTTTATTGCTTATTTTTAATATATAGTTTTACTTTCTTAATCAAGTTTATAGCTTTTGGAAAGCGATATAAGTCGGAGTTTTCCTCCGAAATTCTGCTGAATGAGTTTTCTTCATCGCGAAGTCTCCTTCTAAAAATCCTTAAGTTTTCTCTACATAAATCAATAAAAAGAATGTTGAAGTCATAATAAAGTTATCATCATGTTCAATAAAGTCATTTTTGAAAATATTTTCTACCATTCAATAAGTGGTTTACATTTATTTTTCATAAAAGCTTTGTTTAATAGACATTCAGCAACTCTCAAATGCTATTCAGCAGCTACTTTTCATTAGGCGAACAAGAATCGCGTTTTTGTGCGCAGTGAAGTGAAAAAGTGAAATCTTTAAATGAAAACTATTGTGAAAAGCTTCTTTTCACTTCACTTTAACGCAAAACGGGAAATGACCCCCTGTCCTGCAGAAAAACAGTATTTCTAATAGGAATATAGCAACAAAAAATCATTTAATGTTTCAAAAGCCTCATCAAGGTAGTAGGCCCTTAAAGGTTTGACTGATCTACTTGGAACTGGTTTCATGTATCTCGAGAACAAAGTTCTTCAATTTCTCCATTTCTCTTTTGCCAACGATTCTAAAATAGAAAATTATTGCTTTAAATTTTGGCATATTACTTTTAGCAAAAATTAACTATTTTCACCTTTTTTTTTGCTACATATGTTTTTAGGTATTTAGGGCGTGAATAACTTTATATCATGGCAGAACTAGAGAAAGTATTTGCATTGTAAAATTGTGTATACGTGGGCCATAAACTGAATTTATGCTATTTCTTAATTTATACACAAATATTCCCTGCAAATATTTTAAGACCATCTCATTCAGTTAAATTTACCTATTTAATTTAGTGGCCTTCCAATTTCAGTAAACGCTTTTTCCATGACATCTTTCCTTTCATATTCTGCCAATTTGTAATTATAAAGGCATGGATGTTTCTCCACCTCTTGCACTAATTTTATGTGTGCCAATTGATCACTAATTTTTTCAGAATATTATGTTTAACCACAAAATGGTGGTTGCGAACACATAGCCAAATGAAATTGCAGCAAGCTGTGTTGCATTGAACTGGTCGCAAACGTGTTGCCAACTTATTGTTAATTCATGTGAAGGCTTCGGTATAAATACATTGCTTAGCAACATTGGTTGCTGTTGCATTGCTTTTCAATTGCTCCATGTGGAAAAAAATTCGTCAGTGCTCAACTCACTTGTGAAAAAACGGCTACTCATTTAGCTTTTACTTGCTCAATAGTTGGCAACACTTTTGTGTTTTGGCAGATCACTTTGAAGTCTGCCAATAAATTAAATTGAAAATGAAGCAAAAATACAAAACAAAAAACAGCTGACTGCTTGAAGAAAATTGATTTTGTTTTTGTACTCCCATCACATTTTGACAGAATCTATTATATTTTTCCTTATCCCGTACACAAACCAACTATAAAATAAGGACTTGACTATGCAATTTTAATTAACTCAATCGGCAAATTGACCTATTCTATGCTCAACTATCTGACTACTGGCGAATCGAACGCAGCTAATTTTGTTATTGCAAATTTTGCTGCTGTAAACTTACCGAACATACGCTGTTTACATCGCCAATAAGGTGTTTATTGAATACCACTATTGATTTTTCTTTCAACCATTCGTTGTAAAAGCAAAAACCGTGTAATATAGGCAAAACAAACAAAAAAATTTGTTGATTTTCGTACAAACATCGTGTGATATGTACAAAAGATAATTGAAAGCAACTACACGACATGGCTGCCGTGTTTTATTTAGTGAAGCTCTCGTGCCAAAGAGAGGAAAGCTTTGCATGCTGTTGTATTGTGCTGATTGTTGTATGCAAGCATTAAATAAAATGCGTGATTTTGTAATAATTAAAGAATAAATTTTTTGAAAACCTTGGTAAAAAAAGAATTATAAAAATTGGTTTAGCGGTTACCGAGCTTATTTGGCCTCAAATTTCGTGAGTCTCATTTTTATAATTGTAAAAATTAGCTTTTTATTGCCCAGAAATGAAATCAAATGAGTACTCGCAGCACTTATTTTTGAAGCTGGAGTCAAACTGTATCCCAGAGTCAGGTATATGTTATATTGTTTGTGTACCAGTTTAAAGTCTAGTTTCAACGTACTCAAAAATTAAGCATTTAAAAATGAAAAGATGCAAGAAAAGGAAAAAATTAATGATGCAAAACTTGATAACTTTATAGCACTCTCATAATGATTTATAGTAAAAAAAAAAATTTTAATTCAAGCCAGTGAAATATACGCAACAGATGGTGGTACTTTACATAATATAGGTGGTTGAAAGAAATTAACATTAACTGTGCAATTGTTCGATTGTGCATTAAAACAATCGCAAAGTTAAAGCGGATATTTAAATATACATTTACTTAAATACTTGCATGTTGCAGACAAAAAAACGAACAACAGAAAAAAGAAACAAAAGCACAAAAGTGTCACAGGATAAATAAAAAAAAATTAAAAGCAAGCTTTAATGGCTGCAGCTGCCATGCAAAATCAATGCATGAAAAAACAGCGGCAACAAAATGAAACAGGATGCAACAGGAAATAGAACATCTGCGATAACATGAAATTTATGAGGTTCAAATCAAAACAACGAATGCCAGCATATTTTTTAAATAAAAGTATGAAAATAAAATCAATTTTTTTTAAATATTGTACAATAATATAAATTTTATTGGATATATGCGAATTTAACTATTTTGCAAAATGACAGAATTCAACAAAAAAAAAAGAAAAATTAAATAACAATAAATAAACCGAGCAAATCCCTTCATAAATTACTTATTTCTAACCAATGGTCACTGAAACGCTAAAACACAGAAACATGAACCACACTATCCCCCCCACACACACAAACACACACAAATACTCTACACCCCCAAGTAAGCCCTTGTGCAGCGCAAGGATCCCCAAATGGCAGCCAGTAAGACGACCGTATTAAATACTTCCGCTTTCAATTTGCTTGTCTTTATTTCCTCTGTGCCTTCTTCACAATTCTCTGCCTAGGTCTTTCTCAACTAATCCTCATCCATCGTAATGTGCGACAAACTGGGCTTTTGGCCAACGGTTGTGCACCACATCACATTGTAAGGTTAACACACCGCTTACAGACAGCTGGGAGTCCCCAATTTTATTCCAAATCCCATATTCATTTGCTAATAAAAAAAAAGAGGTGTTATGGAAGGAAATGGTCGGATTATTGGCAGTTTGCTTTCGACTTTCAATCTGCATTGTGGGTCAGTGTGAGTTGATCCTACTTTTTTTGTATATTGGAGTACTTTGTTAAAAAAAACTTAGTTTCAACTGTCTAGACTCAGCATTTCAACAGGTTCGTGACCAACACTCATTCATATTTAAATAATATATGAATCGCTTGGTCATCCTTAGTTAGATGAGTAGTACTTAGTCAAGAATAAATTGTTTTGTGCTTCTTTCGTTAAAAAAATATCAAATTGAAAATTTTTTAAAATTTCTTTACCTTGCAAAGTGTGGATCATAAAAAAACTTATCTATATCTATAAAATTATAAAAATTGAAGTAAAAATTTAAAGTTACGACTTTACTCCGAAAGTACTGTGACGTTTTAATGAAAAAAATTGTAAATGTCATATTTGTGTTACAGATTTATTTAGGGGTATTTTTCTTGCGAAATTTTAATAATAAGTATATTTAATTAAGGTATTAAGTTTTTTAAGATTCGTTGCCTTTTGAAGCGTTTGTGTTGCGAGAGTTTTAATAAACTCCATGTTGCACTCTTTTTTTATCTTTCTCTTCGTGCTCAGCTAGCACAGCGCAACAAAAAATCTGATGAGCCTCGAGCAAGGCGAAAAGTGAGATACATACATATCAGTGGTCGGCACCAGTGTTGCCGGAGCATTTTTTTTTAACCAGAAAGCAAAATATAAATAGCCAAAATGTAAGAAAATTGCCAAAATATTAATTCATCGTATTATAAAAAAAACAAAACAAACTTGCATATCTATTTGTATTAACGTGTTGCTATAGATTTGCAAACTACATATGTAGTTGCAAATAGATTCTTACTTTTGCATGTTTATTCTTAATTTGCTTTTTAGACAAATTTCTTACAGTTTGCTTTTCATGATCAAAGTTATCTACATTTCTGCGTTGGGTAGAAGGGAGAGGCCTCGACAGCTACAGTTTTTGAAAATTTTATTTTCACACTGTTTGGTTTCCGCAATCAAAAACACATTTCTTCCAACCGATCGCGATTGTAATGAAAATTTATCAGTGGTTCTTGATGCATATGCGTGATAAGAGGTGATTTTATATTTCTGTAACGTGTTGTTGTAATATTTGCTTATTACTTTTGATGTGAAACTCAAATAATATAATATTCAACTTTTAATTTCCTTTGTGCAGTTACTTAAACACTTTATTGCTGCTTATATACCATTTAAGGTTTGTTAAATGAATAAAAAGAAAATGTTAAACTTTGCAATTTGTGAAATAAGTGGGCGAGGGAAGGGAGAATTCGTCCAATGAAAAAGAAGTAAATATCAGTTCGTGGGACTTGCAAGAAAAAGTCCTTCCACGAACCGTTTATTGACGATATACTATGAATGTTTTTAAAAAAAGTTATTTTGTGCATTCTGTCATTTCCTTATCATTCATCTACAAGAAACTTCTGGGACTTAACTTAAATACATCCTCAAGTTTGTACCAACATAAACATGATACAAAAACTAATAGAATTGTACTTTTCCCCTCACTTTTTCATTTATATATAGTCTATCTACGATATAATAATAATTAAGTATACATATTTAACTGCTGTTACATTAAAAACAATTTATAAGAACTAAAAGAAAGATAATAATTTGAATAAAATATGCACTTAAATATAAAAATATTAGTCAAACAAACCAAATGGCGAAGCTTCCCTTCCTGTTTCTAAGCCTCTTAAAGACTGACGGAGGCTCCTTTAATGGGGCTGAGGTTTCGACATTTTATTGAAATTATGTAATTTTTTCACAGTTTCGAAAAGAACAAAAAAATTGCGTTTTTGGTCATTTTTAAACGTATAGCCACACATATCTGCTTTGAAAACAACCTGTCCCATTGCATTTAGAAGGAAAAATAAATTTTTTTGTTAGGGTGTCGCAGCCTGCCCCTTCTACCCTACTCTTTAGTGACTTGATTTGAGTTACCTTATGTAAAATTATTGTATAATCTTGCCGTGTGCTGCAGCACGATTGGCATCACTGGTAGGTCGTGTTTACATGAATAGAAAATTCCCTCACGCGAACAAATTTTAAATCATTTAGGTATAAAAAAATTAAGATAAAAGATAGTATAAAACAAATGAAAAATAAAATCGCCAAAAACTGACCCAGGAAAAAATAGCAACTTAAAGCTATAAATAGCCAAAACGGCAACACTGGTCGGCACCCATAAAGCACATGCTTTGCCAAAAGTCACACCAATTCTTTTGCTCTTTCGCTCACGCGACAAAAAAACAGTTGCGATGCAGCATTTTTTCGGATGATACGCAATTGCTTGATCTCACTTCTACTTACAGCCTCATTTTTAATTTTGCCGACTACTGATATAAATGCAGAGCGGCGTTTCAAAAAAACAAAACAAAAGAAAAAATACCATTTTGTATTTCTTTGGTGTGTATTGTCTTAACCCAATAAGGACGATGATGCCATATCGCATCACTAAGTCGGATATCGCTAAACTAATCGCATCATATAAAAGTTAGTCTAAATCAAAATTAGGTAAAATTTAGCACATATTTGAAAAAATTTTCCCGTCTTTAAGGAGTTAAGGAGATTGATAAAAAAACATTCGTGACAAAGCCGTGGGTATAAAAGTTTAATGACCTAATAAGGAACTATCTTTGACGAGGCCGAAATTAAAATATCCTTACAGCCGTGTCTTATTATATAGGCATTTCCAAACTGGAGTTACGTATGATTTGTACGAAAAAAAATTTAAAAAAAAACGATTGGCCGATCTTAACAAAAACTTGTCAGATGGTTAGTATTAGCTGTCAAATTTTTGTCAACTTCAAGCAAATTGTCTAGCGTGACGCAGGTGGGCTTAACAATTGCAAGACAATAAATGACAATTGTTGTATTATTTGACGATTCCTTTGGTTTTTAAATTTCCTCTGTTCTTGTTCTTCACTTTCAGAAGAAATTATCAAAAAATGTCAGCCTACGTCAAATCGTTGTTAGTTCAATTCAATTCAATTGCAATTGAGCTGACAACTGAGAAAATATGAATGTGTTAGTAAAAATGTGTGAGTGTATTGAAATTGTCACGACAATTTGTCTCGTGTAGACCTAGGGTAAGAGTACCTCCTTTGAACCTACAATAATTTTTTACTGGATTTTGTATGCACATTTTTCATTTTAATCACTTTATAAAAAAAAATTTTTTGTAGGACGAAGTAGAAAAAGTTAATTGAAGTTCCTGGATATGTAGAATCCTTACTAGTAGTTTTTAAAAGAGGCACTTAGTTTTTCAGGATTTGTTTTTTTTTCATCGAAATTTGTCAATATGTCAAATTTTATTTATTCTAAAATTGTTTAATTCTATTTATGTACTCAAATATTTTTTCATTATAAAAAACTTAACTAAGCTCAGTTTATTCAAAAACAAATTGTTGACAATTATTTGTTTAAGGGGGTTGGAAGCAAAAGCGGTTAAAATAAAGGCATATTTAAGAAGATGCTTTCTAAAAATTTTTATTATATATGCAAACAATTTTTTATGTATAAAGATGGCGCTGAAGTTGGTGTGCTTAAAAAAAAAAAGAAAAACTGGCCAAACCATAGCTCGGCTCCAGATCGTCTGAAAATAAAATTAAAAAACCAAAAATGCAATCGAAAAACATCTTTGAATGCATATCTTTACCAAAATGGAGTGAAAATATGGAAAATAAAGAAAATCATGGTGCGTAGAAAAAATTCGTAAAATTAACGTTATTTTTGACCATATTGTTGCGTGTAAAAACTAGACAAATTTTCCGAAGATTCTAATTTGGTAAGAGATATGTAGAAGTGCAATACAAACATATTAAAACGGCTAGTTTGTTTGCCGTAATGCGGACCATTTTGAAAAGCATGCTGTAGAATCTGTATTATAAGCAAGATTGATTTTAAAATTTTTTTACGTGTTCTGAAATTGATGCACAACAATAATTAATTTACAAACAACTAGAATTTGTATTTAAAATCAAGCATGATTTAAACTATCAAACATTTAGAATTTGTACTTAAATCATATAAAATCAACATAATAAATAACAAGGTCATTAAGAAAAAACAAACTTTAATCAAAATGGTAGAGCACGACCAAACAGAAACAGCTGAAAATATATCAGCAAAATCTAAAAACAACTTCAGTAACCATGTTTTGTCGTTGGAAGACTTCCAGCAGATTGTTGGACTCCATATAATAACATAAGCATAAGACTTAAGCAGCGCAGGGCGCCCCATAGCTCACTGAGCGCTCTCTGAGAGTAACTTTTCACATGTACGCAAAACCATGGTGTAAGAAAACCAGGTGTTAGTGAGTTTTTGACAACACCATGAATTTCTTTGCTTCTGTCAAAAAATTGTGAGCGAAAGAGCGGAACTGTTGATAGTTGTCAAATTATGTTATTTGTTTGAGTTGCTAGATGATGTGCTATAGTTTTTATTGTGCGAATTAAGTATAAATAAATATGAAATGCAATTAATTGTGCCGTGTTGCGTTGACAAAAAGTTATTGCAGTTGTCTTTGCCGATTTGACAAGTTTGTCGTTGAATGTTTTGGCCATTTTATCAGAAACGTGCGCTGGAAGGTGCCGCCGACATTAAGCTTTGGCCAGCATGCAAATTGTCTTGCATTCACATCGTTTTTTCTTTTTTTGCATAACACACAGCGTCTCATATTTTTTATAGTTTTCCATATCACTTTATTCTCACTTTAGTCTCAGTAAAATCTTATAAACTTGCAGAAAGACACGAATTTAACAAAATTTGTTTTCATTGCAATTCCCCGTCAGCTGTTTTTGACAAGAGCGTGGAAACATAATTTTATCATTTTGAGAGAAAAGTGTCAAATTCACTAACACCTCTATTTCTTACACCATGCGCAAAACTCACAACAGAAAAGAATATAATTCAGTCGTTCGTTGACGGTGATGCTGTGAAGATCTATGTCGAAAATTTCATGTACACTCTTAAAAAAACAAGGGTTTGTTTTGTAGATTCATAATTCTTATGAATATATATTTTATTTTATTAAGGTTTAATATAATTCATACATATTGCCTTTTAAGATCCTTTGCAATATTTTTTTCATATTATTTGTATTCATTAAGTTTTTGCTACTTAAGTTTTTGATAATAAATTTAATTTTTCGTATATAGCAAGATTTTATAATATTAAAATAAAAATAAAACAAAAAAAACATAAAAAAATTTTTGAATCTGAATTGGAATGTGATTTCTTTTCCTCAGAGAATCTTTCTGGTGAAGCAGAATGTTTACTTTGCTACAGCAATCAAACTTAAATAATTTATTTACTTAGAATAAAATTATCGAGCTTAAATGTTGACATAGAAGAAATAAGGAACAATACCGATGACTAAAAATAAAAACATAAAATAAAAAATAAACTCATATAACAGTATGTGTGGGGGTATAAACATACAATCTGGCCAATCTAGATAATTGTGACAACTATTTCGCTCAGTGTGAGTTATTTGAGAGCGCACCAATACTAACAAGACAAAATAAAATGTGACTGTGTTAGAATGCCCAGCCCTGGACTAAAGTAAAGCAAAAAATACAACAACAAATGTGAACATGTGAAATGGGAGAAAAACTGAGAAATTGACACTTCAAATCTCATCGCCTCTGTGGTGCATTGCGCTTGCACGAGGTATCACAAAGATTTCTGATGAAGCCTTTAGCACGGCCGAAATTGCAATAAAATCAGCTAGTGATTTTTTCCTTTCCATATCGAAAAAACTTTGTTGTTGTTGTTGTTGCTGTTGTTGTTGTTGTTTCTTTGGAAAAATTCGTTAGTACAATTAATTGTTCTAACTTTGACCTTAAGCTCAATACACGATTTTAAACTATCAAACAACTAGAATTTGTATTTAAAATCAAGTATGATTTAGACTATCAAACATTTAGAATTTGTATTTAAATCAGATAAAATCAACATAATTAATAAGAAGGTCATTTAGAAAAAAAAAACTTTAATCAAAATGGTAGAGCACGACCAAACAGAAACAGCTGACAATATATCAGCAAAATCTAAAAACAACTTCAGTAGCCATGCTTTGTTGTTGGAAGACTTCCAGCAGATTGTTGGACTCCATATAATAACATAAGCATAAGACTAAAGTAATGCAAAAAATACAACAACAAATGTGAGCATGTGAAATGGGAGAAAACTGAGAAATTGAAACTTCAAATCTCATCGCCTCTGTGGTGCAGTGCGCTAGTGCGCTTGCAGGGGTACCACAAAGATTTCTGATGAAGCCTTTAGCACGGCCGAAATTGCAATAAAATCAGCTAGTGATTTTTTCCTTTTGATGTCGAAAAAAACTTTGTTGTTGTTCTTGTTTCTTTCTAAAGATTCGTTAGTACAATTAATTGTTCTAACTTTGACCTTAAGCTCAATACACGATTTTAAACTATCATACAACTAGAATTTGTATTTAAAATCGAGTATGATTTAAACTATCAAACATTTAGAATTAGTATATAAATCATATGAAATCAACATAATTTACAAAAACTTTATCTATTCCATATATAAAAATTGATGTATATTTGTATATCACGTATAGACTCCAAAACCACTCAACCGATCTTTGTGAAATTTTCAGGGAAAGTGAAGCCACATCTTGAGAGTGTTCCTGAGATGTTTGCTGTCGACTGGACATTGGGGCATGGTACCTACCACACAAGCCAAACTTGCGCTATCGCCTACAAAAAAAAAAGCATAAAAGGATATTAAAGTTTTGTAATTTTGTTAATTTTTTTTAAAATTCTAATTCTATATGATAACAGCATCGCTAAAATAAAAGATACAAAGTTTGCTGCCATTTCGATGGATAATCTGAAAGTTTTAGTTCCGCTACAGCACATGATACGATATTGCTTGATATATCGATGGAAAAGCTGATATTTTTTCTAAAATACAAAATATGACTTTTTATTTTATGGTGAGCAGTTTAGATTTTAGATCAATAATACTAAACACGTGGCAAAAACGTAAAACATCCCGTATCTTAAAAATTTTACAATATAAGAGGAAACTGAGTACGGATTTGGAACCAGTGTTGAAAGTTTATAAAGGAATGGTAATGGGTTTACTGAATCCGAAACTTGAAGACTAGCATTATTTATCCAAACATGTCTGAATATAAGAACACTATAGCTATTATTTTGACCGCAACTGTACAAATCTTCAAAACTGTAGAAATTTTTAGTACAACGGCTTTTTCATAACACATCGTTATCTAAGAATAAGAAAAAATTTTCAATTTTTTTGTTTAAAAATTCTGTAAAAGGACTTAATAAAATTAGTTAAAAGTTTACCGTTGGGTCAGTGCATATGTTTTTATCCTTTTTCGAAACTTTTTCGAAAAAAGTTAAAAAATACTGACTTTTTAATCAAAAACGGCTCAAAAGTTGTGTTTGTTGTAAAAATAAAAAGAAGTAAACGTTGCTTTTCTAACAACCTTTCATAGGACATAGCATTCATTTGCGACAATTCCTCCAGTTTTGCCTAAAAGCTGTTTAACCCTGGATAACCAATCATATATATAATACGTTATAACCAATGTTAGTCGATTCGACTAACACGCTCCAAAACACGTTTTAGAGGAGCTGTTAGTACATAAAATACATTAAAAGCTGTTGAAAATGGAAAACCTATGTATATTCCACTAGAAATAAAAAAAAACATTAATATTGGTCTTTGTTTTTTTTATTTTTTACATTTTTTTTATAAGCTACTTATTTTATCAGTTCGAGGTATACCACATAAGATTATTAAAAAAAAAATAGTAAATAAACATAAAAAATCTTAAAAGGCTCTTCTTTCATTATACAAATAAAGCATTATTTATTGTTATTAAAATAAAAAAGTTTAAATCAATTGTTTAGCACAAATGACACAATTCGCTGCACCACTATAAAAAACTTATAACCAAAACACTATATTCCTACCACAAAGGAATTAACTTCGACTGAACCGAATTTAAAATTCCCCCAAATCCGTATTTTGGTATATCCGTATTTTGGTATATACGAAGTGGTTTTTATCCAAACATACAAAATTTTATACTCAGAGTTCATCCTAATTATCAAGGCTTATGTGCAAAATATCAAGTTTACAACATAATTTTTTTGAATTTATTAAGGTTTTGTAATATAATGACGCTACTATGTGTGTGAGGTGGGCGTGGTTTTCATCCTATTTCGACAAATTTCAAATATGTGGTCAATATTTCACTCCAAAGCTAATGTGCACAATTCCAAGTTCATATAAGGTAAGTTACCCAAATGAGGCCAACCTAACGGTTTTTACCAGACAGAAGAGAAACGGGTTTTTTTAAACTTATTTTTTGCAATTTTGTATTTTTGTTTACTCAATTCTTTTTTCAAAAACATAAAAATAAAGCATGAAAAAGTAAAAAAATATATCCAGCTCAGAAGGTTTTAACAAGGTCTGATTTTTGCCATATTAGGACCACCATGTTTAAATAAGCCCCAATATATAACGGTTTTAGAAACATAGCAAAACAGTCAGAAAATAATAAAATAAGAACACATATTGTTATTACAAATGTTAGTTTACATTTATACTAAACATAAATGCTATTCATAGCTTTTTTTATAAAAACTTTTTCGAAAAAATACTTTTATTGCCAAAAGTTCATTTTGAAAATTAAAATAAAGTTACTCTGACTTTTTAAAGAAAATTTTGGTAATTTGCTGACCTTTATAGTTTAGGGCTTTCTTTTTCGCAGTTTTTTTCTGCCAGGTAGATTTAGGTGTGGACATGAGATCGGAAAAAGAAAGCCGGAAAGAAAAAATGTTTGGGCCTTTTTAGGCGCTCTCAATATAATTTCATTAATCAAGTTTTTCTCGGAATACACCACAGTTAGATTTGATCAATTAACCTTTTTGTTTTTGTTAAAATACCTCTCTTGATTTTTAATTCAAAGCCGGACATAGGCAATAGTTAATTCGTAGAATACCGGACTTTTACTGCGAGCACAATATTACATCAACCACGTTGTTGACGCTACCGCTGACTTCATTCGACTGTCACTCGCTTCACAGATGCGCAATCGAAATAATTTTTTTGCATCGTGATGCAGATATGAACATGTTTAAACGTGCAAAAAATCATTTTGCAGGGAATGCAATAAATGTGCGTATTAGAAATCGGGCCTTATTAAGGCTTGGGCCTTATTTGGCGAAGGGACCTTATTTATTTTTGTGGCATTTTAAGAGATACCGTTTTGATAAAGTCACTTCTTATGGGAGGAAGGCGTGGTGTTCATTCGATTTTGCTCATTTCCTAATTTTATCTTCGTTTCTTTAATATAAGCATACATCTTTTATTTCATTATGATAGCTTAAAACCTGTGGCTGTAATCGTGTCGACAGACAGACAGATGGTTTGACAGACATATCTCCTTATAAGCGTTACGAACGGAGTAACAAAGTTAACATACCCCTAACGCAATACGCGTGGGGGTATAAAAAGTAGCGTTAAAGCCAATGTTAGTCGCTTCGACTAACACTACATTCATAAAAAGATTCACCCCATCCAATTAAAAAGGCAAATACATCCGAGCGCAACGAGAGCAGCTTAACAAATAATGTGGTTACTACGATATGGATAGAGAACGCGATCAGATGAGAGAGAAAAAGGCTGTAAGCAAAAAATTGATCAGTGTTAATCGAAACGACTAACATTGGTTATCCAGGGTTAACCGTTTTTGTCATCAAAACCACAAGGGTACCCTTTCGAATTTTATTTTTTCCGAAATGTTTTATTATTTGTGTGATAAATGTGTGTGCTTGCTGCTGCAAAACCGCGAAAAGTTACGAAAAATTTGAGAAGAGAACGTTTTTAATTATTTTTTACATTTTTTATTAGGGGAAAACCTAAGAAAACAGCCCAAATTGCAATTTTGACTGATTTCATGGAGAACCACTCGCAACTGGCCAAGCAAGGGCTTTACCAAAAAAGACAAGCCACTTGTTGAATCAAGTACCATAACAAACACTTCCTTATTTAGCTGGTCAAATAAGGTCGTACAAGGTCATATACGGGTAAGTGCAAACTAAATAACAACAAAAAATCCACGAAATAAAGATTAGCTATCCACCGGAAAAACAGCTGTTTCGGTTTTGCTTATGTTCGAAATCTATTTTGCCTTACTTCTATAATAACAAAAACTATTCTGTGTCAGTTTCCACATCATCCCTGATACACACAAATATATACTATATACTTTACATTTGCATGTCGCAGAAACATATTTCTTATTAATTCAAAATATATTTGCCGTAGACAAATTCAATCACGGTCTTTAAAACAAATCAATTCTAAAGGGCCCATTAAAGTTTTTCGGCGACCCAAAATTAAATTTTATTATTTTATATTTTTTGTATGTATAAGATCGCTGAAATATTCTCCAAAAGTTTTAAGCCAATTAAATAAAAATTGTGTTACTCAAGAATTTTGAGGGCCCATTAAAGTTTTTGGGCCACCTAAAATTAAATTTTATTTTTTTATATTTTTGAAGTGTATAACATCTTTGAAATATTCTCTGAAAGTTTTAAGGTATGATCTGGGGTTAAAATAAAATGTTTTTCAATTTTTTTTTTTTTTTTGTAAATGTCTTAAAATCCTTCAAATGCCCTAAAAGAATTTTTTAAAATTCGCTTTATTCTTGGAGTTATATAGCTGTATATTTATATGCCTATACTAGGGCCTTCAATCCCGGTTTGCTGAAATACCAGGATCCCGAACCAATTTCTAGTACCGGAATCCTTGGCTTCCAAGCCCAAAATCCCGGGATTTTATTCACAAGAATACATAAAAATTTTCAGCAACTATAAATGCAACTGCAATGTAAACGATGGTTTTTTTACAATCGAAATCACACTTTTTCTATCTCTCTTTACACTTTGAAAGTCTATTTTTAAGTTTGTTTTGGTTGTGATTTTAAAAGACTTTGTTTACTAGGCTGTTCAATTTCCACGGAATTTCGAAAGTAGCAATAGTTTTATTACAGGTATACAGGTATACAGGCATACAGGTATATCCTAGCATCCGGACTTCACATTCGCATACATTTTTTTATAAATTTCGGAAATTTTATTAAGTTTTTCAATGAATATGTATCTGGTAAAATAGTTCTTCAGGAGTATAATATATAATAATTATAACATCCTGCATCTTACCGCAGTTTACCTTAAATTTATTTTTTTGTTAGCACGAACGTAACTTACAAAGGAAGTTCTTGTTTTGCACCTCGTAAGTCTAAAGGAACAAAAAATTGCAAATTAAAAAATTTAAAAAAAGGTCAACATAATCTTAAATATCGTATTTTTTAAGTCTCAGTTAACAAAGTTATTTGTTCGGACGTCACGTGTCGGACGTCACACATATTTCCATTATAGTTTAATTGCGTAAATAAGTAATTAGATAGTGAAGTAATTATGAAAATTAGTAATTAAAAAACAAATTTAATATGTTGTTCTTTTCTTGCCTCATCATTTTTTCATTATCTTTAGCCAATCGCCGCGTTCCTTTCGCCTTAATATAATCGCGATAGCAAATTTTCTCAAAGGAACGGCAAGAAAGACAACTCGTAGAGGGCGCTACCGTTGCAGTCAAAATTCAATTCATACAAACTATCATGATACAATAACTATAAGGTGTCATAACTATTAGGTGTGTCGTTCACAACTGTTGTCAACTGTTATGGTAGCGATACCTTAGTGACCGATGTTTTTCTCTGACTGGGTTTTACTCTAAGCGTCAGAAAAGTTGTAAATTATTTCATTTTATTATTATAACTAGTATCGCCTGTGGTCGAAATTTGATCTTATCAAAATCGATATGTCTATTGTTTTTATTTTAATTGAAAAAGTTTAGCAACGTTAAAAAAATTAAATTGAGAAATACTTTTGGCTAATACAATTTCACAATAAATTTTACATACTTTGCAAGTCCTGTAATCAGAAGCATTCATGAATAAACAATGAGAAGCAAATGCCAAAATGAATCCAAATTTGTTGTTGTTTTTCCAGCTAAAAAAACGAACTTTCTTCTCTTTCAGAGAGCAAGAGCGAAAATAAACTTAAAACGTAATCAAAATTTTGATGCCACTTAATCATCTGCTCAATAAGGCCAAAATACTTTATTATAATATCGCTCTCAGCATTTAATTTGGATACGATTTAAACAATCCGAGCTTGCAAATTTGATCCTCTCGCCGCAAAATCGTAAATATATCCCAATACTACAAAGATAAGGAAATAGCTTAAAACATAGCTTTATGTATAAAACTTTGGAATTGTTTGAAATATTTTAAAAAAATTTCACAGAAATAAGTAGAACATTGTAAAAAATATAAAAACATTTTAAGCAAATTAATTTTCATAAAAACAATCATAGTTCATGCGTAGCTGGCACATGATTTTTAATGATAGAAACTAATTATGTGTAAAAATGAAGCAATTTTTGCAGATAAATGATATGTCATGTGAAAGAGTTGGGAAAATTAAAATTTATAAAATACAACAAAAACAACGTTCGGCTTATTTCTCAGCACAAAATCGATATAATAGAAGTTTTTTGAAAAGAATATAAAACATTGCATTGGTGAGGTAACGGTAAACCTTTCCTCATCTTCCTCAATTCACTTAATTGAACTTTCAGACAAAGAAAACTTGATGAAAGTCGATTTGAAAATGACAGACCTTTGCTTGCTGGGTCAAAACACAGAGATAGATATAAGAGAGGTCCCAGTTCGACTTCGAATGTTCTTCGAACTTAAGTTTCGTTGCTCAAGCTTCCGGAGAATAAAAGAAAAAAATAAAAACAATTATGCTTTTGCCTCAGCGTTCGTTTTGACGTTCCTATACTTTTCTATAAGTGTGCATGAAACAACTGCTGAGGCAAAAGCACAATTCTTTTTGTTTTTTTTACCTTTTCTCCAGACGCTTGTACAATGTAGGTTGATTGAACTTCGAACTGACACCTCTGATATATATTTATCTCTGTGGTTTGTTTCTCTCATTCTGAGGCTTAAGAAAACGCGTTGTACTGATAAAATCTATAGTTTTCAAGATATCGCTAAAAGTTTGATGCCATAATGACGGATTTTTTTTTTTAATTTAAGAAGAGCAAACATATTTGTGGTTAGAATCTAGTTAAAAAATTAATATTTTTTTATAACAATTTTTAAAAATTATTTTCCGAAATTTTTTATAACCCGATTACACAGGACATTTTTAAAAGAAAAAGTACAAAAAAATCTAATCAAATTTATGACATCATAACAATTACCGTTTAAAGAGTTATTAAAATTAAATGAAGTAATATTTTAATATTTATAACATTTTGACATACGATTTGATTTGACATACATTTGACATACATACTAAACAGAATAATTTTTATATTTTGCATTTAATTTATACAAATAAATTCTTTAATTTTAAGATTTCAAATTTTTTCATGGTTTTTCATATTTTTATCGCAGGCGAAGCAGCGGGTATTTACTGGTATAAATATAAATAACTTAATAACTCATAACTAAATAACAATAACTTAAGTTAAGAAGTTACAATAAAAGTTACATTACAATAATAAAATATTTAAATAAATAAACAATAAAGTTAATTTAAATAACTATTAAATCAAAGCTGAATTAAATTATAAGTAAATTATTGAAAAAACTTAAAAATCTAAAGATGTCAGAATGGATAAAATAAGGGAAACAAATAGTAGAACGGAAAATCAAAATAATATATAAATTATAAGCAGGAAATTAAAGAAGAATAAAGAAAGATTAAGAAAATGAATTCAAGGATCGAAATATTTAAAAATTTTTCTTTTAAAGTTATTGGCTGAAGTTATTTGCGTAGTATTAGTTGGCAAGGAGTTCCCAATTCTAATTATGCTAATAAAAAAGAACCTACTTGTATTAAGATAATTATGCCTCGGGACAGTAAAGTTTATACATCTCACGGACTGAAAAAAATTATGTTTAACATAAAGATATTCTGGACATTTTATATATGCTAGTCTATGCAAGAAAACGAGATTACGAATTTTAAGATAGATAAATCAAAACCCAATATATCTTTACTTTTCCAGAAATGTGGTCATACGAATGTACACCATAGACATTTCTTGCTGCGCTGGTAAACTCCATTACAAGTTTGTGTAGTGACTATGAGTCAAGTTGAGCTACAAAGCTAGAGCTATTTCTAGCAACTGTCATAACTTTAGATTTTAAAGGGTTTATTAGAAGAGAGTTAGTAACAGCCCAATTATTAAAAGATATTAAGTCCGAGTTAAATCTGAAGCTTAAATCTTCTAAGCTACTAAATATGTTGCTGAAGAGTTAATACTTTTTTATAAAAGACTAAAAACCTAATTATTTCCTTCTGGTAGACGTAGTTTTCATTCCAGTGAGGCTTGTATTCCAACGTGACCCTCATATTTTTTGTAAGCATATACATCAGTTTATACAAGCTTGTACATCAAATAGCTTCAAAATTGCGGCTGTACCCAGTGGGCAATTGCAGGAGTCCGAAGGCCTTCTAGCAAGCCTGCGTTAGGTTTTAAAATGCCTTCCACACTCCTTGCAAACACCGTTCTATTGAAAATTTGTCAGACCTTCCGCTCTCCTTGCTCAAAAAAGACCTGCCAGAAGCGCTCTTTCGAGAAGCCACGTTAGAAGGAAAAGCAATATAAATATCAAGTTGAAATAATAAACGACTAACAATTTCAGATTTCAACCATGGCTCTCTCATTTGGCGGTCCGAAATCTTACCCACTCGGCTATCGTGGTTGTTAACAATAGCTTATTTTGTACAATACAAATGAAAGTAACCTTTACGGGAGCCCGGGTTCGAGACCCAACTCGGGAAAAAAATGTTTTTTGTATTTTTTTTTTTATAATTTTTTAATACAAAAATATAAGAACAGACTTGGAGTTTTTCCATATAAATATTTTCATATAATATAATATGTAATGTGTCAGTTTTCGGGAGCCCGGGTTCGAGACCCAACTCGGACAAAAAAAATTTTTTGTTGTTTTTTTAAATCTAAATTTTTTTACAAACTGTTCTGTGTATTTAAAATATTTTTTGTAAATTTTTTCATATAAAATAACATAAAATAATATAAAAAGAATCAGAACCTTCGAAAGGTAGGCCTTACAGAAGTACTCATCAATGCAGTGATCATGGAAGGTAGTAATGTAGTAGGAATAAGTTTATTTATCTTTTTCAATTATTACAAATTTGGCTTAGAAAAAATATTAAGAAATATAATTAGTTAAGAATACTAACTTAAGAATTGAATTAAAATTGAAATATATTTGTTATCTATAGTTCACAAGGAACTAGAGGCGATAACAGTATCATAAATAAACAAATTATAAAAATAAGAATAAAATATAACACGAGTACGGTGAGGTAAAGAAAAAATAAAAAATTAAGAAAAAAAAAACCAACCAAAAGAAATGAATGAGAGATTTTTAAAAAGTTGAATAAAAATAATAATAAAAGTAAGTGTATGCAGAGAAACTCAAAAATTTTAAAGTAAATTAAATATATTAACAGCCCTATTCTGGCAAATTAACAAATTGTTAACCAGTGTTTTGAATATTTCTATGTGTTTGTTGTAATTTTGTTATTTCAAAACAAAATTTGAAGCTCAAAAATAAAAAATTTTGAAATAAATTGTCAACTGCTTTTCAGTTATTGATAATTTCATTAACAAATGTTGTTTTTTGAGCTTTAAATTTTGTATTGAAAACAACAAACACATAGAAATATTCAAAATACTGGTTAACAATTTGTTAATTTGCCAGAATAGGGCTATAAAATTAAAATTATTTAACAACAGTTAACATTAAACTATTATCATTTTAATTTTGTTGAAACAGCCACGGTTTTACACTACGAAGAAACAAGGATATATTAAGTGTACATCTTATATCAATGGGCAGACAATTGTAGAGTCTAGAGGCAACTGAAGTATAAATATGCAAAAGTAACTGAAGTGAATACTGAGGCACAGAGGCAATATTCTGAGTGTTAATTCTTAAATTATAGTTTCTTGAGAATCTGCTTAGCAAATAGCCAGATTTTAGAAAGAATATCTTTAAGACTTTGAAAACATACAGGTGCTTTAAAGTTCAAATGTTTAAATTTTTAAAGAGAATCAAACTACCATCAAGGCGAGGTCTACTACGAATCAACCGAATGGCATGTTTCTGTGAAATCAAAAGAGGATTTAGTTTATTAGCATGCGTGCCACCCAAACATGCTAAACCATATTCCAGATTAGAATGAAAAAGGCCATAGAATATGCATTTCAAATGATCATGGCAACAAAAGTTTTTCAACAGATACTAATGTCTAGTTGCAGCCAATAAATACTTTTTAAGCGCTCTAGTATGTTCCAACCAACTCATTTTATTATCAAGCAATAACCCGAGGTATTTAAAAAAATTAACACGTTCAATACGAAAACACTTAGACGAGCAGTAACAAGATTCAACATATGTTTGTTTACGATCCACAGACATTCTTACTATACGAAAATTTATTACATTTACCGCTATGAGAGTAAAACTGTGCAGAGTCCACTTCTTTACCTGTTGTATTAAAATACATAATTCTGGTTTTATTGCTAAGGACTAATCTATGCACATTAAACCAATGACAGTACTTCCAGATCATGATTTATATCAATAGTAAGGTTTAATGGAGAGTTATTTGTGAAAGCACAGGCCATGTCATCGGCAAAGCCATTAGTACTACTTTTGAATTTCTGCAAGAAAAGAGAATTAATAAAAATAAGAAAAAGATTGGAACACCTTTATTAAGAGGTATGACCTCTGCAATCTTCATAGCTGACTGAAATATACCTGTTAAAACACTTTTATTGAACAAAAGAATTAAAACATCACATATAAAGCAAGATATTTTCTTACTAGAAAAACTATTATTTGGACATGAATTTGAATTTTTCAGCGACATAATAAATTTATAAACCTAAACGAAGAAATTGGTTCATTGTGTATTCATGGTGTATTGACGCTAATAATAGCAGTGCTAGCATGCCTTCTTTTGCGGAGCTTTCACTAAAATGCCCACTGGGTAATCGTGATCACACACATACAGACAGATGGACATAACTAAATCGACTCAAGAGATTATGCTTATTATGAATATATTTAAGTTTTTTACCTGCCACGCCACCTTGCGTGCGATACAAATGAAGTGACAAAGTTAATATACCCAATATGCACTAAACGTTGAGAGTGTGAAACCAATAAGGCATAGTCAAAGCCCAAAACAGAAAATTTTTATAAAAAAATTAGTTTATGTTAGTCACACACAAAAAACTGTACTTGATCCCAACGCTAACTCTTTTATTAAAAATCGTTTTATGTATTAAAAATTTTTATTTGCCTGTATGAAACGGTGGGATTTTTTCTTATTTAAAATAGTTGTATGAAAAATGAATTTATTTTATTTATTTATTTATTATTAAAACTATAAATTAGTACACTTAGAACTATGTTCTCTTATAGTACAAAATAATATCATTTGAAAAAACAACTATGAAAGAATATTTTAATTATTAGGAATTATAGAATATTTTAATTTTAATTAAATATATAAGTTCATCAAAAACATGCAACAGTTTGCAACAATAACAGGTTCTTTGCAGAACAAACCACTAAGTAGATTAAACAGCTGGTTTGTTGATAGCTACATCAACTCTTGATTAGTTTTCTGTGGCTTCTGCAGTCCATCCACTTTGATAAGCTTATGCACACAAATGCTGTTAAATCTGTTTAAAGAAAAAAAAGTCAATTTAAAATTTAAGTTTCAATAATTTTGTTATATATTATTTACCAGTATCTCCAATAAGTAAGTACTCAAACCAGTTTAAGCAAAATTACATTGCGGTGTAAAACAAACTTTAAACAAAACTTGAAAATCCTTTGTACACATCGTAATATTCGTTAGAGGTAGTATCTTCTCTATAATAAAAGACATAATCCTTTTGAACTACATAAATATTACACATTACTAAGATTAGCAAATTAATAGTAACGTACTAATGAGACTTACTTAATCCAGCAATTTTTCGCATTTTTTGCTCCTTGCTCACTTTTTGCTTGATTACATAGCTATTGAGCATGAGAAATATAAAACACATTTTCCAAGGAATTCATAAAAAAATCTGTGGATTTGCACATGAATATCATTTCATGTCTGATTAAATAAATAATTCGATCTGTCTTGATAGGAACACACAACAAACAACAACAACATACAGAACTTCAACAACAAAATAACCACATTTCAATTTCCGATAGAGCAAAAAAAGACGACTTAAAAATATGTGTGTAAAGATTGCATGTAAAATGGGTAGTGGAGAGGAGGATGCGAAGGCGGGTGTTGTGGCGATGTGTCTAAGAATGTTAAGTGCAGAGAATTTTAAGGCAGCACTAGCACTAGTCCTTGCAACCAACATAATATGGGAAATAAAAATTCGAACGCATTTCCCCCTTATCCTTTCCTGTCATAAGGATATTATTATAATCCCAATCCGACATATTCATCTTAATTTTATTTCCGTCTTAGGCAACCAGCTCAGCTCTGACGAAGGCAACCGGATGAATGCGGCAGCGGAAAGGTTGTTTGTATAAACATTGACAGGATTTTGACTGTTCGGATTGGGCGTTTGTGAAAGGATGTCGATGTCGAAGTCTTGCTAAGATGCCAGCTTAGCAGTGTGTATGTGTGTGTGTATAAATATCTATGTAGGGAAGCGTGTTGGTTAGTTGTTCTGGTTCAATAATGAAATTGTTACAGTTACAGTGTTGCCAACAAATGCCAGGAAAACACTGTACTTCGCACACACACACACACTCGCACACACAAATACAAGGTTGCATTTAAGCAGCAACAACACCAACATCAGCAAACATTCTAACTGGATGTGTAGAATCGAATGTAGCCTGGTCCTTGGATATATTCTAAGGATTAAGTTACTTTCGATGTTTGTGTCAATGCTTGTGCGTTAGTGTCCATGTGCGTGAGAGCGTGTGGGTGTCTTAAGAGCGTTAATAGTGTTCTTAGTGCTCATACTTTTCGCACATTCGGTTCAATGGTTCTCGCTTAGTGTCCGTCCAAATGTCTGTTTATGTATCGGCGCTCATGTCTTCCTGTCTTCCAAATAGATAATATATTTATTTTTAAGAAATTTTTTTTTGTTGTCGAACTGATAAGCTCGCCTGCAATTTCCGTCAGTTAAATGCAATCATACATTCAATTATACATAAACGCTGTCATACAAACATTACTTATACATAAATAATGCGTGTGTCTTCTATTGGCATGTGCGTTTAATAATATGCAAATTGTTAAAATACTTGATTATTATTCCACAAAGTTAAAAACATTTTTTTCTTAAAGGAAATTGACAAGAATAAGTCTTGAACTCGGACTCTTTACGTGTTCTTCTAAAAATTCAAACGTTTAAGAACCCCGCAATTTCGGGGCAGAAAGGGCGGCTCCCAAATATTGTAAAGTAAATTAAGCTGGAGAGTTTCTAAAAATGCAATAAACTCCTTAAAAAGAGCAATTGTGTTTGAATCCCTACAAACAAGGATGTTTATCCGTAATCTTTGGCATCAATTGAAGAGTCTAATCGATTTCATAACTCTTTTTTAAAACTGCCCAACTTGCCATCCATGTAGGGGCATGTCACACTTAGCGGACACGGACAAATTTGTTATTGTTTTCGCGGATGAAATAAAAAACTGGAAATTGAGAGAGAGCTTCTTTTACCCGTGAAAACAACAACAAGTTTGTCCGTGTCCGCTAAGTGTGACATGCACCTTAGCAGTACCAATCAGAGAACTGCATGAGTGGCTTCACTAATACATATAAGCACTCGTTTAAAATGAGAGTAGCTATCGTGCATTGCATTCTCTTTCAACGAATAAACAAAATGTGGACTAGCTCAAAAAGTAAACTTTGTGAGGACTCAAATTGTTGTACAATTTGTGCCCGACAAATGGTATGTATAAAGGAAATGAAATGTAAATAAATTATGAATGTTTATATAAGGTAAATATGTAAAGGTTTATATAAGTACTAGCTGAAACCCGGCGCGTTGCTGCCACTCTCCCTATTCAAACGCCCATAAAATGTTATCAGTTAAACAGCATGTCTAAATTGAGGTCAAATACTGAATTCTGAGACTGTGCGACCTATATCCACAAAGCTATTCGATATAACAAATTTGGGTTGTATAGGAAGTGCCACTCTCTCTTCATCACCGCTAATAGAATGTAATCAATTAAACTGGATGTCTACATGGAGGTCGAATACCGAATTCCAAAACTGTGCGACATATAACTCCAAAACTATTCGATAGCACAAATTTTGATTGTATGGGAGGTGCCACTCTCCTTTTCCCTACGCCCATAAAATTTTAGCAATGAAACTGCATGAGTACATTGAGGTCGAATACTGAATTTTGAGGCTGAGTTACCTATAACTCCAAATCTATTCGATATCGCAAATTTGGGTTAAATTGGAGGTGTCACGCCCCCCCGACAAACTCTAAAAAATGTTATCAGTAAATCTGCAAGCGTAAATTTTGGTCGAATACTGAGTTCCGACGCTGTGCGACCTTGAACTACAAAGCTATTCGATATCACAAATTTTCATTGTATGGGAGGTGCCACTCCCCCTTGATCAACGCTCATAAAATGTATTCAATGAAACTGCATGTGTACATTGAGGTCCAATACTGAATTCCAAAGCTGTGAGACCTATAACCCCAATGCTATTTGATATCTCTAATTTGGGTTAAATAGGAGGTTTCACGCCCCCTTGTCGTACGCCCATAAAATGTAATTAATGAAACTGCATGTATAAATTGAGGCCGAATACTGAATTCTGACGTTGATATTCAATATCGCAAATTTACGTTAAATGGGAGGTGCCACGCCCCTCTTACCAATGAACATAGATTGAATCAATGAAACTGCATGTGTATATTGAAGTCGAATACTGAATTTCGGCGTACGACTTATAACTCTAAAACTATTTGATAGCACAAAGTTGGGTTGTATGGGAAGTGCCACTCCCCTTTGCCCTACGACGACAAAATGTAAGTATTGAAAATGCATGTATAAATTTAGGTCGAATACCGAATTCTTACGCTGTCAACCTATAACTTCAAAGCAATACGATATCGCAAATTTGGGTTGTAAGGGAGATGTCACGCCTCCCTGTCCAACGCCCATAAAATAAAACCATTGAAACTGCATGTGTAAATTGAGGTCAAAAACTGAATTCCAAAGATGAATTCCTATAACTTCAAAGCTATTCGATATCACAAATTTGGGTTGTATCGGAGGTGCCCCTCCCCCTTGTCCACTCCCATAAAATTTCATCACAGAAACGGTACGTCTAAATTGTGGTCGAATACCGAATTTCCAAGCTGTGCGACCCATAACTCTAACTAAAGCTATTCGATAACAACAATTTTTTATTTATATGTGGGAGGTAAAAGGGGGTGTGGCATTGCCCCTTAAACCATCTCGTACTCAAAGCAAAGCGTACTTACAAAATTTGAGCTCAATCGGACCAATAGTTTCGAATTATTTTGATATTTTCTTTAAAGTAGGCGTAGATGAATTGTGACCACGCCCATTTTTTCAAAGTTAATTATAGTTATCATACGAACTTATTTACCAAATTTTAATTTCATACGACCAAAACCGTCTTAAATACAGCATTTTTATTGATTTGTGGGCGACAAAAGGGGGTGTGGTACAAAACCTGCAAAGATACACACATGCAATTTCTTATGTGCACCCTCCACACAGACCCCAATCACCCCTGAAAATTTCATTGAAATCGGGCAAGCCGTCTAGGAGGAGTATGCGAACAGGAAGTTTTGCCACTTAATTTTATATATATAGATATCAAAACAGTGGGCGCAAAAGTGGGCGTGGTTAATTTTTCTTTCAGTAAACACTTAAATTGGATTACTACGAACATTTGAAAAAAAAATTATCCAAATCGGTCCAGCCGTTTTCCAATTTTAGATAAATTGAAAAAAGTGGGCGCAAAAGTGGGCGTGGTCAATTTTTCTTTCCGACAAAACTTAAATTGGATTACTATGAACATTAAAAAAAAATAATCCAAATCGGTCCAGCCGTTTTCCGATTTTAGATAAATCAAAGAAAGTGGGCGCAAAGTGGGCGTGGTCAATTTTTCTTTCCGTAAAAACCTAAGTTGGACTATTACGAACATTTTAAAAAAAAAATTATCCAAATCGGTTCAGCCGTTCTCAACTGATGCAATTACCAACGAACGACATTTGATTTTTATTTATATAGATATGTAAGGTAAATAATAACAATATATATATAAAATGTATCAAGTATAACAAATTATTATAAATTCATTGTAGTAATAATAAATAAGTAAATAAATAATAAATACATACATACATACAAACATGCAAAGGCATGTTCACAGTCACACATACACAGGCAGGGAAAACAAAACACGTGAACGGCGAAACAAAACACAGCGAGAGCATGTATAAGGCAACTCGCTGCCATAAGAAAATCAGTCTGGGTGCAAGCGCGGCTGCGTGCACATGTCGAGACTAGCTAGTGAAAGTGTTTCCACCTATCAAACGTAGTTAGAAGTCATAGGAACGTGTTTCCATCGTTCAGCTAGTAGTTATAGGAACGTGTTCCCACCGTTCAGTTAGAAGCTATAGGAACGTGTCTCCACCGTTCAGCATAGAAGTCATAGGAACGTGTACCCACCGTTCAGCATAGAAGTCATAGGAACGTGTACCCACCGTTCAGCACAGAAGTCATAGGAACGTGTACCCTCCGTTCAGCATAGAAGTCATAGGAACGTGTACCCACCGTTCAGTATACAAGTCAGAAGCTATTAAACATAAGATCTATATTAAGTTATAATATATATACAACATATATATATATATATATTAGGGCGGGTCAAATTCTGGCTCAGCGAAATTCGTAAAATACATGTAATTTCAAGACTTTTTCTCCACTACAGCATATACAAATTCTGAATAAAAGCTGTGCGGACTTTCGTAAATAGATTCATACACATACATTCATACATTCATATTTTATAATTGAGAACAAAATCTATTTACGAAAGTCCGCACAGCTTTTTTTCAGAATTTGTATATGCTGTAGTGGAGAAAAAGTCTTGAAATTACATGTATTTTACGAATTTCGCTGAGCCAGACCTCCAAAAAATTCGTCCATACAAATTGACCCGGCCTAATATATATATATATGTTAGAGTATAATTAAGTAAATAATTATTAAACTAATATAAGAAATTTCTAATGAAAGTAGCAATAAAAAGATTTTTATTACAGTTGAAAACTAAAATAAATTCTTTCTCATTTAAATATTGGAATCGTTAGGAGATAAATTGTTTTGTAAGAACCCTTGGTTTCCTCACTGAGCTCACCTCAGCAAACTAGTAACGGATGAAAAAGGGTTCGTTACAACTTCGCTAAGCTTGCTATTCACCACTGTATTGGTTAAGATACTCACTATAACGAATAGATAAAGCTACAAACACTCAGCCTCTCAAAGCTCCTCACTCGCCCTATTAGCAGAATGTTGATAAACTATTCGCATGACTCTCAATGCTTGAGCGAATCACAGCGAGTCATCTACGCAGTTAGCTACTGCCCTGATTTCAACTACGCTGATGTTTATCGTGGAATGATTGCAAAATGAATGTCGCAGGATTCAATTACGAAGATCATGAACACTAGCTTGAATAGATTAGCCTGCATATAATAGGTTTTTTCAAATTTTTCCCAATACGACATGCGGCGATAATAAAATACAGAACACCATGCACATTTTTATTGTTACAAGGCAATTTGCACAATTCAAAGCATATGGCGAGTCCCATTAACAACGTAGCTTTATCTTGAAGCAGTCAGAATTTTCACTATATTCCAATTGTTTGTTCGTAGACTTTCACAACTCTCTGCTGAATCGCGAAGCAGGCAATATGATCACTATATTCACTATGTTTGTTCGTTTATTCGCCCAACTCTCAACATGAGGATCGAAGCAAGCGCATATTTTTAGAGCAGAGAGTGAGAGCATAAATCGCACTCAACATAAAAAAAGCGAGCGAGTCAATGCGAAGCAAACAACATTTTTTGACGAATGCGAATGCTTGAGAAAACAGAAAATGTAGTGAAGAAGGAGAGTGCACTATAAAGCGAAGCGCTTGTTGCAGATCTCTGGTACCAACATTTAAAAACAAAATGTTTCTCATGCTTTTAAATAAGTGGCAATAATCGTACAGTACATAAATTATTTGTCCTGTCATTGTTACAAAATTATAAGACATATTTTTGGTAAGCATATTGAAGCATCTTACGTTTGAGGCAACCTGATCGCTAACTATAGCTTTTAAGTAAAAGTCACAATTAAAAACAGAGTCAACAACACCAAAAATAGTTGCTTTAGTTCCTCTGCTGGAGAAAAATTTTGTGCTGAAGTTTTGTTAAGCAGAATTAATTTAAGTTAAGGTAAGTTTAGTTGAGTTCATTTAAGTTGAGTTAATTTAAGTTAAGTTAACTTAACCTAAATTAAGTTAGTTTTAGTTAAGTCTTGCCCTGCATTCCTCCTACTATACAGTAAAAACTGTGGACATATTTCCAGTTGTCCATCAGTCCTATCATCATAAACATCGCTAATTTGGTTGCCAGAAATTGCTGTTGTTTTCTATGACCCAAATCTACAAATCCATCAGCTTAGTCCTGCAAGACAACATCGTCAAACAATAAATTGTAGTTTTGCGACTTCGCACTCATAGTATTCGCTAGTTTCTTTAAGTGAAACTCCATTACCTCAATTATCCCGGGCATCATCGTTTTCACCGGCCACCATCTCCATACAGGGCTGGGCAGATTGAAATTAAGTTGGGACCTTGGGAATCGGAAGCATTTCGTAGACTGAAAATTTATTGATTGCAGAATCTCCCGCTCACTTTTTCTTTATTTGTAATGATCCCCTGCAAATATTAAAGCCTAGTCTTCGGTGTTTTGTACTTTTATGATATGTTTTGCGAAGTTCTGCTGCTCCAGAGACTTTATTTTTCTTAGAAGTTCCTTTTGAGCGTTTTGATGAAGAACATTTTTTTGCATTTGTGTAGTATTTAACACAAGTTTTTCCTTTTTGTAGAAATCTGCAATCTTGCAAAATTTCTGGCAATTCTCACAAACTTGTTGCTGTTGCACTTTGTTCAAATTTTCTTCATATTCTATCAAACAAAGGGAATTAGTATCCGACCGAATATTCGGTTTCGGTTACGGCCAGTTTCGGCCCTTTTTGTCGGTTTCGGAGAGTTTCGACTATTTGGCCTCGAACCGTAAAACCGAAGCCGAATTTTTTGGTAAAAATTTCTTGCATCAGTCATTTAATTCAAATATATAAGTTTGGTTTAAAAGAAATATTTACAACGCATTGTACAGAGCAAAAATTATGAATTCGTCTATAACTTGATTAATCGTGTAAGCGCAAAACATTTTCATTAATTTTATGCGTTCGATACTATCATTTTCGATTTTATCATCTCTATTGCAATTCATATTAAAGTTTTATAGGTACTGAAGCCAAAAATTGATAAGTAAACTTCCGAACGAATTCTGTGTGTATGGAACAAACGAAAAGAAAGCGAAATATTTATATTTTTCTAATAAAAACCTTAAAAAAACAAAGATACTTTATTTTGTAGTTCTATAAAAATGTACTTACATTGTAGGTGCATACTGTTTTGAGTGTGTAAGGAAGATATAAAGTATGCAATTCTTTTGTAATAAAAAATAAAATAAAAAATGATCTCATTTATTATTATAGTAAAATTAAATTGATTATTATAAACATCACCCACCGGGAAAAAAGAATCAATTGTGTATGAAAAAAGAATCAATTCACTTTTCCAGTTATTGATTCTATAATTGATTATTTTTAACATTGTGATGTCCTACAAAAAGTAGCACATTCTTTCCTGCCTTCCACTTGAATCACTGCTGAAATCGATTCTTTTATTCGCTTATAAAATGGATTATTTTAAACGAAAATAGTATGAATTTTTTGAATATGAGAAAAGTATGAATCGCTAAGAAGCCCTTTTGGAATAGATATACATGAATGAATTCCATAATGCATAGGTTTCTATGGCAGAATTGAAAATCTTTTATTCTTTTTTTATTAATTAACTACCTGAACCCGGTGTGCTTCGCTACCCCCTCTTTATAAAATAAAATAAAAAGTATTTATATATTTACAAAAATTTATATATTTAATTTTAATTTAATTATTGCAATGCTTCTCCCCTTTTTTTGTTGTAAACCAATTAGAATTCAGCACTGAACCGCATGTATTTTGCTTCATGCTCCCCCTTTTTATTTTTAGACCAATCAAAAAGCAGCAATTACACAATCAGCTGTTTCGCAGTCAGTTGTGGGAGAATGAGAATGGGGTTACTCCACTCTCTATTTTAATTAACACATATTACAAAATCAGCTGTCTTGCAGAAAGTTGTGGGAGAAAGAGAATGGGGCTACCCCACTATTTTAATTATTATGTATTTTAAATTTGAGGTAAAGGCGTTAATAAACGTAGTAAAAAAGTAGGTGCAGAAGTGTGCATGGTTGAAAAATATTATCATGTATTAGTATTCCTGAGTCAAAGCTGCACGCTGTGAAAATTTAAGATCGGTTAACAGGTCCAGCCTCCAATATATCGCAAACAAAGGGGCGTGCTCCGCCCACTTTTCTTTTGGTACGTATTTCTATTCATGCCAATACCATATATAGCAAATACTGCCGCCGTTGGTCAAAAAATGTCCAAGATATGACGATTTTAAATTTTGGGTTATATGGGCGAGGCCATGCCCCTTTGTCCACTCACAACTTTATATAGTTAAGAATTTATTATTTCGTAAGAATATCCTATTGTGAGAATTTAATGAAGATCGGTCCAGTAGTTAAGACTATATTGCGATTTTAATTTTCCTGAAAAGAGGCGTGGTCCCACCCAATTTTCTCCTGGTACGTATTCCTAATTATGCCAATACCATATGTACCAAATATCATCGACGTAGGTCAAAAAATGCCCCAAATATAGCGATTTAAATTTTTGGGTTATATGGACGGTGCCACGCCCCTTTGTCCAATAAAAACTTCATATAGCCTATAATTCCTTTCAGAGTCATAGTAACATGCTGTGAAAGTTTCAGCTTTAATGGCTGCAAACATAGCTCCCGTTTGGTGAAATAGTATTTATTCTTATGGCAGCCAATCAGAAGCGTTCTTAATTAGTGAGATGAAATGGTAAGCGTTATAACACGCGTTGGCAATCGCACCTCATGTTACACTTGAAGGAAAAGTAGTGCAATATTAATATTCAAATTTAATTGTGTTGATAATAATTAAAAAAAAAATTCTGAAATAATAAAAAAATTATTTCAGAATGTTTTTGTGCATCAACACTTTTTAAAGACACCAAATATATACCATATTGAAAGCAAATTAATTATAATTAAAGTAAAATGGGGCGAAAAAGGGGGATTTGGTAATAAAAAAATCTATGGCTACCTTACCTGTGATAAAAAGTATATAAAACTTTAGGTAAATACATATTACAAAAAAAGTATTTTGTATAGCAAACATTGTTAGTGGTATAAGTATCTGAATTAAAAAAAGGGGCGGTGAAGTGAGCGTGGTTCATAGTAATATGGCAACGTTAACAGTTTATGTTACATAATCGATTTCTGCAGCAATAAAAACGAATCAATAAATTTTTTGTTTATTGATTCCAATTCATAGGTTTTGCTTTAAATTTATATATTCTTTGGAATACATTCTTAAAAGCATCACAAGAATCCATTTAATTCCTGATTTTTTTATGAATTAATTCTCATTTTCCCGGTGGGTCAATATTCAAATAATACTTTCTAAAATTAATTTTTATATTTATGTAATAGTACTTTTGTTTCCTTTCAATTTTAAAAAATTTTTTGTAGAAAACTTAAATTTTCATATTAATAACCAGTTTTGGTTTTCGTTTCGGACAAAATTCCGGTGTCGGTCGGACACTAATGGGAATTATGTGGAATTCCATAAACTGGAAAGGCATTCAACGTTCATTAAATTTTTCCAACATCGTCAAACGGAAATGTTTTTTGCAAATTATTATTTCTTCAGTGGATCACTAACCAAGCCGCAAACTTCGACCCATAGCTGGCGTCGAATAGGGCACGTTGGAAATTTGTAAAGTGAGCTGTTTATGGAATCATTACATTCAGCAATACAATTGTTCTGTTTTTCCCTGAGATTGCATTTCAGAAATGCAGATCTTCATTATTGCTACTTTCAGTTTCAAAAATGAATATATTTATGGTAATAAAAAAAAATCTTTAGTAATAAAACTCATTTTCTGTTTGTTTGTTTGTTTGTTTGTATGTTTGGCCGTTATACAAATCTAAACGGCTCAACGGATCCCAACTAAAAATGTTACATACTTAGTTTTTGCCACGCCCCCTCCAACATTTTTCAACTAACGGTTATTTTGTTATAATAATACTTTTTTCTATCCGAGTTTTTTGTGTATTCAATTTTAAAAAATTTCTGTTATTTTGACATAAAAACACTCACATATGTATATTCAAAATTGTAGAAATTTTCAGTACAACCAAGGTATATTAATCCAGGTACTATAAATAAACTGTCAGTCATGGGAATATAATGTCAAACAGAGGAAATGACAATAACCAATGTTGCTTCTGTACTAAAAACAAAAAAAGGGGAATGTTATTATATAATGGCACAACTAATTTACATTTATTTTCAAGATTTTGGAATTGTTTGAAAGAAAATATTTGTAAATAAAAAATTTTATTAAGTCTATAGCATTTTATATGTTCATTATATAAAATAGTTTTTTCCATTAAGTAAGGGTTGATGCAAAATGCAGTTGCAAATATGCGAAATTCCACATTTCGCACTATCAACAAATCAAGCACAACAATAAGAAAAATTCAATATTTAAAACAATAAAAAAACTGCAAACTTTGGAAAAAATATTTTAAGAAAAGTTGCAGCTAAATTTTAAAAAAATCCCCTCATTTATTTATGTGGGTTTACATTACTTGGTTTTGACATAAGACTCCTAAAAGCCGGCTGCGCAATCGCGTTTTGTAGTACCTGGGTTAATATACCTTGAGTACAACGACTTTTTCATAAGTTACCTAAGAATGAGAAAAAAACGACATGAAAATCAAAGTTTGATCTTTCGATACAAATATCTCCGCTGTCCATTAATATATTTCATTCAAATTTTTTTTTGTTTAAAATTTTAATAAAATCGCTTCACAAAAATAGGTTGAACTGTACCATTAAGTTAATGTACAATGGGTCAAACGACTAACCGGACAGCGCAGCGAGCTATTTTAAATGCCATTTTTTCAAAAAAATACGTGGTGTTTGGTTGGCGCCATACATAAGCCTTGCCATCTGAACAAATTCAACATGCAAGTTGAATTTGCTATCGTCAGTATATAGTACCTTAATTAATACAAACCACTTGAATTTTACCTAATTTTTAACATATTTCCTTAGGGGTCGTCCATAAACTACGTTACTGATTTTCCGGTTTTTATTACCTCCCCCTCCCCCTGCGTTACTTTTCGTAGTGCTTTTCAAAACCCCTACCCCCCCCCCCCCCCCATAAAGTAACGTGGCATATGAAATTAATTCATTCGAATGATTATATATTTTGACTAGCTCTGACAATTTTAACTAGTATTAGTGACTAGTATGACTAGATACATTAAAGGAACAATTGGAAAAAAATCAATAATTATTATCATCTGTAAAAGCTATTCCATCTGCGATCCAATATTCGATGCTCTCTATCACTGGGATAGAAGAAGCTGGTAGCTTTGTTGAGGATTCTTCAAAATAGAATTTTTCATCGGATTCTATGTCGACCCATTCAGTTGAATCCTCATTTCTAACGCAAAGAAATTCACCGGGTTTTTGACAGAGTACCCTTAAAAACTGCACCCGAGCTGCACCAAGTTCTGTGTTTTTGTGTAAATGCTTTCTGAAAATTGATTTATTTAAATAGTATTTTTTATTCCGATTTATTGTAAACGATATAATACAAACTTATGGCAATAGAAGTTTTAAAAACGAAATACAAGCCGCAGGTAGGACACGACCTTGAACCGATTTCTTCTTTCTGAGAAGGACAGTACATGTCATACGGTATCTCCTTTGATCAAGAACATTCAGGCCTTAACGTCAAAGCCTGTCGCAAAAGCAAAGACCCAAATTTTTCAGACGTGTGCTGAGATGGTGAAGGAATACGAAAAGGTTCCTGTGCCGAGGGAAAAGGTGGTGGAAGAAATCGTTGTAACAAAAGTTAACTATCAATTTAGACGATCAAACATAAACATGTAAGGTTAAAAATTTTTGAAATGATTGTGTTATTAATTAGAGGTTTTTCGTCGATTTTTTTAATTTTTAGTAACGTTACAATATCTAAACACCTTCCCCCCTACCATTACTTATCGTAGTGCATTTCAAAACCCCTCCCCCACCTTAAATTGGTAACGTAGTTTATGGACGACCCCTTACTTACCGTATCCCAAAAAGCATAATTTTTAAGCAAGTACTCTCTCGCAAACTGAAGTCGTAGCCTTTTGTTTTTTGGGCTAATGAATGGCTTTTTTTCGCACAATTCTTCCATGAAAATCATTCCTACGTAGTGTGTTACGAATAGTTTCCGCACAGACGTCCTATCCTAAGCTTTCTTTTGCATAATTTTTCAGCTCGTTTGCAGTTTAGAATGGATTTTTTTTTATTTTTTGGATAATATGGCGCTCATCATGGTCGTTTAGTTTTTTACCTTGACCATCCCGACTTTTGTTGTGGATTTGGAAATCGTCACGATATTTTTTAATAATATCGTGGACCGTAGAATGACTTCGACCAACGATATCACCGATTTCCCGTAGTCTTACCTTCACCGTAATGCCGTATAATTAGCTGCCGAATTTCGAAAGTTGTGTGCGTACGTTTTTGCGCCATTGTTGAATTTTTTGTAGTAGCGATTACCGAAAACAAAACACAATAAGCGTAATCAATAGAAATTCGGTTGGACTTATTTTTCAAAGCCAACAACATGCCTAATTTGAAATGTCCGGTTAAACGTTTGACTTTTAATAAGGAGATTCTTTTATATTATTGCTAACTAAATGAAATTGGAGTAAATTTTTTACAAATTTTTTGTACCAAACAAAAGTTAAAACAATAATAAAACATTTCTTACAACTTTGTGTTTTTCAAGTAACGAATTTTTAAAAAAAATAGCATTTAAAGTAGCTCGCTGCGCTGTCCGGTTAGTCGTTTAAACCACTATATATGTTTTATGATTATGACTAAAAAGATCCAAAATATTGACTTTTTACTCAAAAAATTACTCAAGAATTGTTTTTGTTTGTAAAAATTAAAAATCCACCAAATTGAAAAAACTACCAAAGCAAAATAAAGCTTTAATAATCTTTTCGGAATTCTGTAAAAATATCTTTTATGCAATCATAAAAAATTCATATAAAGGGCTTATTGCAAGAACATGATAGGCCACATAAAAGATATTTTTAAATCATCGACTCTAAAAATTTGAAAAAAATGTGTTTTTGTATGAAGAAATGGAATTGAACACGGAAACTTTTACAAATAGTTTAGAAAACTTTGTGATACCCGTACAAGCGCGCACTAGCGCACTGCATCACAGAGGCGATGAGATTTGAAGTTTCTCAGTTCTCATAATTTCACAGTTTTTCTCCTTTTTCACATTCTCACATTTGTTGTTGTATTTTTGCTTTACTTTACCCTACCAGCATTGACACGATTGTCTGATGAGCGCGTTTATTTTTCGACGCTTTTTTTACACTATATAACGATTGTTATGCGAGTTACACTAACAAAAAAATGATTGCACTAACACGAGAAATCGAAATTGACGCTTTGAACGATGATATGACGATTGTTTAAAAAAAAATATATTTGCTTTCTGCAGAATTTCAAATGGAACACGTGCAAACATACAACAAACGACGATTGATTTTACCGTTATCCGAAGTCTGGAAAGAATTTGTTTGCTTTGCAGCTTTCAATCATTGTTTCGTTTTAGTTGCGTCGTGGACTTAAAGTAGTGAAGTTATCGTGATTTATAATTTTTTGGTAAAAATTATTATATGGCAAAATATTTATTTATTTAATTGGTTGTGTCGTATTAAAAAAAATGTCAACGAATGTCATTCATAAAGTGTCTATTTTAAAAGCGATCAGCAAATTATATTTTTACCCGAGCTACATCATGCATGTTAATAAAGGTAAAGTTAATAAAGGTTGTCTTCTTCTTAATTTTAGATTTAAAAAATCTTGATAAAAAACTTGAAACTCAAAATATTAAAAAACGTACGCATAGAATAAATTGTTTAATCCGCGTGTGCGTATTAAAGAATACATTCTATGAGCTGGTTTTTTAAGAATTCTGTATTGAAAATTTTGGCTATGGACAGAGTGAACGCGAATGCCAACTAATTAGCAGACTAGTGCGGCAGAACTTATAATGAATTATAAAACAAACCAATGTGAACAAGCGAGATTAAGCTAACCAGTCTGCATCGGCGTTCAGTCTGTCCAAGCCTAATTACGAAAAAAAAAATACAGTTTTCAGTAATTGTAATAGATTTCTTTCAAATCTTTAACTCAACAGAAAACAAAATATCATACACCCCACTAAGTCCTGAGGACCATACAGATCCTCAATATGAATTCGAATACATGACATCGACGTCCATGGGTGCAGAATACACTCAACTCAGAAGCATACCATACAATCAAAATATAACATCAGCTGGAATGGCAGACATATTGAAAAAAATAAGAGCAGTGAAAAGGCACTGCTCACGACTAAGGGAGGAAGTCATCACTCTCCGCAATGAGGTTCGTGATCAAAAACGAAGCAGCACCAAAGCCATTAGTTTAATTTTTTATATAAACTAATAATTATTTAAAATAAACTTTCAAATCACATCCACATCTGCTTTATGAAAAGTGGCTTTAGGTATACAATTTTAAAAACCGTCTAGGCGATCATTTCAGAATCAGTACCGGAGCTTCAAAAACAGAACTTTTAACAATCGTGAAGGCGACTCTTTTACTTCCGATAGCCTGAACTTATATTATTAGATTACGAGCTCGTTTACGATTAATTCAATCGTTTCACTGATCGCAAGCGACTCCTTCGCGACTAAAAATGCTGGCTGGGTATGCTTATGTTATTATTACGGAGTCCAACAGTTTGCTAGAAGTCTTCCATTAACAAAGCAAGGTGACTGAAGTTGTTTTTAGATTTTTGCTGATATATTTTCAGCTTGTTTCTGTTTGGTCGTGCTCTACCATTGATTAAAGTTTTTTCTAATGACCTTGTTATTTATTATGTTGATTTTATATGATTTAAATACAAATTCTACATGTTTGATAGTTTAAATCATACCTGATTTTAAATACAAATTCTATTTGTTTGATAGTTTACGGTCAGTTTCTTCACCTCCTGCTAAATCTAATGCTTTATCGTGGAAGACTGCTAAATATAGAAGGGATTCTGAATTTTAGAACTCCTGCTAAATATTTATGTTTCTTCACTATAGCTTCTTATTTGGAAGACGAATTCTAGAGTTAACATAGAAGTAGTTTTTTCCTAATGGGAAATTTTATTTTTCTAAGAATTTGACACATTTTGACAAAAAGTTAGAACTAGATTTTGACACAAAAGGAAAATAATAATAAAATTCAAATTAAAAACGGTTTCTCTGTAGCACAAATTTACAGAAAAACTATAATTTACGCTTCAACACCGAATTGTTAAAAAAAGTCTAGTCATGTGTTGACCCAGGCCAACGAGAAACTATGTCAAGCACTTTTAAATTAGCGGACGCTACCGTTTGCACGTTGAATGAAAACCAACCTTTTTGGTTTCGATAAACCTCAGCATGCTCGCCACCCGGGGATTTTATCCGAAAGTGAGTACAAGCAATTGCACCGATAGTGCGGGGAAATTTTGCGATTTTGTAAAATGTCGTTGATGCTAAACAAAATAAATAATAATATATCAGCTACTTTTATAATAAAAACACAGACTGTTTATATGTATCTTCAGTCATTTCTTGTTGGGTTCCTGGCATTCGAACAAAACCTTTGGAATGTTTGCAAATTGCTTTGGCTACCCGCGGCAAAATACGGCAAATAGACGAAGCAGACACTCCAACAAAATCAGCAATCGCAATCTTCATCGAACCTAATGCGCAGAACCGCAGCAAAATCAAAAGTTGCGTTATTGGCCGAATGTACCGTGAACTTTAATTGACCAATAATACCAATTATCATTTTGTATTAAGGATACACTATTTCAATTCAATACAATATTTGAAATTCGGTAAATTTCAAATCACTATCAATGAGTGCTAGAATTTTCGCTGCAGTGGGTTTTGTTATGAGAAAGCTTAATAAAAAATTGGTGTCGTCCCATTTATCCATATTATTTCGCGGGAACATTTTGTACCTCTGACGAACCGACACTAGCATTTCTTCAACTTCATCCTCCCATCAATCTCGTCGTCTGTTCTCCAATCTTCCACCTCCCACACACGATTTAATAGAGACGAGGTCATAATTATTTCAAATTATCGACTGGTGATGAAGTAAAATTAAAGCTGATGAAAGATAAAACGTCAAAAATCGCTTTCTAACTCAAAAATCCTACTTCCAAGTGTAAATAGAAGGCCAACATTGGCCTTCCAGATAAATCGCATGCTAACGCTAGCTGACTTCTAACTTAGCAAACGATCGTATTCTAAACTCTAGCTAAGTTGGTGAAGAAACAAAATATTTTGAAATTTAGAAATTTCCTCCTAGAACGACTTCCAACTCTTAGCAGGACGTGGAGAAATTAGCCCTTAAAATCGTTTATTGAGCTTTAGGTTGTAACGAACCCTTTTTCGTCCGTTACTAGTTTGCTGAGGTAAGCTCAGTGAGTAAACCAAGGGTTCTTACAAAACAATTTATATTCTAACGATTCCAATATTTAAATGAGAAAGCCGGTGTTTTAAGTTTTCAACTGTAATAAAAATCTGGTTTTATTGTTATTTTCATTAGTATTTTCTTATATTAGTTCAATAATTATTTACTTAATTATACTGTGACATATATATATTTATATATGTTATATATATATTATAACTTAATATAGATCTTATGTTTAATAGCTTCTGACTTCTATACTGAACGGTGGGTACACGTTCCTATGACTTCTATGCTGAACGGTGGGTACACGTTCCTATGACTTCTATGCTGAACGGTGGGTACACGTTCCTATGATTTCTATGCTGAACGGTGGGTACACGTTCCTATGACTTCTATGCTGAACGGTGGGTACACGTCCCTATGCCTTCTATGCTGAACGGTGGGTACACGTTCCTATGATTTCTATGCTGAACGGTGGAGACACGTTCCTATGACTTCTATGCTGAACGGTGGGTACACGTTCCTATGACTTCTACTAGCTGAACGGTGGGTACACGTTCCTATGACTTTTAACTGAACGGTGGAAACACGTTCCTATAACTACTAGCTGAACGGTGGAAACACGTTCCTATGACTTCTAACTATGTTTGAAAGGTGGAAACACTTTCACTAGCTAGTCTCGACATGTGCACGCAGCCGCGCTTGCACCCAGACTGATTTTTGTATGCCAGCGAGTTGCCTTATATATGTTCTCGCTGTGTTCTGTTTCGCCGTTCATGTGTTTTGTTTTCCCTGCCTGTGTGTGTGTGACTGTGAACATGCCTTTGCATGTTTGTATGTGTGTATTTATTATTTATTTACTTATTTATTATAATTACAATGTATTTATAATAATTTGTTGTATTTTATACATTTTATGTATATAATATTTTAATATTTACATTATATATTAAATTTAGTTAAACTTATTAAATATACACAATTCATTTACATTGCATTTATTATTACATATCATTATATATATCATTTGTGGGGCACAAATCGTACAACAATTTGTGTCCTCACACCCCCCCTTTTCTTTCCCCGTTGGTGTTGACTTTCGCCTGAGCTCTCTTGTTGATGTCGTCGTTTTCTTCAGACGCACGTTGCTGATGATGCGGCATGTCACAAGTGCCTGCTGTGGTGACGTTGACTGAGGCGTTAGCTGTAGAGTCGACTTCATGCTACTGCTTTTGTGTTTGCAGCTGCTACTGCGCTGCTATGCTGATTTCGATTTAATTTTGCTATTGATTTTGCTGATACAGCGCCGCTATGAGTCTCTTTGCTGCTTTTTGGTGACGTTTCTCTGCCGTTGCTTTGCTGAGCTAGTGGTGTCGCAACTGCTACTATGATGCTTTGCCGACGCTGCTGTTATGGCGCTGCTGTGATGCTTTTATGACGCTACTGCACTGCTGTATTGTTTTTGATGATGCTACAGCGCTGCTATGATGCTTTGGTGACGCAGTTGCTACTGCATTGCTGTGATACTTTTAATGACGCAGCTGCTACGGCGCTGCCGTGCTGTTTGGTTAACGCAGCTGCTACTGAGCTCCCGTGCTGTTTTTGTTGACGCCGCTGTTACTGCGCTGCCATGCTGTTTGGTTGACGCAGCTGCTACTGAGCTGCCGTGTTGCTTCGTTTACGCAGCTTTTAATGTGCTGCCGTGCTGCTTTTTCTTACGCTGATTCTAATGTGCTGCCGCGCTGCTTTTGATGACGCAGCTGCTACTGCTCTCCTTTGATGCTTTTGTTGACGCAGCTGCTACTGCGCTTCTGTGATGCTTTTGTTGACGCAGCTGCTACTGCGCTCCTGTGATGCTTTTGTTGACGCAGCTGCTACTGCGCTCCTGTGATGCTTTTGATGACGCAGCTGCTACTGCGCTTCTGTGATGCTTTTGTTGACGCAGCTGCTACTGCGCTGCTGTGTTCTCGTGCTGCTTTTGATGGCGCAGGTGCTACTGCGTTTCTGTGATGCTTTTGTTGACGCAGCTGCTGCTGCGATGGCAGTTGGTGACGCTTCCTCCTCTCCATGGTATTCTTTAAGATCGCTTATATGACTGGTGCGTATTTTTGTTGCTGTAGGGCTTTGGATCCGTACGATGACTGGTGAAATGAAGCTTACTACGGTGTATGGCCCATGATATTTTGGAGCAAGCTTGGATGCAAAATTGTCGACAGCTTTCGAAAGGTGGTGTTCTTTTACAAGAACTTGGTCGCCAATTTGTGGGCTCCATTTGCGTCGGCGCAAATTGTAGTATCTGGCCTGATCCTGAGCTGCGCGTTCCATGTTGCGGCGCACAATTTTAAAGATTTCTTGTAAATGTGATGCTTTCTCGGCAGGTGTCTGACTGATTTGTCCGGTGCCTAGGGTATGTTGATCGTAGAGGGCGTTGGGAAGCCTAGGCTCTCTTCCTTGGATCAAGAAGGCGGGACTGTATCCTGTGGAGTCAGATACGCTTGTGTTGATGGCGAGCGTGACTTCTGGAAGTAACTCATCCCATGTACGGTGGTCGCTGCCGGTAAGTTGTGCTATTACTCTTTTGATGTTACGATTTGCTCGCTCGGTGGGATTTTCTTGTGGCGTATATGGTGCCGTGAACTGGTGTCTGATGCCCATTTCACTCAAGAACTTTTTGAAACCTTTTGACGTGAATTGCGTTCCATTGTCCGTTATAAGAACTTTTGGAATTCCAAAGCGAGCTAGAATACGTTCTCTAAAAGCTTTCTTGAGGGTATCTGTGGTGGCTTTTCGAAGTGGTATTAGCTCGGCCCATTTTGAAAATTTGTCAAAGAAGACTAATAGCATAGAGTTGCCATGTTTTGACCTGGGCAATGGCCCGACGAAATCGGCACATAACATGCCCCATGGCTCTTCGGCGATCTGTGTAAGCATTTTCCCTGCGGCCTGCTGCTGGTTTGGCTTGTATTGTTGACATGAGGAGCATTTGCGTACATACCGGCTTATGTCGCGAAACATGCCTGGCCAGTAGTACCGGTTGGCTACTCTTGCGATGGTCTTGCGGATGCCCATGTGGCCGGCAGTTGGATCATCGTGATTTTGTTTAATTACTTGGTCTCGCTGGAAACTTGGTACACACATTTTCCAGGGTGCGCAATCGTCGTCATTTGCATTTGGTATATGGCGGTATAGCATTCCATTTTCTCTGATGTAATCCGGATACTTCTCTGGATTTTGTTGAACTTCAGCTTCTCTCTTTGATAACCATTTGCAAACCTGGGCGTTCTCTGCAGAGGCGTCTGATGTTCGAAGCAGTTTTTCTCGCGGTTGTCGTGATAGCGCGTCGGCTATTACGTTTAATTTTCCCTTCCGGTATTGAATGTCAAATTTATGTTGCTGTAGCTCCAGCGCCCACCTGGCTATTCGTCCTGAAGGACTTTCAATGGAATTTAACCATTTCAGGGAAAGGTGGTCGGTGATGACCGTGAATTGATACCCCTCTAGGTAGGGTCGCATCTTACGGATAGCCCACACGATGGCCAAGCATTCTTTTTCCGTGGCTGAATAATTTTTCTCTGCATTGTTTAGGTGCCGGCTGGCGTATGCGATGACACGTTCTTGGTCCTCATGGTCCTGAGTGAGAACCGCACCTAGGCCGTAATCACTAGCATCCGTTTGTAGCTTGAACTTCTTGGTGAAATCTGGACATGCTAGCACTGGAGCTTCGGTCAGTCTAGTTTTTAGTGTTTCGAACGCTTGCTGTTGTTCCTCTCCCCATTTCCAGTGCTTACCCTTCTTTAACAATCCTGTGAGTGGGTGCACTACGTTTGAAAATTCCGGTACAAAACGTCTATACCATGAGGCTATTCCAAGGCACCTGCGTAGCTGCTTTACGTTGGTTGGTGGTTCAAGCTCTTGAATGGCGGCCACCTTGTCCGGGTCAGTGTGAATACCTTGGTCGCTGACGACGTGTCCTAGATACTTTAGCCTATTTTTAAAGAATTCGCATTTTTCTACGTTTATTTTTAAATTCGCCGCCTGGAGTCGCCGAAATACTTCCTGGAGATGTCGCATGTGTTCCTCTAGCGATGTCCCGATCACTATTATGTCGTCGAGATAGGCAAACGCATGTGGCTCCATGTCGGGTCCTATGACCTGGTCTAGTGCACGTTGAAACGTCGCTGGTGCTGAGTGTAGCCCAAATGGCATAACGCGCCACTGGTAAAGCCCTCTTCCTGGGACGGTAAATGCCGTGTACGGCTTACTACTCTCCTCCATAGGAATCTGCCAGTATCCATTTTTCAAGTCGAGCGTGCTTATATATTTGGCGCTTTTGAGCCTATCCAGGATATGGTGGATTCGCGGCAATGGGTACGCATCGGGGATAGATTTGGCATTGAGTTGCCGGTAGTCTACACAAAGTCTCCATTTTCCATTTTTCTTTTTGACCAGAACAATGGGCGCACTATGTGGGCTGTTCGACGGCTCGATACATCCTTTGTTTATTAGTTCATCAATTTCTTTGTTAATAATTCCTTGTACTGCGGGGTTTCTCGGGAAGTACCTTTGCTTGATTGGGTGTCCATCTTTCATGATGATCCGATGCGTGGTGATATGTGACAATCCGGTAAGATCTTCGAATTTGTTCAGTTCTGCTTTTAAAAACTCTTCGATTTTCGCTTCGTCGGTTGGACCTTCCGTACCTAACTTGATTTTCCTGGTGCATAGCCTCCTTGATGCTTCGTGTGGATCACCTGTACTTGATTCCACTTCTTGTGCTTGTACGACTTTAGCTGCTTCATGTGGACCACCCGTTTTTGATCCAATTACCTCTTTTCGTACAACCGTACAGCATGCCGTTTCTTGTTCTTTATTACCGTTCGTGTTTTCTTTGAGAGTTATCGCATAATCTCCGCATTGTAACCTTGTTTCCATTTTGACTAGAAAGTCCATACCTAGAATAAGATCGTCGATCACGTCGTGCAGTATGATTAATTCTGTATTGCATTGCCTTCCTCCGAGTTTAATGTTTATAACGAGTTGCTGAGTAACCTCCTTCGTGGTCCCGTCAGCCATTCGTATTCGTGTAGATATGTTTTCGAGTTTGCCTGATTTCTTTATTTTACTTGCCAGTGATCTGCTTATGAAACTCCGTGTTGCCCCAGTGTCGATCGTCGCCTTCATCGTGTGGTTGCCTATTGTGACTAAAGCGACCACGTGGTTCCCGTTTTGCGTGATGTTGTTTAGTTGCGAGGCCGCTGGTTCTGGGTATCCGTTTGTACTCGCCTGGAACGGTACCCTGGGTAGTTTCCCGATGATTTTCATCAGCAGTTTCTCGTCAAAATTTCTCTTTTCCCACACTCCCAGCAGAAAATTACAGAAGGGTTTCTGCACTCATATTTGTAGTGTCCATCCTGTCCACAATGTCGGCATGCCGTCCGTGGGTTAATTGGGTACTCAGTTTCTTGTGTTATTCTGCGGTGATGCTCTTCTCGATATCGTGGTATGGCTGCTCTGGTCGGTAGAGGTTCTTTCCGCAGGCTTTCGAAGTCTTCGGCGAGGCTCATCAACTCCTCAAGATTCTCGAAGTCTTTTCTCTTTATATAGAGCTGATAGTCGTGGAGACTGTTTCGATATATACGCTCTAGCTTGCCTTGCTCAGAGAAATCTGCATGTCGCATTAAATTTTGTAACTCGATAAGGTATTCCTTGAATTTTTCTCTTGGCCGCTGGTGTCGTTGTCTTATTTCATCTTCCAGATGTTCAAAATATTTAGATGGCAGGAAGAACCGTAGAAAATCCCTCTTATATACATTCCATTCCTGCCACTGCCGATTATTGTTGCGGAACCATTTCAGCGCGTTATCTTTTAAAAGTTCGGGCATTGTTCGAGGTAAGAGGTCCTTGTTTAACCCGTATACTTCGGCTAGCTCCTCTACTCTTTCAATAAATGCCAGTGGTTCCTTTCCACCATCATATTTAAAGGACCACTTCCTGACCTGGTCTATTACCGTGGAGTATGGTATTTGATGCGCTCCTGCGTGTTCTGCGTATCCTGCGTGCGCGGCTCCTGGTTGCTCGTGTGACATTGTCGGGGGGTTTAAATCTTGTTGACCGCCTGTGTGTGATACCGGCACATTTATTTTTGGTATCTCGGAATTTCTTGCCGGTGATGGTGTCCTCCCGTGTTTTGCCTCTAGTTCTGCAAGGCGTGGTTGCAGCTCCGGTTTCTGCCCTTGATCTGCGATGAAGGTCGCAAAATTCTTCCTTGCTTCTTGCACCGTTCCTGTACTGTCAAACCCGAATTCTTCTCCGTAGCTTTGCAGCTCGTCTTTCCTTAAAAAGTACACCCAGGATGAATTGACCATTTTTCTCGTGTGTTGTTTTACGCCGATGTTTCTTATTACTTTATCTTAGCTCTCTGGCTAAAGCTTTGTTCTCTGATTTTCGTGTTTTTCTTTGTTTTTTTTTTTTTTTTTTTAGAGTCCCTGCTCGGGCGCCATTTGTAACGAACCCTTTTTCGTCCGTTACTAGTTTGCTGAGGTAAGCTCAGTGAGTAAACCAAGGGTTCTTACAAAACAATTTATATTCTAACGATTCCAATATTTAAATGAGAAAGCCGGTGTTTTAAGTTTTCAACTGTAATAAAAATCTGGTTTTATTGTTATTTTCATTAGTATTTTCTTATATTAGTTCAATAATTATTTACTTAATTATACTGTGACATATATATATTTATATATGTTATATATATATTATAACTTAATATAGATCTTATGTTTAATAGCTTCTGACTTCTATACTGAACGGTGGGTACACGTTCCTATGACTTCTATGCTGAACGGTGGGTACACGTTCCTATGACTTCTATGCTGAACGGTGGGTACACGTTCCTATGATTTCTATGCTGAACGGTGGGTACACGTTCCTATGACTTCTATGCTGAACGGTGGGTACACGTCCCTATGCCTTCTATGCTGAACGGTGGGTACACGTTCCTATGATTTCTATGCTGAACGGTGGAGACACGTTCCTATGACTTCTATGCTGAACGGTGGGTACACGTTCCTATGACTTCTACTAGCTGAACGGTGGGTACACGTTCCTATGACTTTTAACTGAACGGTGGAAACACGTTCCTATAACTACTAGCTGAACGGTGGAAACACGTTCCTATGACTTCTAACTATGTTTGAAAGGTGGAAACACTTTCACTAGCTAGTCTCGACATGTGCACGCAGCCGCGCTTGCACCCAGACTGATTTTTGTATGCCAGCGAGTTGCCTTATATATGTTCTCGCTGTGTTCTGTTTCGCCGTTCATGTGTTTTGTTTTCCCTGCCTGTGTGTGTGTGACTGTGAACATGCCTTTGCATGTTTGTATGTGTGTATTTATTATTTATTTACTTATTTATTATAATTACAATGTATTTATAATAATTTGTTGTATTTTATACATTTTATGTATATAATATTTTAATATTTACATTATATATTAAATTTAGTTAAACTTATTAAATATACACAATTCATTTACATTGCATTTATTATTACATATCATTATATATATCATTTGTGGGGCACAAATCGTACAACAATTTGTGTCCTCACAAGGTCAAAGTTAGAACAATTAATTGTTTTAACGAATATTTCCAAAGAAACAACAACAAAGTTTTTTCAATAATTTTTAGTGGTTTTCATATGATTTTTACAAACTTCATACACAAAGTTTAAATTAAATATTAAAGACTCTGTGCAAAATTTCAAGTCATTAAATTAGTTTTTGTGGAATTGAAAGAGATTTTACGATTTTGGTGAACTTTGTATGGGAGGTAGGCGTGGTTTTCATCACATTTTTACAATTTCATACTCAAAGTTTATAAGAAATATTAAAGACTCTGTGCAAAATTTGAATTCATTATATTAATTTTTGCGGATTTTAAAGAGATTAACCGTTTTGGTTGGCACTTTGTATAGGAGATAAGCGTGGTTTTCATATGATTTTTACAAATTTCATACTCAAAGTTTAAATTAAATATTAAAGGCTCTTTGCAAAATTTGATGTCATTATATTAGTTTTTGTGGAATTTAAAGAGATTTTACCGTTTAGGGTAAGTATCTTTTTATGGGAGGTAGACGTGATTTTCATCCCATTTTTATAAATTTCATACTCAAAATTTATAATATATATTAAAGACCCCGTTCAAAATTTGAAGACATTATATTAGTTTTTGTAGATTTTAAAGAGATTTACAGTTTTGGTTAAGGCACTATGTATGGGAGGTAGGCGATTGACCTTCATCTTTAAATAAAAAGCTTAAATATTGAATTTCGTTACGATAGTCAAACAATTACGGCTGTTATCGTGACCACAGACGGACATTTGGGGCATTTCACGTGAAGCGGGCCACGAAAATAATGTCAGATTCCGGATTTTGTTCATATTTGGACTAATTATACTTCTATATGGCCTGAATAAATGCACATCATTATTTTTTTTTTTTATCAAGCCTAATTGCCAGTTTATAAGCCTTTAAAGAATTGAAGAAATTTAAGGAACGGATTTTTTAAAAGCTATTACTGCTTTTATCCAAAAACATAAAAAATAAGACGAGTAGTGTTTTTTTGAGGAAATTATGTGTTCTTCTTAACAGTTATAAAAAATTTTAAATTAAAATTTTTTTCAGTGTAGGAAACCGGAAGTATTATTTCAAATCGCGTTTCACTTAACTTCGGTATTTTTGATTTTTTTTATTTTTATCTCAAAATGTAGCTAGAAGTCCATAAATAATACGTGGGAAGTTTTAGAATGGGATCTGCATTCGTTTAAGAGATACATCAACTATAGTGCGAAGGTGCCGCACTGTACATAATTATGAAAACCAATTGTGACTAGTTGGGCCATCTCTTATCTGTCTGAAGTATTACGTATTCATTAGATAGATTGGACGTTCAATATTAGAACGAGACAGATAATAGAAAATCATTAATCATCATGAAACAAAGATATACAGATAGCCAAGAATGATAGAATACAAAGATTGCGCCGAAGATAAGAAAATGAGTACAACAAAATTGTCGTTCTGCGCATGTACGTCATAATATCAATGCTGTTTTGGAGAGCGATCACTTTGCATACGATTTCTACACAGAAATGAAAATTGCATACATTTTAGTTTGTATAATTAAAATAAAAGAAGTAAGAAGCAATTTATTGGAACGAGAAGAGGTTAATTTATTAAGTACTCCTTTGCCAACATTATTTTTACTATTATTTTATTACAGCCAGTAAGCAGCTTAGTCAAAAAAAAAAATTTGTCTGAGAAACCAACTTCAGTGAGCATTATTTTTTGACTTGGATTTTATAAAAATGTTTATTAAGAGTTTAATTGATGAAGTTTAAACGTTCCCAGATATTTTATTTCCATTAATTTACCTGTGAATTGAAAGGACAAATAAATGATAGTTCCAAGTTTTTTAATAATGAAACAAATTTTGTTAAGTTAATATATTTTTGTGTTTTTGTTTTCGTTTGTGTGCGTTTTCTACAATTTCTTGGTTTGATTTTTGTATTTATTGCAAACATCAGGTTTCTAAAAAATATTTGTTTGCAACTGTTACCACAATTAGCAGCTGCACACTTCATTTTTTAAATTTTAAGTTAAAAACTCTCAAATATACTTCGATATATACACAATTAAATAAAACACAACCGATCGCAGTACGTTTCTCAAAGAAATAAAATATTGTGACGTAGTCAACTGAACAGCTGGTTGTCAGACTCCATTAGCAGAAGTAACCTGCGCAAAGCGTAATCTCTTATTCTATCATTCTTGACAGATAGCTTACTCCGTGCGCAAAAAATGAAATCTTCTGCGCACTACGTCACTCGAGCTTGTCGGCTGTAACACGTGGTGCAGAAAATTTTAAAAAGCAAAAAGTAAACACAAGCAGCAAGCAGCACAATTGCAAGCATTTAACCCTGACTCTGACACCAATTTTATTCTTCGAATACTGACCCTATTTACATTTGTATATATATATATTTTCATACATTTTGCATGGAAATATTTTTTGCGCGTTATGTTTTAATTGTTGTTCTTGCGTTTTTTGCATGGATATATTTTTTGTGCGTTATCTACATATGTTTTAATTGTTGTTGTTGCGTTTGATCTTTGAATTTGAGAGTACCGTTATATTTGTTTTCACTTGTTGTACGCTGATCTCTGTTCTTCAGTTATTTGTAGTCTCTCGTGGTGTAAACTTCTGTGAATTGTGAACAATTGACTAATCAAAATGGAAAATAGTAATAAAAAGTTTAAAGTTTTGAATGCTTCATCGGTGGCCCGGTAAGAAAAATATGAAATACATACATATTATGTATGTATATAGTTTTATGTTTTTTTAACTTATATGGCCTTGATACTATAGGCTTCCGTATGATATGCAAATAAAGTATTTTGAAAACCTTGTCGAGGGCATTGAGTCAGATGATGAAGAACTATCAGCAGGAGCTACTACGAGCCGTGTAAACGATGATGGTGATATGTCCATATTACTTCCAAACATTGATGCTGATGCCTCTGATATTGAAACCGAGGAATGTCCCGTAGAAATGGGACACGGAGGTGACTCAGACATTGAGGATGAGATCGAAGAAGAAGCTGATGTTCCAGAGAACCTAGAAGAGGACTTCTTCCTTGCGAAAGACGGCACAAAATGGAACAAAACACCACCCGGTTTGCAACGCATTCGACAGCAAAACATATTTCGTGATAGTCGTTTTATTGGCCCCAATCCGAATAAAAAGCACTTGAATATTATTGATACTTTTTTGAATATCATGCATCCTACAATTCAATCAATTATTTGTAGAAATACTGATAGAAAAGGCAAAGCTGAGTAGCAAAAGCTGGAACGTGGTCGAAATGTGGAAAAAAAAACACAAAGTAAGTAAAAGCAATATTTCCTGTGATCTTGCTTCTAATATAACCTTTCCAAAACTCTTCAGAAAATATGATTGGGTGGATATTACTGAGGCAGAACTCTGTGCATACTTTGGCATACTAATAGCAATGGGTAGTCATAATTCCAACTATGGGAGACTTGAGTCGCTCTGGCAAAAAAATTCATTTCCTTTGTACCGAGCAACTATGTCCCTAAAACGCTTCTCAGATATTTCAAGGTTTATTCGGTTTGATCAGCAAGCTTCAAGGGAAAAAAGATGCGCAACTGACAAAGCAGCTCCAATATCAGAAATATTTGAAATGCTTAATGCTAATTTGCGTCAAAACTACAGACCTCGGGAAAACATCACTGTCGATGAACAGCTTTTTCCTTTTAATTGGAACAATGAAAAAGAATAAAACATGTTTGCCCTCAGACTTCAAAGCCTCACCGCAACGAGCAGAACACTCAACAATATTCGGCTATGGAGAAAACAAAACAATTTGTTCTTATGTACCAAAACAAAACAAGGCAGTCGTTTTACTTTCAACAATGCCATGTGACAACACAATTTCCGACGTAAAACAAAAACCAAATATATTATTTTACAATAATACCAAAGGTGGAGTAGATGTAATGGATCATATGTTGGGACAATATACCACGAAACGCAAAACAAATCGTTGGCCGCTTGCTGTTTTTTACAATATGATCGACATATCTGCTCTTGCTGCCTATATAATATATTCGGAAAATAATCCGTCACGTTTTACATGTAGAAAAGGTAATTATATTTACATGTTTGCTGATAACAAAGTTGGTTTATGATTAATTTTATTTATTTTTTTCGCTAATAGGTGGACGCCGATTGTTTCTTGAAGAATTGGCGGAAAAATTGTGTATGCCAACGATATTGAAGAGATCAAGCATTCCAAGGGTTGTCTCATATTTTCCAACAAAAAATGCAATAGAATGCATAATTGGTAAGCCGATTCATTCCTTGAATAGCTCCACATCTGTGGATTTTATTTCAGATGAAGATGATCGCGGACATTCAACCATAAAAGGTGCTTGCTATAAGTGCTATCACGAAGAAAGTAAGAGAAAACGCTCAACACGGAAAATATGTGTTCAGTGTAAGAAGCCAATTTGTGTCGAGCATAGCAAAACTCAAACGAAATGTAATGGTTGTTGTAAAGACTGATTAATATTTTCAAAGAAAATCTATAATAAAAACATGAATTATCCCCAAATAAACCCACCAAATTAATTTATTTACAAATGTAAATAGGGTCAGATAGTGAATTTTACTACTAAAATTTACTAAAAATAACGGTATATTATAAAATTTTTTGAAATCATATATTTTTTTAGAAAGAGCATACAAAATTAGCCACTGAGTGTAAATTATATTCAAATCGTGCCAAAAACATCATATTTGTAGCCATTTAAAAAATGAAATATTTACATATGTAAATAGGGTCAGTTTTAGGGTTAAGAAATATTGTATTCATTTAATTCAATTTCTAATATTGTGCACTAATAGTACTCGTAAATTATAATTTTCAATTATATTTTATGTAATTAAAATTAGTACTAAAATTTGAGATGCTTTTGATGAGAATAACGGCGATTTTAATTCGGGCCATAGTATGAATTTACAATTTTTTCAACAAACGAGAAGAACAAGAAAATGAAAACGAAGCAATCAAAGTGCTGTCAAACACATCAAGTAACGTAGCTATTTTTTTTGTGTAGGAGAACAAATGGGAGAAAACACCCCTATTATATATGCATTTCTTTTCAATAATAGTACTGAAAAATAAATTTGCTTAAATTTATTTATAATTATATTTATAATGTAATTTATTTCATTTCAATAAACCCAGTTTCAATAAGAAAATATCGTTATTTTTCATCGCTATAAATAAATTATCCCCTTTAAATATATTGTTACTACGTTTTTATTTAGCCACTTTGACAAGCTCGAGCTACGTCACAACAAAGATGGCGGACATGCGCAATACTTTATCTATAGTTCTTTGTAAATAACATTGCAAAATCAGCTCCAAATGAACGTTGTGTTTCTTGTCCTGGATTGGGTGTGATTCGTGACTATTTAAAAATGGTTTTCGATGATAATGAAGTTACTAGTGCGCAGTTTGAGCAATGGACAGGCACAGATCGCTTTACGATAATCACTCAAGTGCTTCCCGCAGATGATTTTGTTGATAGCTTGTGTAATGCCTTTGATGTTTTAAAACCTCATTCATACATTGCTGAACAACAAGCACTTTTCTTCAAAACGCTGAAGGAGTCACTTTCTGAAGGTGAACTTCTTGTTCAGTGCGATTTTGCGGAAAATTACAGTTTTGTAATACAAGATGCAGCACAGTCTTACCATTGGAACAATGAACAAGATACACTTTTAACGTCAGTATTTTACTACAGAGATGAAAATCTAATAAGACACGGGAGTATAGTAATGATATCAAATGATCTTTAACACGATACAGCTTCATTTTATGGTTTTCAAAAAATATTACACCAGCATCTCTTAGATAAGAGAATAACAGTTAAAAAATAATTTATGGTACCGACGGAGCCTCACAACATTTTAAGAATAAATATAACTTTATAAATTTGTATTATTATAAAGAAGATTTTGATACCGAAGCTAAAATTTATTTTCATGCCACGTCACATGGGAAAGGGCCATGCGATGGTATTGGTGGGAATATTAAAAGATTAGCAACACGTGCAAGCCTACAGTTACCAGCAAATAGAGCAATCACCACCCCTGAACGGTTGTTTGAATGGGCAAAACCAGCTTTAACCGAAACGATTGTTTATTACTGCTCTAAGGAAGACCTTCAAACACAAAGAGTTTTTTTGCAGCACCGATTTGATAGTGCAGTGACTATTCCGGGCACTATAAAGTATAATTCTTTTATACCAACAACCGATGGCATTAGTGTTAAAAGAACAAGTTATAGTGAGCATTGCAAAGTTGTAAAAATTTTAAAATAAAATCGTTCCTTTCCGACTACTTTTAATTTTTGTTTATTTTTATACTGTTCGCTAAGTGCGGCACCTTTGCACTATAGTTGATGTATCTCCTAAACGAATGCAGATCCCATTCTAAAACTTCCCACGTATTATTTATGGACTACTAGCTACATTTTACCGAAGTTAAGTGAAACGCGAATTGAAATAATACTTCCGGTTTCCTACACTGAAAAAAAATTTAAATTTAAAATTTTTTATAACTGTCAAGAAGAACACATAATTTCCTCAAAAAAACAATACTTGTCTTATTTTTTATGTTTTTGGATAATAGCAGTAATAGCTTTTAAAAAATCCGTTCCTTAAATTTCTTCAATTCTTTAAAGGCTTATAAACTGGCAATTAGGCTTGATAAAAAAAATAATGATGTACATTTATTCAGGCCATATAGAAGTATAATTAGTCCAAATATGAACAAAATCCGTAATCTGACATTATTTTCGTGGCCCGCTTCACGTGAAATGCCCCATATCTAAATCGACTCAGGAGGTGATGCTGATCACGAATATATACTTTTTTACACCGGCCACGCCTCCTTATCGGCGTTACAAATGGAGTGACAAAATTAATATACCCCTTTTACGTTTTTTAAACATGGGGTATAATGAAGATTTTAAGAGAAGCTAATAAGATCCCTGAGATAACTTTATCGAGTTTTTTTTTAATTTTTTTATATTTTTGGCAGCACCTGAAATTCAAAAATAAGCAAAAAATAAAAACTCGACAGTGTTACCTCATGAATTTAGTTGTGAATGAGTGTTCTAAATTATGTACAAAACAATCGGTTCAACCGTTTTGGCTGGGGAGTGTTTACAACTCTGAAAACACGACTTGTGGTAAAATCGCTTTAAAGTTTTACTCGTATCGACTTCAAAGTTAGATGCAATATTCTAGAGATGTTGTGCGTTCATATAAGAAAATAAAAAAAGGGGTGAAAAAAGTTAAAAACCTTAGAGGTGATGGTGATTTACGTCGACTTTAATTAAAATAGATTTTAAAAACTCCATGTCTATTCCAAAATTTCTTCTATATCTATTTTAACCTCTTATAGTAAAGACACTGTTATAAAAATCTCGGATAAAATGTCTTTTTAATTTATTTATTTTAAGGGCAGAACGAAGACAATAAAATAATTATATTAAAAAAATTTTGGTAAGTATAGTTAATAAAACTGTGTAAATAGTCGCGATATACAGTGTTGCGCAAAATAATAGCAACAAAATCGGTACGCTGCTACAAAATCGTTTATCTTTTTAAATATTAGGGGCACACAAAAATGATTATATGAACCAAAGCATATATTCATACATCATATTAAAAACACATCATATTCAAATTTGGTTTTGTTTTCTTTATTAAATTTAAAATTAATGTGACTACATTCAGTTTGTCTGAGAGCAAAACAAAAGCAACATAATTAATATTTGGTGTAAGATCCAATGTTCTTGATAACCGCTGCACATCTGAGCGGCATCGACTCTATTAAAGTAGATATGTTAGTATTAGGTATATGTTCCCAATAAAGTTTCAGGGCTTCATACAGTGCAGTCTTATTGAAAAACCTTTGACCAGAAACTTTTGCCTTCAAAGTCCCAAAAAGATTTTCAATGGGATTCAAGTCATTATGACTGTGCCGGCCAATCAATGACTTGAATCCCATTGCCTCTAATGTAATCTTTGATGAGCTTTGAAGTGTGCTTCAGGTCGTTGTCGGGCTGAAACGTTCTCTGAAGCGACATATTCCACTCTGAATGTGGCTACATCTTGCTTACTAAAATGTCATTATATACAAATCGATCCATAATTCCATCGACTTCATTATAGGAAAAACAAGTCCAGACCATAATGCCACCGCCTCCGTGTTTAAAATTTATTTTGCAGTTTCGGGCTTTAAGTCGTGTACCTGGGTGGCGCCGTACCGTTCACATCCAATCTGAATTAATCAAGTTGAACTTTGATTTATCGCTAAAAAAACGGTTTTCGATTTTTGAACGGTCCAATTTAGGTGCTCTTTTGGAAGGCTGAGTCTAAAAAACAATAAATTGCAACTAGTTGTCACAATTTCAGACAGAATTGTTTAAATTGTAACACTTCACCTTGTTTTTTATGCTTAGCTATAAGCAAAGGTTGCTCTGCCGGTCTGTAACTTCTTTAATCATTCTCAACGGCTCGTCATCAAGCAGTGCTGTGATGGATATCTAAATCAAGTGTCCGAACAACCTCTTTGGATGTGGCAAATGCATTTCATTTGAACAAACCACAAATGTTCCTGTCATCACGCAGCGATGTCTTCCGCGGTCGCCCTCTTTAATGTACCGTTGTTACGTCTTTTGTGAAGGTACATTTCTTTATTAATCTGCAAACTATTGACCGATTAATATCAAACTGTTTCACGTTAGATATTTGCAAATTTTCGTTTTTATGTTCGGAAATAATTTGTAACTTAAGAGCTTCACAGTTTTTAAAACGTGTCATTATAAATGGAACAGTCAGTGTCACAACTAGCACAAAAAAAACTAAACTTAAATGTTTATGACTTACAAACAACACGTGCTTTACAATAACTGAACTTTTACCAATAATTCTTGGAACTTCTGTTCTCTTTTTACATTTTTCAAGTTTTGTTGCTTTTGTTTTGCTCTCAGACAAATTGAATGTAGACACATTAATTTCAAATTTAATAAAAAAAACAAAACCAAATTTGATTTGATTTGTTTAATATATGATGTATGAATATATGCTTTGATTCCTATAATCATTTTTGTGTGTCCCCAATATTAAAAAAGATACACGATTTTGTTGCAGCGCACCTTTTTTGTTGCTATTGTTTTGCGCAACACTGTAATTTGATAAAGTTTTCAATGTTTACCGAATAGCGTTTTTACGAATATTTGCCGTTATAAGTCTTTGCATAGCGTTCAAATTCTAAAAGATACGAAGTTTAATTAATTTTGCTTAGAAGAAACTTTTAATAATTTTTTTATAAAGTATGCAATTTTTATCACACTTGTCTATGTGGAAATATGTGAAAAATCTGCAAGCATAAGATAAGATTTCACTGAACATAATTTAAAAAAAAAACATTTTATTAATTGTACTTTAGTTGCACAATTTTATTTTCTACACTTTATATAACAGAAGTCGTTGTACTTGCCAAGTTGATATGTTTTAGAAGAAGAGTAAAACTCTTCGAGGAGTTCTGTTGACAGTGACAGGGACACAAATCAATGCAATCAATTCAATTTTCGAAATAAAACATACAATAAGATTTCGCTGGTGAGCTACGAGCTCAGAGTGACCAACGGGAACCGAATTTCCTTGTATTGCACGCAGTCGATTGTTTTTGACCAACATTTCGACTAAATCAATTTCGTTTTATTTCGTTTTATTCTTCATGGGTGACAATTTGATTTAGAACCAAAGGATGTTGGCCACATTTTTCAACTGGCCGTGCATGACTGTGTTTGTTTGTCAGAGTCTGTAGGTATGTATGTTTGTACTTGTACTCTAGAGCCAATACAATTTCCGCTTCCGGTTGTGCTTTGGACACGTATAAATTACATCATTTTTATTTCGATAAATTCGTTCAAAAAATAACTTGCTTGATTAAATTTTTATTGAATTAAAGACTAAAATAACGAAAGAGGAATCCGACACCTTAATAAATTATATTTTATTTTTTACCTGATTATACCAATAAACAGCGTGATTTCCACAACCTTTAAAATTCAAAACAATGTTAGTTATTTATTTTGAAAACACAAAAAATAACATAAAGTTTAGCAAACAGTACAAAAAGTTGAATCAGGGATGCCAACTGGTGGGGGATTCTGCGTTTTGCGGGGAATTTCTAGTCAATAGTGGAATGGTGTCAAATATTTGAAGAATTTAATAATTCATCTAATTTTTAATAACTAACTGCGGTCAATTTAATATCTCTTATATTTGCGAGAAATTTGATTTTATCTAACATTTTCTTACACAATTTTCTTCTAACATTAAAATGTGTTTCACATTAGCAAAAAAAGACTTGTTGTCAAACTAGTTTTGTAATAATACATTTTTGTAGAATTTTTAATAAATTTTATCTTCTAAATTCAGAAGATATTACACAATTAAAAAATATTTGACACAAGTATTTGCATTTCATTAACATCATAAATGTGCCAAGTCGACTAAACATAATTTAGAATCAAGCCATCGACTTATTGTAGCTTCAAAATTTACATACATAAAACATATTGTAGCGACTCGAAAACACAATTTCCTTTTTAATAGTTTTTTTTTTTCATTTATGTGTTATTTTTTATCAAAATTAATAGTTTTTATAAAATCCTAAATAAACTGTAAGTGTGTGGAATACGTGTTTAAAATTTCAAATTGATTTCTTTACACTATAAGTATAGCGAATATATACATAGACATCTGTATACTATAGAACAAATTACATGTCCAATTAAGGCCCCTATTATGTATAACAACTCAACTTAAGTTGACTAGATTAAACTAATTTTTTTTCGTACAACTTATAACACACATTCCAGTTGAACTATTTAGTGTAATTTTTCAATTTTTTTGTTCAAAACGGCCAAAAAAATATGAGATCTGATGGCTGACAATAGATTATCTTATAGATTTAAGTGTTATCTCTCATATGAACATAGATTTTTTTTCATTTATCTCTCTTAGAAGCTGGGAAATCGTTGTCACAGTTTTGGAGTTCGAAAATAAAGTCAAAACTGCGAAAGGCTTATAAGACCACGAAAAATGGAAAAAGTAAAATTCCACTCTTAATAATATGTAATTTGATGTACAGAAGTTTTTTTTTTTAAATTAGTCAGTAATTGTGTCAAAAAAAAATCTGAAGAGTTTTGTTTTCAGCCATTCAAATGAAAAAGATACCTTAAACAAAATCTCGCCAATCTCAAACATATAAACACATTCAAAGGAAGCTTTGGCATATCAAAGATAATGAAATGAAAGTCAGCTAATTGTTAACCCTTCGTTGCATGGGACTGCAAATATGCAATGTTTACTTCTAAGAGATGTAGCGTACGCTCCCTGTTAATATTCGTAACAGGATTTAAGAAAACATAAATTTTGACATTTTTTTATTAGTTGTTGTTTCCTTTTGTCAAATTGGACTTTGTCCGAAATATTGTGTCGAACAAGGTCTTTCTAATACGTAAGCAAAATCAGTGAATAATTTTAATAATTATTCAATAAATATCATAAAAACTTTTAAATGTAAGTAATATTCTGGTATATAAGTTCATTTTCTTGAAGCATAACAATTTTTTTGTGCAGTATAACTTGACTTACGTAAAATAGTTTAGTTTCAAATATGCAATATCATGCATTTGAGACATTTTGAAACTACATTGCAGATATGAAGTTATATTGCAGATGTGCAGTTTTATGCATTAGACTTTAATTAAAGCTGAAGACGTTTAGTAAGCTTTTGAAGGGTGTAAGGACTAAAATTCCTACGTAATTTTATCCCCACATGACTTCTTACTTTTCTATCCATTTTCAGTACACCTGTGAGTTCACGACTGGGGCGAGCACCGGTATACAAGAGAGAAAATGCAACCCCGTAGGGATTGCGACGGTTCATCGGCGTAACATGTCGAAGCATTACCCCAAGCATGAATAAGTGTGGCGGGTGTGACTTACTTGAAACATATTTAAGTTAGGATTAAGGCCAATGAAATCAAAATACACCCTATATTTTCATTTTAAATATCATTTAGCCTACCCCAAGGGTAGCAATATATATAAGAATAAAATAACTGAGTAAACAAAAGTGAGTTTGCGGGTTTTATTTATAATAAATAGTGAAGGCATGGTGCCTTCCAAACAGCGGAGGCAAGTAGACCATCTACCAGTCGTTTGGGACATTAAGGTAGATATTCTAACCCGCCTGTGGAAGTAAATATAGGTAATAAAATTATAGAATAAAAGTTAATATTTTCTTATATTCAGTAGAATATATTTTACTATGGGATAGTTTTATACACCCAGATTTATTTAGTTTAAGCAACCAGCGATACTTGGCTAGAATGTCTTAGGTACTCCCAGTTAACGTGTAGATATTACACATAGGTTACTCAGGTCTGGTTCGGTGCTAAGTTTTCCTACAGGGACAGTCTACTCGTGTTAATGTGTTTTTATTTTTTTTCTTTGCATGTTTGACGTAACGGCTCCAAGCTAACAATCATTAGCGAGCTAACCAACGGCAACATCACGCGATGTTCTAGAATAAACCACGAGAGAGAGAAGCTACGAAGAAGACAAACAGTAACCTACGCGAGAGAGGAGGAGTATATAAGCCAGAACTTAGCTGGAATCGGGAGTCTTTTGTTACAACTGTGAAAGGAAACAGACGTGCCGGTCTGCATAAGTGTGCACTAGTTTTCGTTGGTGGCAGACATAGTGCTGCCCACACCAACCGTCGACTTCAGCAGCAGCGAGGAAGAAAATCAATCGAAGCATCACCGTCGCTAAGCAAAACTTAGCATACATACGCCAACGAGCGGTAACGACGTCGACTTAAATACGTCTACAGCAGCGAGATAAGTCAACGTCGCTTAATACGTCGACATCGGATTAAATACGTCTACAGCAGCGAGATAAGACAACGTCGCTCAATACGTCAGCAGCGGCAAGATATGTCAACGTCGCCTAATACGTCTACGTCGACTCAATACAGCAACGGCAGCAAGGTACGTCAGCGTCGCCCTAATACATCAACAGCAGCAAGATACGTCAACGTCGCCTAGTACGCCAACAGCAGCAAGATACGCCAACGTCACCTACAGACATCTGCGTCGAGTTAGAGCGTCGACCTCAGCCGAGTACGTCGACAATAACAGCGTTTCGACCACCACAGCAGAGTCTACAGCAGCAGCGAACGTAACTAGTATCCCTTTCTTTATTATATTTTAGTTATTCATTATATATTATCTATTATACATATATTTTATATTATCATGCTATTTTTACCCTGTGTAGGTTTAAGAATTTAGTGAAGAATTTCTTATAGGGTTGCGTTTCATCGCGTTTAGAGTTATTCAATTAGGGATTCCATTTAGCATGGGTTTTTTTGTTTGAAATTCAATAAATTAGAAGTCCTATTAGTTTATCTAAACTAAACATTTAAATAATAAGTTGATAGTAGTTAAAACTAATAATCAGAAAGAGTACTTTCTCCATAATTTAGGTCCATCATATTTCGCGATTCTTTAGTTTGAGAATTCATATAATTAGTTTTAGGGATTCACTAAATTACAGTTCGATTTGATTACTTCAAATAAACCTTTAGTAACACTTTCTTTTGCGCATGCGGAGTGCCTCCTCACGTTATCGCGAAGCGTACTTTCAGAAAATGGCGGCGACCACCCTACTAAACCAGCAGATAGGTCAAAAGAGGTTGTGAAGAGTACTAGGGTAACTTTGAGTCAAAAGCGGGCGATTCAGGGGGCCTAACCCCAATCGCTTTTGAACTCCATTCTCCCATCTCGGGACTAGGCAGTATAATATAATAGTAGAGTCTCTAGGGCTAGATACCTGGCGAGGAGCTTTGATCAAGGCCGGGCGAATGGGCCTAACCATACTCGGGTTTGGTCAAACGCTCTGCAAATTGAAATCGGGCGAATGGGCCTAACCATACTCGATTTCGACTAGCCACCCCTTCAATCGGACCCGGGCGAATGGGCCTAACCATACTCGGGGTCGATTTCTGCGTGTCTCGATCGGAGTCGGGCGAATGGGCCTAACCATACTCGGTTTCCGACCAGCCACGTGACAACCTGAAGTCATTCCTTGGAATGCCCGTATAGGGAGTTGTACCTTAGGGCCGGGTAGTGTAGAGAATAGAACCTAAAGATATCAAGGCCACCAAGGGGTACCAACATAGCAGGGTTTAGCCGGATGAACTTCGTGTTTCTCACCGCCAAGAAACGATGACACTATTGTAACATACAATATATAACGTGAGAAGGCCACTTTAGCCGAATAAAGAGATAAGGTTGTTCCTCACGGAATAAAACCGTCGAGAAAGTGGGTTGAGACTAGGTTTAGAAGAAGACATTAGGGAAATATTTAAACAAATATATTTTTCAGTCGAAATATATTATAAGTATGTAAGATCATCATACATGAAACAACCAAGTATGGTCAACTAGGCTAAATATTTATTAATTATACTAGATAATAAGCTCAACAATACACATTTGAAACTCGCCTTCAGCGAAGTCAAGTATTAGCAGATAAGTCATTTTGTAAATTAGATTTAAGCGTATTAGCGATTGTTAATAAACATCATTGAATTCTAATACTGCTGTCTTTTGATTTGGTGTCCGTTTATTTTATAAACGAACAAATATTTGCAACGGACCCTGGAGCCGGCGAGCGCATCCTCGGCCGGAATTTGGGTCGTTACAATGGCGCCCGAACAGGGACACCAAATCAAATTCAGTCAGGCAGCCAAATTAAAGACTTGGTTAGTTGAAATGATGATGCAAGTTTACAGTCGGTGGTGCGCTTCAACTTAGTGTAGCACAGGTATGAAACGTTTCACATGGTCCCAAGTCTTCAGATTAAAAAAATTTTTAGACGCAGGTAGTGAGACTAGAATTTGAAACCGTGTTGAAGGTAACAGACTGGTTGTTTAAATTAATTTTTTTTGTCATCATAATCGAGTCATGATGTCCGACAGTAGTCAGAAGGACTACTCATTTATCATTTAAGGTTAATGCGGTTATTCAAAATTTTGCTAACCAATAAAGTTATTGAATATTATTAAATAAGAAAATCTACAAAATTATTTAAAATAAATTCTAGCAACCTACTGAGGTATGCTGAAGAATTTTGCCTTATGGTTAAATTAGTGCGACCATTATTTCGGTTTATATAACGTTGATTCGAAGATAGCCAACCTCACTACCCTAAAGTCAAATGCTGATAGTCACAGACTAGCAGCATAAATGCGTGAAACCCACTTCGCGGATTGAGTTCATTGGTCAAGTACGTCCGACCGTGGTCCAAGGTGGTTCAAGATAACCACGACTTCAAAGTTTCGAACGTCACCGGTGTGCGAGCTAGTCGTCAGCTGACAGGTAGCGAAGGCTATCATACGCGTGTCATTAAAGGCACCTGAAGTATTTAACAAGAACGCCTGAATTAGGCAGTCCACAGAGACGTGGAGAAAACACATCCTAACCACAATCGTAATATAAGTTGGTTTTGTTTTCCTCCTCATCAAAGAAAATTTTATGATAGCGAAAGCACAATATTCCTAGGTATCATTAATCGAACAACGCTCTAGCGAATGGCTAGACGTCGATTACACTAGAAAGGAAATTATTAAAATACAATTTACATTCATAGTCTAAATGTTAAACTCCTGGATAAATACTCAGTTGAACAAGAATTGCATTTATCCTGCGAATTCGGCAGTGGTTCACCAAATTTAGTAAGCCATCGAGTACAAATTTTTGACAAATGGTAACATTGAACATTTGCATTTGGACGGTGGCTTATTGAATACTCTTGCCACTAAACAAATTTTAAGGCCGAGTCCTCAGGAAGCCTTGCTCAATTGATTAGTGGAACCAACGGTCAAAAGGTGACTGTTCTTTCATAAATATTCTGGGCCTAATTAAATAAATAATAACATTTAACCAACTACCTTGAATTCTACCCATTTTACATATACTTTATGTCAAGCCAAAGTAAGTAGCTTGACGATTACATTATTTTAAACCAACAGGGTTTCTTTCAGAGCGTGTGGTCAGAGACCGATTACGTAGGATAACCTACCCTTACATCCACCTTCGAACGCTGAGGGTCACGGGCTACACATTATCGGCCAAACGTCCATCAGCCCGCGAAAAGTAAAATCTGTACAAGCTCAGACACAATGGTGAAAACATCGTGGATATACTCCCTGCGTAAAGACGACTTGCTGGTCTACGCCGAGGAGTTTGGCTATTCTGCAGATGGGACCGTCGAGGAACTTCGCCGAAGGTTTGCATCGACAGTAGCAGAATTAGAAGAAGACCTGCCTGCGCAGGAGCGCCTAGCTGAGCTAGAAATCAAACACACCGAGAAGCGACCAATTTCACCACGACCTGCAACCGCCACCGTAACGGGCGATGCCCCGCTCCAATCCGAAATTAAGTACACCGAGAAGAGAACGGCGACGCCCGTATTAACAACAACACCAGTGGACACAGCCACAACACCCTTCGACAGCATAGATACTCACCTGGCGATACCTGTAACCGTAACCAACAAGAGTAGACCTCGAGAGCCCACCTACGGCTGCGTCATCGACCAGGTTCGACGCTGGGCAGTTCGTTTCGACGGTAGCCAGGACCCCCTGGGATTTATAGAACGCATCGAAGAATTGGCCAACGTCTACGGATTCGACCAGGAGTGCCTACCCCGGACCATGCCGGAACTGTTGAAAGAAAATGCCCTCATCTGGTGGCGAAACAACCGGAGCACACAAGATTCTTGGAACGATTTTAAATCGAAATTCTTAAAATATTTTCTGCCAATGCGATATTTCGAACGCCTCGAAGACCAGATACGCAGCCAGGTCCAAAGGCCCCAGGAGCGCTTCAAGGATTTTAGTTTGAATCTCCTTGAGTTAATGCGGCATGCTAACTATACTCCCACCCAACGGCTAGAGCGAGTATTTCGAAATTGTCGACCTGAATATCGACTGTACATCCGGCGCCGCGATTTCACCACGTTCGACGAGCTACAGGATATGGCCGAGGACTATGAGATCATCCATAGTGAGGCAAATCCGGTGAGAGGACCACCCGAAATAAAAGACGACGCACCTTGGAACGCCATCCAGGACGTACCCCGTCGAAATATGCTGACACTACACCCTGAAGACCAATTTCGACCGGCCTGCCGATTATGCGGACAAAGGGGTCACCTACCAAGACAATGTTGGAACAAGAGAGTAATTTCTGGCCGTAATGGTGGACATCAAGAGGAAACTCCGGTAGAAAACACGCCACGACACACCCCGGGAAACGCAAATGGGCCCGCTCCAGAAGGAGGCGAGAGCGTGGCCAGCCCACCTCCTCCAACCCAACATTAAATTACCTGCAGTCCGACGAACGCCACATCTTCGCTTACGTTCAAGTCGGACCATATATACAAAACGCGACCATTGACACTGGTGCTACCCGTAGCTTCGTGAGCCAGATGCTAGGAGCAAAATTAAGAACACCGTCTAATCGAAGGACCGTCGTCACAAGCGTACGACTGGCGGACGGTACGGTG
>OY986436.1:78139129-78141629 GCA_963920525.1 Dichetophora obliterata
GAATTGTTCAAAGGTTTTCCTGGTTTTGGAATTGGTACTACTTTTGCAGTTTTCCAGGCAGTGGGAAAATATTGTAATTTCAAGAATGAATTTTAATATAAAGGTAAAATATTTAATTGTGCCAATAGAGAAATTTTTTAACATATTGTTTTTAATGTTATCATGACCACTAGCTTTCCTTGCGTTCAGATCTTGGATAATATTTTCTACATCGTCTGCTAAAACATATTCAATTTCCATTGAATTAACATTAATAAGGTTTAACTGTGCAACCCGTGCATTAATGAGAACGTCGTGATTTCTTTCGCCGAGATTTTCCGCAACTCTATGGTTTTTTTGAAATTCAGAGGCAAATGCATTTGCTTTTCTCGAAATTTGTTGTGAGAATTTTATTATTGTGTTTAATGGGTGGTATGTTTTGAATTTTTTTTCGTAGCACTTTGGCTATATTCCAAAATGGCTTGGAACGTTTATTTAAATTACACAGTCGTTTATTCCAGTGCTTATTTTTAAAGTTGAATATTTCATTGCGAACTAATACAATGTACCTTTTTAGTAATACATGATCCGGCTCCTGTCTATATCTCGACCATTGCCGCCTAAAATAATTTTTAGTTTTTATAAGATTAATAATGTTTAAAGGTAATTTAAGTACTGTTGACTAGGAGAAATTTTAGGGGTTGATGCTTCTGCTGCTTTTAAAATTTGATCGGAAAATTGTTCAATTATATTATCAACTTGTGAGGTGGTGGTTATATCATCAATTTGCATATCGTTGTTTAACATTGAATATTGTAGAAGAGAGGTGAAATTAAACCAGTTGGTGTTGTTATAGTCTAGTATTGTGTTTACTGACAAAGTAAATTGCACAGGTAAATGATCTGAACTCAGTTCATCGATTGCAACAGGTTGAGATATTAAAGACGGTATATTTGATAGAATTATATCTAAAGTGGATGGGTTTGATCTCGCGGCAGTAGGTATATATGTTGGATTTGTGGGGTAGCTTATTACAATGGGATATCGAATGGGAAATTCCGATAAAATATTTCCCCATGCATTTGCCCGGATACATCCCCAATCCCTATGCCTACTGTTAAAGTCACCGCACACGATAAATTTACCAGTAGTTGAGATTAACTTTCTCAAATCATTTTTAAATTTAGTGCGAAGATCGCCCGAATTTCGTCCACCTGGGAAATGAATACTAAAAAGCTTTATCTTATAACCATTTTGTACTATTATTTCAATTCCAACATTTTCTATTATTTCTGTAGAAATTGTTGAAATTTCTTCAAAAGGTATTGTTTTTTTACGACGGTCGATTCTGACGCTGTCATATGTTGGGTGATACATTTTAATATCGGTCGTCAGCCATGTCTCTGAGAGCACGCATATGTCAACGTCTTTTTCAGTCAGAAAATTAAAAAGTTCAATATACTTGTTGCGGACACTTCTACAGTTCCATAATATAATTTTTAATGGAGGGAAATTCATTATTTAGTACTCGAATATAAGAACTTAAAAGCTAATTGTGCGACAACATTAAACTGTTGCTCTTTTGTTTTACAATCTTTTAATTTAGAAATCAACTCCATTGTTAGTTGCGAGAATTCTGCTTCAGAAAACAGGTTGTTTGATTGCTGCGGTTCAGATGAGTTATTGGTGATAACGGGTCATGATGTCTGTTGCCATGCTACCTGCGCTGCTGTTAATTGAAGAGTTGTTAAGATTATGTTGCGATTGACTTTTAGAAATTGGGGGGTATTGCGACGGGACAATGTGGAACTGGTTTTGAGAGTAACGAGATGAGTTTTTAGGTAGAGATTTTCTATTTAGTTTCTCTCTTATTTCCAAATAGTTGGCGCGATTGGGGCATAACAAATCTGATGATTTGTGGTTTCCATTGCAATTCGCACAGCGGATTTTATCTTTAGTTTGACAGTCAGTAGTTTTGTGTTTTCCTGCACAAATTGAACACAGAGTTTTAACATTACAGCACCTCTCACCATGCCCAAACATCTGACAGTTTCTGCACTGCACTGGTTTGTTTTTTTGTTTTCTTTGAAATTCCCATTTCACGATAGTGCGAAAGATACACTTGCAGTTTTGCCGTAAGTCTTGAAGTCGGACGCTGTTATACTCAAAATACACAATGTAAATGTAGTCCACGAAGTTATCAAATGTTTTAGTAACTATTTTAACATCTTTGCATAAAAATCCAAGAGAAATTAGTTCCTTTTTCACTTCATCTGGAGTTTTATTTTCAAGTCCATAGAGAACAACTTTAAACACGCGATCTTCTCTGCGATCATGCGAAAAAAATTGACACTTATTTTCAGCGAGAATTGTTTTTATAACATTAAATGAGTCAATCGTCTCACATAAAATTTTAACGCCAATTGACATTTTTTTAATAACATAGTTTGTAATTCCACGATGACCAAGCAAATCATGCACAAAAGCAGCACTCTGCGCCAACACTTTAATTGGCGAAATC